>BSBK01002613.1:1115000-1580486 GCA_027943335.1 Chamaecyparis obtusa | reverse complement strand
TACATAGATTATATATATCTATATATATATATATATATAGTATATATATATATATATATATATATTATATATATATATATATATATATATATATATATATATATATAATATATATATATATATATATATATATATATATATATATATATATATATATATATATATATATATATATATATATATATATATATATATATATATATATATATATATATATATATATATATATATATATATATATATATCGGCTTTACCTTGCACCCCTTCAAAGGTGCAAGTGTTAGTTTAGTCTAAGTCAATGTGAGATTCCAATTTTTTCCGCAATCTACAGGCCCATCTTTACTCCAAGCTTTCAGAAATGAAATCTTCACGTGATAGTGACCAATTGTTTGAGCCTACATGTATTCATAAATTGGTTTGTGCATTTCCATTCATTACAAAATTCTACTACTTGTCCGCCCTTCATGGAGGCTCACAGCTGAATGTCCCATTTAAGAGAGTGTTCTGTGATAGGTGTCCTTCCATGGCTATGGCAATATATAGTATTATTATCACATTTATTTCACACTCCTTTGAAGCATTTTCTAAATTATCCCCCATATTATGTTATATACCCAGTAACAATGTTTGTCAAGTGAAAAGTGCATAGTAGTACAAATTTGGTTACATTGTAAAAATGATTACACATAAATAAAATTGTTATGAGAGTTTGGATTCTTAATATTATATCTTATTTGGATTCTTATCTATTTAATGTTTTATTTATTTGGCTTCTTAAAAATATTGCATCTTCATAGTCATTTATACAACAATTATAGAAGAATTTATATAAGATAAATTAGAGTTTCTCATCTTTGTGAAAATTTGAAGGCCACAATGACTAGTATTTCTTTGTGGAACCTTGATACTTTTGAGACTATATATTTCTCATAATTAGCTTGGTGTCTATTTACAAGAATGAACATTAACAAAACTATATTTAAGATCTTACAATTATTATTTGAATAATGACCTTAGCTAAAGAATCTATACATAATTAATAGAATTGAGATCATAAAGTGATTCAAAGATCAATTTAAGTAAATTTTTTAGTTGAATAATGCATTATTACAACAAAAAAAAGTAGTACGAAACATATGATAGAAGAAATTAATCATTTCTTACCACTTAGGGAAAATATACCACTTTAGTAGAGTTTTTCCCTAATTCAAAACCCCTGTCCATGTTCCACCTCTACAACAACTATGATGATGAAATGGAGTTTGTATCCTAGGGAGAATGGAGGCTAAATAGTAACATGAAAAGGTTTAATTGACAAATTTTACCTTAACCATGAAAACCTTGGCATGGAATCTTATACATGCCCAATGTTGACAGAATGAAGTCTTGCACCATATTAATGCATTTTTTATTGTGGATAAACATAATATAGTTCATATTGACTACTATTTAACAAAATTGTTGTTAGAAGTTAGATGTATAAAATATCATTTAAATGCAAATGAAGATTAAACAGAGGAATAAAAAAACATAAATAATAACATTGAAGAGATAATTTTAACGTGGTTCACCAAACCTCAGGTTACGTCCACCAAATAGAGAGTCCAATATTATTATCTACCAACTATGAAAAAGGTCTTGAATATACATATATTTCTTGCAAATAGAAAATGATACATAGTCCACATAATTCGGTACATTTCCAGTCCATTGGGAGGGACTCCCACCCTATCAATGAGCTAGTGATGCAATGTGTTGGCATGTGGGTGGCTATGATGGTGTTTCCTATGCTTGTGGTGAATCTCATAATGATTTTCCTTATAGATTTTTCTACACCTTTTGATGATGAATTTCCTCCTAATGAGCTAGTTAAGATTGAAGAGTAGTATTTAGAGCAGTAACTAGTCTTCCCTCTAGATGGTTGTTCCTTATCACTTTTGACAAACTTGGCATGCTTGGTAGGCATGACTTTTAAAGCAAGCATAATAGTTGTTCTTTTAGCATCCCACCTTCTTGGTAGTTTTCATATTTTATTTCATAGATATAGTTGGTCAACGAAACAAATTTCACACAATAGAAAAGTGAGTCTTAAAAATAACGAAGGGTTCACATAAAATATTTTGAGATTATATTATTTTTTCAATATGTATATTTAATTATTTAGTTGTATTTCATTGTTAGATTAAAAATAATGAAGGGTTCACATAAAAGATACTTTAAAATTGATTTTGTGGTAGAGAGATTAGCCACTACCTTTAGCTAGCAAATGTTGAAGTCTCTTTAATTTTTTATTTGCCTTACAAAATAAGTGTTGCATTATAATATAGTATTTGGTAAGAAAAAAAATTTCATTAATTTCAAGAGGCATTTTGTGTGTAATCACATGCCAATATAATATTAAAATAAAAATATTTTAAAAATAATAATCTATTATACAAATATTTTTTATTTGAAGAAAAAATTTATATTAAGAAAAGAAAACAATGTAGATAAAAAAAAATTTAACGTAGTTACTGGTTTTAAAATGTTATAGTACTAGTGAGAATTACAATATCTCATTTTTAAAAATAAGATAAATGAAGATTTAGTAGAATAGATAATTTACATTGATTTATAATTTTTTTTAAATAAATTAATAATTTTTACATTAGAATTGCAACATTTGAGCTGATGTGTTAATCAAAATTCATTGGATATTAATTTGGAGTGATTTAACAACATAGAATCAAACAATAGGCTGCCATGAAAGGAAGGAATCACATTACTGTTGAGGATCGTGATGCCTGTCAACGTGGTTTCTAGCCTAGCAGTTAATCTTCCCTGTCCCCTGCGCCCTTTCCTCTCCTTTTGGTCGTACCTTGTCGCATGATCGCAAGGCTTCTCTCTCTCCTCCCTTGCGATCATGCGACTGCACCTCCCTTTCCACCTCTCTACTTTACCTTCCCCTGCGATCTCTTTATTTCTACGTGGGCCCCTTTATCCATCCCTTGTCGCATGATCACATAACTGTTATACTGCTTCATGCGATCATGCGACATCCTCTCTTTTTGTACCCAGTGCTTCATGTGATATGTACTTGTTTCCCCCAATGTTTTTTCTTGCCCTGCGCTTTATTCTTATATGCGTATCTGTGATCCCTTAAACTATGTGGGGCCCTTTGTTTTGTGTTTTGCGCATGATCTCATGACCTATACTTTATTCATGATATCATGCGACCTCTCCTTCCTGTGTCAGCCTTTTTGCTCCGCCACCTACTGTATTTAATGCAATGTATTTTTATATAGTTTTTGGATGACATTTTTGGTTCATTCAGTCATTCTCCAGGCTTATCTAGATGCTTCTGGGGAGAATATTTTGAAATCAGGAAAGGAGTGTTTTTAGTTTTAGTTTGGTGTTGTCAAGAAGATACTGGTCTCTGCAAGATATGCGATAGTGTGAGCATTGGCAGCTCTCAGGAAAAACTCTGTAAATTTATAATCAAGGCATTAATATAATTTCATATTTTTACATCTTTGTGGGTACTTTGTTTAGCATTGTATGTGTTGAATCTTCCTCCAACAAAGTGGTATCAGAGTAGGATTTTGAAGCAAAGGTTGTCATTGAAAGGAAAAGATCTAAGGAGGTGAGCAAAGAAAGTAAGGGTTTATAAAAAAGGTGTTAATGGTAAACCATGGCAGGAACCAGTGGGAGTATTTCTCAACCCCAGATACCAATTTTTAATGGAAAGAATTATGACTATTGGAGGATCAAAATGAAGACTCTTTTTTGTTCACAAGATGTTTGGGATTTAGTGGAAATGGGTTTCTTGAACCACCAGACCAACAGGCATTTCAGGCCCTTTCACAAGCAGATAAGGATCTATTGAAGGAAAATAAGAAGAAGGATGTAAAGACACTATTTTTCATTCAACAAGCAATGGAAGAATCAATCTTTCCAAAGGTTGCAGCTGCCACAAGATCAAAACAAGCATGGGACAGTTTGCAGATAGCATACCAAGGCATAGGCAAGGTAATAATGGCAAAACTACAAATACTTAGAAGGGATTTTGAAAATTTACAAATGAAAGACTCAGATTCAATAGATGCATTTTTCACACATGCAATTTCAATGGTAAACCAATTAAGGTCCTATGGAGACACTATTGAAGATCAAAAGATTGTGGAAAAAATACTTAGAAGTTTGCCTGCTAAATTTGATGCTGTAGTTATAGCTATTCAAGAGGCCAAAGATCTTTCAATACTATCAGTAGATGAGTTAATGGGGTCACTTCTAGTTCATGAGAAAAGACTAAACCGAACTAGGTCATCATCATTTGAGAATGCATTCAAGACTCAGCTCTCATTTGGCAAGTCAAGAGGGAGATCAAACAACAACAGAGGTAGAGGATGTTTCTCATCAAGAGGAGGAAGAGAAAACACACAATTTGAAAGCAGAAGACCACCATCAAGCCCAAATGCCCATTCTACATCAACAAGAGGAAGGGGGAGCACTCACTCTCAAAGCTATCATCAAGGAGAAAGGTATGACAAATCTAACATCCAATGTCACTACTATAGCAAATTTGGGCATTATGCATCTGAATGTAGGAAAAAGCAATATGATCTGAATAAGCAAAAGGCACATTTCACAAATGAAAATTAGTCAAACACTAGTGAACAGGACACAATGTTCATAGCATGCAATGTAGCACAAGAAACTTCTAAAGAACTGTGGTTCTTAGATAGTGGGTGTAGTAACCATATGAGTTGTAAAAAGGAAATGTTTTCAACAATGGATGATTCAGTAAAATCAGAAGTTAAATTGGGCAATGATCAAAAAATTTTAGTCATGGGCAAAGGGTCAATCAACATAAAAACAAAACAAGGCAAAGATAAACAAATTTTAGATGTTTACTATGTTCCTAGATTACAACACAACCTTATAAGCATTGGGCAATTAGTGCAAAAGGGTTATAGGGTACACTTTGAGAATGGTGAATGTGTGATCCTAGACAAGAAACCAAGCAATAGGCTGATTGCAAGAGTAGAAATGACTAAGAACATGATGTTCCCACTAAGAATTCAAAGTGCATTAATGATAGAGCCTCAAGGTTTGCAAAAGGTTGTTGAAACAGCTTTTAAAGCCTCATATAAAAATAAATCATGGCTGTGGCATTTAGGCTCGGGCATTTAAACTTCAAAGGATTACAACTATTATACAAGAAGAAAATGGTTTTATGGATTGCCACAAATTGAGCCACTTAAAACCACATGTGAAAGTTGCATATTGGCAAAACAACATAGGAAGTCATTTCCGGTTGGGGAATCATATAGAGCAAAATAGCCATTAGAAATAGTACATTCAGACATTTGTGGACCTATGCAAACACCTTCCATTAGTGGAAAGCTTTATTTCATAACATTCATTGATGATTTCAGCAGAAAGGCATGGGTTTATTTCTTAAAATACAAATCTGATACATTTGCTATCTTCAAAGAGTTCAAAGCAAAAGTTGAAAAAGAAAGTGGATATCCTATCAAGACATTGAGAACCTATCAAAGTGGAGAGTATCTCTCAACTAAATTTCAGAATTATTGCAAGGAAAATGGCATACACAAATAATTTACAGCAAGGTACACACCTCAACAAAATGGGGTAGCTAAGAGAAAGAATAGAATAGTCATGGAAATGGCACGTAGCATGATAAAGGCAAAACATCTACCAAATGAATATTGGGCTGAAGCTGTTGCATGTTCAGTCTATATTTTGAATAGGTGTCCAACAAAAGCAGTGATAAAAAAAACACCAGAAGAAGCTTGGAGTAAGAGGAAACATAACATATCACATTTAAGAGTCTTTGGATGTGTGGCATACTCATTGGTACCTCAAGAGTTGAGAAGGAAATTAGATGACAAAGGAGAGAAGTGTATATTTGTGGGATATAGTGGACACTCAAAGGCATATAAGCTGTACAATCCTGTTACTAAGAAGTTGATAATAAGCCATGATGTTGAATTTGTTGAAGAAGAGGCATGGGATGGCAGCATAGACAAAATAAGTTCAAGCACACCTAGTGTTCTACAAGAGAATGAAGAGGATGAAATTCAGGCTGCAAATCCTCCTACACAAGCAAATGGACCTAGAACACCATCAAGAGCACCAAGCACTCCAAATCCCACTGCCCCAACAAATAATAACAGCAGTGAATCATCTGATCCTACAATTGCATCTTTAAGGTCTAGGTCCATACACACATCAAAGAAGACAAGAAGCCTTAGAGAGATTTATGATGAAACTCAAGAAGATGAAAGTGCTAATTTCTGTTGTGATTTTGTATTGTTAACACATGCTAATCCAATCTATTTTGAAGAAGCTATAAAAGAAGACAAATGATTGCAGCCATGGATGAAGAAATTCAGTCAATTGAAAAGAATGAAACATGGGATCTAGTTGAGCTTCCTAAAGGCAAGGACGTAATTGGAGTCAAGTGGATTTATAAGACAAAGTATGATGTTGATGGAAAAGTTGCAAAGCACAAGGCAAGATTAGTGGCAAAAGGCTTTACACAAAAACCAGGTATAGATTTCAATGAAACATTTGCATCCGTGGCAAGAATGGACACAATAAGAATGGTCCTATCAATTGCAGCCCAAAATAAATGGAAATTTTATCAAATGGATGTTAAATCAGCCTTCTTAAATGGACTTTTGGAAGAAGAGGTATATGTAAGTTAGCCACCTGGATATGAAATTTTGGGACAAGAACATAAAGTATGCAGATTGAAAAAGGCATTATATGGCTTGAAACAAGCTCCTAAAGCATGGTACAGCAGAATAGATTCCTATTTTGTAAATAATGGCTTCAGTAAATGCGGGAATGAACCTACCTTGTACATCAAAGCGAATGATGAAGGAGAAATTTTGATAGTCTATTTATATGTAGATGATTTGATATTCACGGGAGATATAGAAACTAACACATTCAAGGCAGCCATGAAAAAGGAATTTGATACGACTGATTTGGGCCTCATGAGATACTTTCTTGGCATGGAGGTAAGTCAAAATGATCAGGGAATCTTCATATGTCAAATCAAGTATGCTAGTGAACTGTTGAAAATATTTAAGATGACAAAAGTGAATCCAGCCCCTACACCAGTTGCATTGGGTCTGAAGCTTAGCAAGGATGATCAAGGTCCAAGTGTAGATCCAACTCTATTCAAAAGATTAGTTGGCAGCCTCATGTATTTAATTGCCACAAGACCGGATATCATGTTTGGTGTTAGCCTTATTTCCAGATTCATGGAGAAACCAAAGGAGTCACATTTGAAAGGTAGAAATTTTTTTTTGAGATATATAGCTGGATCAAAGAATTTTGGAATTCTGTACACATTTTCAAATGATTATAAACTGATTGGTTATACAGACAGTGATTGGGGAGGTAGCATGGATGATAGAAAAAGCACTTCCAGATACATTTTTCATCTGGGTTCCGGAGCTATCTCTTGGGCATCAAAGAAACAACCTATTGTTACTCTATCATCAGCTGAAGCAGAGTATGTAGCAGCCACATCAGCATCTTGTCAAGCAGTTTGGTTGAGGAGAGTACTTTCAGATTTGGGGCATCATCAAGAAGAATCTATGAAAATTTACTGTGATAACAATTCTGCAATTGCCTTATCCAAAAATCATGTATTCCATAAACGAAGCAAGCATATTGATACCAGATATCACTTCATTAGAGAATTGGTCAATAATGGTGACATTCATCTTCAATTTTGTAGGTCAAATGAACAGCTTGCAGATATTTTCACAAAACCATTGGCAAAGAATATTTTTGAACATCTCCAGGAAGAAATCAGCATTGCGAACATACTTATCAGTGAAGATTAAGGGGGAGTGTTGAGGATCGTGATGCCTGTAAACGTGGTTTCCAGCCTGGCAGTTAATCTTCCCTATCCCCTGCGCCCTTTCCTCTCCTTCCGGTCGTACCTTGTCACATGATCGCAAGGCTTCTCTCTCCTCCCTTGCGATCATGCGACCACGCCTCCCTTTCCGCCTCTCTGCTTTACCTTCCCTTGCGATCTCTTTATTTTCGTGTGGGCCCCTTTATCCATCCCTTGTCGCATGATCGCATAACTGTTATACTGCTTCATGTGATCATGCGACATCCTCTCTTTTTGTGCCCAGCGCTTCATGCGATATGTACTTGTTTCCCCCAGCATTTTTGCTTGCCCTGCGCTTTATTTTTATATGCATATCTGCGATCCCTTAAACCGCGCGGGGCCCTCTCTTTTGTGTTTTGCGAATGATCGCATGACCTATACTTTATTCATGCGATCATGCGACCTCTCCTTCCTACGTCAGCCTTTTTGCTCCGCCACCTACTGTATTTAATGCAATGTATTTTTATATAATTTTTCGTTGACATTTTTGGTTCATTCGGTCATTCTCCAGGCTTATCTAGATGCTTCCGGGGAGAATATTTTGAAATCAAGAAATGAATGTTTTTAGTTTTAGTTTGGTGTGTCAAGAAGATACTTGGTCTCTGCAAGATATGCGATAGTGTGAGCATTGGCAGCTCTCAGGAAAAACTCTGTAAATTTATAATCAAGGCATTAATATAATTTCATATTTTAACATCTCTGTGGGTACTCTGTTTACTCTGTTTAGCATTGTATGTGTTGAATCTTCCTCCAATAATTACAACAGTGTAGAAAAACATTGCCAAAAATAGATCAACCATTTAAGTGGAAGCAATAATTAATTGGGTGAAAAGGCCCAATCCAAGATGTCTACACAACTTAATGTTATCTAATAAATTAAAAATGAGATAAAGTTAGAAGAATACATGAAAGATGTTAATTTGAGAAAATTGATATTGTTTTTGAAAAGCTCCAAATAATCTTGACAGATTTCGAAATGGAAATTCTCTAGTTAAACTTGACCCTAACCTGTGTCTCGCTCCAGATGAAAGCTCTGCAAATAATTTGCCTGTAGTTGTAACAGTAGACTTGTAAAGAGCTCTATTGGATAATGCTCCAGAAAAGCATTGTCATTATCAGAGTAAACTTTCAAAAAATAGAAATTTCTATGCAGAAAACTATTATTATCGACATAGTAAATTCTGAAACAACAGAAGTTTCTATTCAGAAATAAAACTTTATCATATAATGATTTTGTGTATCTCTTAAAAAAATGGCCCTATAATTATTTCTATTATATTCTTGACCTTATCATTTGAATAAAACGAAGATGATCTGATCCGAAAAGAATTATCCCGTGATATCCTCGAGGAAAACAAATCAGTCCAAAAATCAAACGTTCATTGTGTTGCCACTTGCAGGCATGGTGTGTGGCAGCTAAGGTTTCGATCTCATTGTGGATACAACGTTAACACATAAAAGTTCAATCTCATTAATTAAAATTCAATATAGTTAAACAACATTTTATAAAAAATCTTAATATAAACACTCGACTGAACCAGTAAAAATAATTCACTAAAACTTTATTTTCACTAGATCACAAAAACATTCAGTTATTAAAAATAAAACTTCAATATCTAATCTGATTGATTTGTACTGCTGTGGTGGAGAATAACCATTTTATCAAAAATCTTCTCTAAACTATAATAGTCTGAACACTTACCTCAATCAATAAAGAAGATTGAACTAAAATTTAATTTTCACTATATCACAAAAACTTTCAAACTTCAATATCTAATCTGATTGATTTGTACTGCTGTGGAGGAGAATCACCATTTTATAAAAAATCTTCTTTCAAATATAATAGTCTGAACACTTGCCTCAATCAATAAAGAAGATTCAACTAAAATTTCATTTTCACTGAATAGAACCAAAAAATGTCAGTTCCGAAAAGCAAAACTTCAATATCAATCCTCAGTCTAGAAAGGAGAGAACTAATAATGTCCTCCTTTACCAAACAGTGTACAAAAGAAGTTCAAAACAATGAGCTCACTAAATCACTCCCATTACTCCCCTGTCTCTGCAATGGCCATCAGTTCTGTTTTTCCTTTTATGTTCTTACTATTCATATACACAAGCCTTCTGTACTGCTTCTATATTGCACACCCAGTAGCAGCAATAACAGACCCACAAGAAGTTAATTAAATCTGTTTACAAGAACTCATAAATTCTTAGCTTTCATTCATCAGGTAGAGTTCTTGAAGATGTCTCTTTTAAGCTGTTTGTAATTAATGTGTATATTTCTTTCTTGTGAGTTTGAACAGTTGAAGCTCTGAAGATTATAGCAAACAAACTGCAAAACAGAAAGTGGGACTACACATTCATTTCGTGCAATTTGTTTCCCGTTTTTGTCTTGGATGGTACGCCCATGCCCACTCCCTTTCTCACCTTATTTAATACTGCCATCCTTTCTACAAACTTTATGGTATGTACGTCCTATTTTTAGGCAATTATAATTTCATATTATCAGATCATTTAGCTCATAAACGGATCATCTAATATCATCACCACTGCGATTTGGCGTGTGAAACTTCCCGGTGAAGGCTAAGAAAATTATATTACGTAACTCAATCAGAAGATTCACTTTCTTAGTACTTAGTCTTTTTTATTGCCATTTTGGTGTGTGAAACCTTCTGCTTGAAGGCTAAGAAAATTGGCGCTTGCGACTCAAATAATGCATTGCTTATGAACAAGGGCCTCTAGACATAGATAAAAGTTGCATATTAAGTACAAATATTTAAGGTTCCTTTGGGGATTGGAATTAGACTGGAATTAATATTATCTTATTGGGGGCTGGAATTAGACTGGAATTGACATTATCTTATTCTGGATAATGTCAATTCTATATTTGTGTCTATCCAAAAAATTGGAATTAGAATTTCGAAATTCCAATTTTGCCCCAAAATGGGCATTTGCATCTTCCACTCAAATAGGTGGAATTGGAATTTCAAATTCCAATTCCAATTTTTATAAAACCAAATTTAATATTTCATGGGATTCGTGACTATAAGGATGTATATTATATTGCTATAAGGATGTATACACACACACACACACACACACACACACACAAATGTGTGTGTATGTATATACACATGTGTGTATTTGTGTATATATTTACACGTGTATATGTGTATACATGTATGTATATACACATATGTATGTATATATATATTTATGTGTGTATATATACACATGTATGTGTGAATATATACACACACGTGTGTATATATACACATGTGTGTATATATACACGTGTGTGTATATACATATGTGTGTGTATATATATATGTCTGTGTGTGTGTATACACACACACACATACACATGTATATGTGTGTATATATACACATGTGTGCATATGTGTATACTTGTGTATATATACACATGTGTGCATATGTGTATACTTGTGTATATATATACACATGTGTGTATATGTGTATATATATACATATGTATGTGTGTATATATATAGACATATACACACCATATTCAAAGAAATCAAAATTCCTTATGCATCTTCTCAGTCATCTTCCGAGTGAACCAAATGGGTTAGCCCATATTCCGGAAATCATTTTCAGGATTTGTATCTTCTAGAATTGCAGCATCTTCCAGAATTGACTATATCCAACACTTGGTATTCTGGCACCCAAATAGACCCTTAGAGAACTCTTTATTTGGAAATGTATTATTATCTATTTATTTTATTTTATTTATTTAAAATCTAAAGAATGTTCATTTAAGAATATAAAAGATCATAAATGAGAAGCACTCTATAATATTCATTTGAGGAATTAATGAATGTAGTGCACTTCAGCCTAACAAAAGATAAATGAGAGAAAAGCCATAATTTAATAGTTTGTAATCTTATAGACTAATTTTGGACACATGTTCAAATACATTAAAAATTGTCTCTATAATCATTTTTGGACATTGAAAGAAAAATTGAAATAGACGTGTCAAAGACTATGCTAATCTAAATGTAAGAATTTATTGGTCTACATATTTTTTTCATCAAATTAAGTTGGCATAAAAAATAATTTTTGAATTAGCTATGATCTTTTTAACCTAAAAGCTTCAATGTAATTGTGCGATTACTTCTAAATCTTTTTCTTATTTTGATATCTGTATTGTAACAAAGAAAAAAATTATTCATTTGATTTAAGTAACAATTTGAAGTATTTTAGGGTCCCTTCAAAACTTGTTTGAACCTTAATAAAAACTAATTTGTAGCATGTTTCTAGAAATTCACAATAGAAGTTAGAAATAAGGTTACTAATGTGCTCACTAAATAAGATATTCAAGACAATCACATCAAGATGAATAAAATAATTATCAAAACTTACATTCAATGCCACACTTACAAAGCTAAGCATACAATGTCTAAAATTGACCTCATATGTGCAGATCTGAGTAAGTCACATAATTTTGAAAAATTCTAGGCATTTGATCTAGTAGAAAATATATTTGGCTAGAATTTTCTAACCTTAGATCCATACACTTTTGTCCATAAATCATGATTTTAGGGACATGTTTAGGATATTTTTGAAAAATATTGATTCTCTTTTTATAAAGCCCCTTGGAATACATATCGAATACAAATCTCATAACTTAATGCTTGATCTAATGATCTCAATCTAGTCCATTATAATATTGGAACATGAATAGTTTTAGCTAGGATCCTAAAAGAATATCTAATAACTTACTCTACCTTTTTTTTGGTAAAAGAATTGATATTGTGAAATGGGTGTATGTGATCTAGGTTAACTATAGAAAAATGAGTGATTTCAACAATAACAAATAGATTATAGTAAGAAAGACAAACCTAGTTAACCATATTTGGAAGAGAGATATAGAGAGGAAATCATATCTTAAATTAGAGTTAAAAGTATTGGACATAGAATATGAGTTCCTTATTTTGAAAAAGTAAAAAATTGGCAAAGGTGAGCTAGAGTGTAACTAGGAAGCTTAATAATATTGTCTCGTCTACTTCAACATAGAACAATAGGACAAGGATGTTGTGTGATACAATCTGAACTCCTTCAGTTATTTGAAGTCTATCACAACTTGTAACACTCCAAATCCTCTACCACTTTCACTTTTATATCTAAACCTTTACACACAACAAACATGGAAGAAGGGTTATGTCATATAAGGATTTTCCTAATACAAAACCCATGTTCATGTTCTCACCTCCAAAAGAACTATGATGATTAAATGGAGCGTGTATCCTAGGGAGGATGGAGGTTAAATAGTGACATGAATATTATTGAATTGACAAATTTTACCTTAAGTATGAAAACCTTGGAATAAACGTAATATGGTTGATTGTGATTAATATTTGAAAAATTGTATCATTGAATGCATTGATCCTTGAATGAATATTTGTAATTGATATTTCTCAATTGAATGATAAAAATGTTGTTTCACTTTTCTATTAGTTGAAATTACAGATAGAGTTTTTTTTAATTGTTTTCCTCTCTGCCATGTGTTGGCATCAATGTCAAACATAAGATGCTATGATGTTTGATTATATCTCTTACTTGTCATATTTGATCACTTTGAAGATATACTCAGCTTATCACAGTGATGAATTTTATTGATAGTCACTTGTGACTTGACTTGTTGTATACTTTGGTTACATCATTCTTGGCACTTGAAAATGAGGATTAGGTTTTCGAAACTTGTTGGCATTGAGATCACAAGCATCCATAATTACATATGTTATAGTTTCTTTCATTTTGAAGCTAATGTTTATATTGTTTTTGAATATTCTTAGTTATAAGACTTCATATTTATATGTGCATAATGAAGATTTGATTACGAGCCAATACACTTACAAAATATATATTTGTGAAAGTTGAATACAATCTTAAGAGCCTAATGGATAGGCATCTTCTTCATAAATGAGCACTTGTAAAAGTTTAAAGCTCACTACATTTGATTGAGAAGGTTTATTACAAACCCAAGGACATAGACATATTAAAAACCTATCATTTGTGTGATTAAAAAGAAAGGGATAAAATCCCACCTCAATGACATGAAGGGTTTGGTATTATTTATGAAATAAGTCAATTGGATAGAAAATGTGAAGTCTATTTTGAAGCACATTTTCATTGTTTCATTTTAATGTCTCAAAATTGGAAGCCCTTGAGCTCGAGCTAGGGCACATTTGAGACATTTGGGGTTTGGATCACCTATGGAAAAGGAAATGATAGTCAATTTGAGTTTAGTTGGTCATTATTTTGGTATGCATAGTGTATGAGTAGGCAGTTGTAATCCGAGTCTCCATCGGTGTGATATATGATAAGAGATCTTTAGAATCTCAGACAACATTGATAGTTGGTTTCTTTTCATTATTTTCTATTAGTCTTTTAAAAGGAAATAATAAGGTTTTTTTTTACTTGTTAATTTATTTTTTGAAAAATCCGGTCTCATAAATCCAAACACAAGTCCTTTATTTCAAAATTGTGTTTTAATGTTAGCATTTAGGACTTCATACTTGTAAATTATGGCATCTTTGTTAAGGGCATCATATCTAGTTTTTGTGACAATCTCATTCAAGAGTTATGTCTGGTAAAGATGTGTTAAGTTTTTTTCAATAACCCTAGTACAGGTTTCTTCTAAATCATATCAGCTTTTTGTTTATTAAGGAACAGTTTTTTTTGTTAAAACACTCTATAAAAGTTTAGTAAATGTAAACCCTAGTTATGGTTTTGGGTTTCTATAATGCCTTTGTCTCCTGTGTACAATTTGGAGGAAGTAATTCATGATTTGATTAGTTTTGTATACTCTTTTTAAAAATGTTTATCATGTATTATGTAAATTAAACCTAAACCCTCTGATTCATAGTCTTGTGTCTTTTGAGTTTGGTACTTTTGATCGGGAGATTATTTTTGTTAATAAAGTTATCGTTCTTTTGTTTGAGAAAGAGAATTTCCATGATGCATTATTCAAGGAACACATCATGAACATAATATTCGCTAAAGGACAATTATACATTTGATAATCAATTTCTAAGGATAATTTTGTGAAACAAGAAGTTGTATATTCTATTTGGATTAGTTAAAATGAATGGCATAACATTGATTTTAACACTACCTTTTAACTTCCAATGAGTAGAAACCCATTTCTGTAGTTGGTCAATAGAAGGTCAAAAGGATAGGAACTTATCCACCAAGGAAAGGTCCAAGTCAACTATAGTTTCTTTCACTATCTCATCGGAGACGTGCAGCGTAGTACCAATGATTTTTTCCGCAATCTGCAGGCCCATCTTTACTCCAAGCTTTCAGGAATGAAATCTTCACGTGACAGTGACCAATTGTTTGAGCCTACATCTACTCATAAATTGGTTTGTGGGTTGCCATTCATTACAAGATTCCACTGCTTGTCCGCCCTTCATGGAGACTCACAGCTGAATGTCCCATTTAAGAGAGTGTCCTTCCATGGCTATGGCATATATAGTATTATTATCACATTTATTCCACACTCCTTTAAAGCATTTTCTAAATTATCCCCCCATATTATGTTATATACCCAGTAACAATGTTTGTCAAGTGAAAAGTGAGTAGTAGCACAAATTTGGTTACATTGTAAAAATGATTACGCATAAATAAAATGGTTATGAGAGTTTGGAATCTTAATATTACATCTTATTTGGATTCTTATCTATTTAATGTTTTATTTATTTGGATTCTTAAAATATTGGATCTTCATAGTCATTTATACAACAATTATAGAAGAATTTATATAAGATATTAGAGTTTCTTGTCTTTGTGAAAATTTGAAGGCTACAATGACTAGTATTTCTTGTGGAACCTTGATACTTTTGAGACTGTATATTTCTCATAATTAGCTTGGTGTCTATTTATAAGAATGAACGTTAACAAAACTATATTTAAGATCTTACAATTATTATTTGAATAATGACCTTAGCTAAAGAATCTATACATAATTAATAAAATTGAGATCATAAAGTGATCCAGAGATTAATTTAAGTAAACTATTTAGTTGAATAATGCATTATTAGAACAAAAAAAAGTAGTATGAAACATATGATAGAAGAAATTAATCATTTCTTACCACTTAGGGAAAATATACCACTTTAGTAGAGTTTTCCTAATTCAAAATCCCTGTCCATGTTCCCACCTCTACAACAACTATGATGATGAAATGGAGTTTGTATCCTAGAGAGAATGGAGGCTAAATAGTAACATGAAAAGGTTGAATTCACAAATTTTACCTTAAGCATGAAAACCTTGGCATGAAATCTTATAGAGGTCTGATGTTGATAGAATGAAGTCTTGCAACATATTAATGCATTTTTTAATCGTGGATAAACATAATATAGCTGATATTGATTTCTATTTAACAAAATTGTTGTTAGAAGTTAGATATATAAAATATCATTTAAATGCAAATGAAGATTAAACAGAGGAATAAAAAAACATAAATAATAATAATGAAGAGATACTTTTAACATGGTTCACCAAAACTCAGGTTACATCCACCAAATAGAGAGTCCAATATTATTATCTGCAAAGTTGTGAAAAAGGTCTCGAATATACATATATTGCTTGCAAATAGAAAATGATACATAGTCCACATAATTTGGTACATTTCCACTCCATTGGGAGAGACTCCCACCCTATCAATGAGCTAGTGATGCAATGTGTTGGCATGTTGGTGGCTATGATGGTATTTCCTATGCTTGTGGTGAATCTCATAATAATTTTCCTTATAGATTTTTCTACAAATTTTGATGATGAATTTCCTCCTAATGAGCTGGTTAAGATTGAAGAGTAGTATTTAGAGTAGTAACTAGTCTTCCCTCTAGATGGTTGTTCCTTATGACTTTTGACAAACTTGACATGCTTGGTAGGCATGACTTTGAAAGCAAGCATAATAGTTGTTCTTTTAGCATCCCACCTTCTTGGTAGTTTTCATATTTTATTTCATAGATAATATAGTTGGTCAATGAAAGAAATTTCACACAATAGGAAAAGTGAGTCTTAACCTAAACAATTTAATAATTGGATAGCATGTTGCATTTGATATTATTCTTTTGATAATAAGCCAAAACTTTATGATTGAATGTGAGTACTGAATAGTACTTGAAATAAGTATTTGGAATAGACACTTATAATGCAAATAATGAGTTCATCAAATTATTTATCTTAGGACAAGTAAACATATATAATACATTATAAGGGAGACATCTATTGCATAGGAAATGGCCATGCATCTCCATCCAAACACTAACACACCTAAGAAACCTTATCCCTATTAGATAACATGTACACAAGAAAGTTCACATAGGATAATATCTAACAATAGATTATTCTACACTCACACCCACCCTTAGGCATAACTAGGTCGATAGAAGGATATTTGAGTCCAGACAATAAGGCTTGATTATGTGCACAATTACAAAAAACTCTAAAGTAAGGGGGACAAATGGAGAAAATAAAGTGGGAAGAAGTCTCCCCAAAAGAGAGAAAAGAAAGAGAGAAGAAGTTCACAAGATAGTGAAGGAACTTGAAAGTTCCATGTATCTAGGTGTCGATGTCCATGTCAAACTATGACTAAAATTGATAGTAGGAATCAATACCTTAAAGATTGAAGAACATGGCTATAATGGACGACCCTTAGATTGTGATGTAACCCAATATTGAATCATTCAACATAGGCTCCCAGCTAAAATTGAACCAATGTTGAATCAAATGCATCAAGTTAACTAGCATTATCAAGTGAAGAGAAATTAGAGAATCTAGATATAAATAACACACTATCAAAATGGAGATTGGATCACAATGCATATCATTTTACTACACTCTCATCCAACTTATTATTATTCTTTATACTAAAATCAATTATTATTCTTTTTATTGAAATCAACCCACATACATCGGGATGAAACCCCTAATAGAATTTTATTAAAGTTCATGTATTACAATGCCCTTAATCCCCTGATTTTGGAGCTTTATCATGTAGAATTTTTATGGGCACAAAGAAAATAATGTACCACTAAAATAAGTAAAGAGAGAGAGAGAGAGAGAGAGAGAGAGAGAGAGAGAGAGAGAGAGAGAGAGAGAGAATGCAATATATGAGGTAAAAAGTAGCATGTCACCTAAAAAAGATTATTTTAGGGTTTCCTTCATTTGACAAATATGACATATGGAAGAGACATCTTTAAAAACCACTGCGCAATGAGAAAATGACAAACAAGAGTAGACTCTAGGATAAATTCTCCTCACATAGGGCCCACAAAGGTACCTCCTGGACTAAAATAGGTAAATTGCATCTTGCAAAAGAAAGATAATTTGCACCTTCGCAACAAGTGTTGCCTTTCACTAAAATACATAGCAGAAAGCTTAAATGAAGTCTAAGAAAGGAAAAATCCTGTCAAAAGTTGTGGCCAAAAGGGTCAAAGGGGATGCCGAGTTTATTTTTGAAGACTTTAGGAAAAATGTGTGTTGTTGAATTGGACTTTTTTTAATTGGAAACATCATGAGATGCCTAAGATGTGATGAGGATTTGGATTCTTAATATTAAATCTTCCTTGGATTCTTAACTATTTAATGTTCTATTTACTTGGATTCTTTAAATATTACCTCTTCAGAGTCATTTATATAATAACTAGTAATTACAACTTGGTATGCAATTTGTACGCCGAATAAATGTTAAGTTGCTTTTTTTCTTCGATTTATATGTTTAGCTTTCTTGATTTAAATTTTCTATTTTGTATGTGTATTATTTAACAATTTATTGTGTATTTATTATTTTATATATTAATTCAATTATATATTTCTAATTTAAAATGTAGATAATGTATTATAATTTATGTCATATTATTATTGAAATTTGTAATATATATAATCTTTAGTGTAGATTATTAATTCAAATTAACTAATTAATCAAATATACAATTATAGATATATTTAATCATTTAGATTAAATTTTACTAATATATTATAATTGTTTATGATTACTTATTAAATAAAAGTTAATTATATGTTGATATTAATTTAAGTTTATTTATTTAATTTAAAAGTGTAAATTATTATTTATATTATAATCATTATAAATATTTATATTTATATATAAATTCCTATTTGAAATGATAATTTAACAAAAATGTTATCTAGAAATTGTTTAATTTTTTAATGATATAATAAAATTTTATTGAGTCTTGATTCATTCAAAATTGTAATTAATATAAAAAATGATGCTTCAAACACATTTAAAAAAATACTCCCTCTTTAATGTTGACTATAATTTCTAGTTTGAAATTATCATAATATTTAAATATATTTTTGGTAACAAATAGGAATATTTATAATTGAACTTACAATAATTAATTAAAAATATAAGTTAATTTAGTTATAATATAATTTCTAAGGAACATTATTTAAATATCAATAGTGTTTAGTTGTTAAAATTATTTCATTTTATAGAGATAATAATATTTGTAAATTCTTTTCAAATTAAATTATTGAAAAATGAAGAGAAGTTAGTTTGTGAAATTTATTTGATTGATTGTAAATAAGGGAAGTTAGTTAAAGGGAATTTAATTTTGATTAACATGGATGATAATGTTTACAAATTTAAAACCTAGATAATGTGAACCTCTACTCAATAATTATTATTATATTAAATCTATTATTGTAAATTAATTAAATATAAATATAAATTATATGATTAATATTTAATATATGGGTGGCTGCAAGAAGTTGGGTCCCAGTTTTGGCCAAAAAATGGAAGTGTTTTCTCTATTTTTCAAAATTTCTATCAATTAATGTCCAAATTTGAAGCACTTAAAGATTGAATCTTGGAAAACTTCAGTAATATAAAATTTAGTGCTCGGAATCTAGTTTTCAAATATGTAATTTATTTCATACCCACATGGTATAAATTAAATTTTAGTATGCATGTCTAAAAACCACTTTTTCAAAATGCTTGTTTCAGGACCACACCTCACGCGTGTACGGACACCCTTTTTTGAAGTAAATGAATGTATTTTTGGGAATCCTTTTGGGAAAATGTACCTAAAACACTGAAGATTGGTCAAAATATTTTATCTTATTTTTTTATTGAATATTTTTTTAAATTAATTTTTAATTCACTATGAAGTACATTTTTGTAACCTTTGGTGTACGGACACCATAATTTGATGATAACTTCATTTTTTTTCAATTTTTTTTTAAATTGAAAAGAATTCTATGTAGTTTGGTCACATATAACTCATTTTTCAAAAAAAATAAATTTAAAAAGGTTATTAAAGTTTTAGTTAACCTTGGTATTTCAAGTTTAGGTACCACGTTGGCTTAGTAAATATCGTATAAATATTAAAATTCATCATATCACTATAAAATTTATATTTTTATAATTTGCACAATAAGAGCTAAAATGGGTTTTTGTTTTATCAAAAAATTCATTGGGGAAGTTGTCCTAAAAATTATGGCAAGGCAGAAATTTTACTCTGTAATGACTTAGCCATTTTTTTATAGGGTCAAGCATAGGCTTGGTGGGACCAAGTCTATCCCGAACCAAATTCAAGCCAGGAGGTAGGGTTCCCACCCATAGATTTACAAATTGGGTGCCCATTTTTTAAATTCAAAAAATAGGCACCCGTTTTGTAAATCTAAAAATGGGCACCCATTGTTTGAAACTAAAAATGGGCGCCCGTTTCTTCAAGAGTCGTTGCAACCAAAAAAACTAGACTGTGGGCTTGATCTAATGATTGCCGACTTTTTATTTTGTTTTCTATTGATTCGCAACAGACAAAGAGAATATTTCTACCAACATTCCTTTTTTTTGTCTTATTTTGGATCTGACATTCAGAAAAAATTGTTTAAACTTGAATTTTGGTGCAAAAATGGGATCAAACCAACGTAGAAAGAGGTCAATGAAGGTTTTGACACCTAAGGAGATTGCAGAAAATAGAGAGGAGGCAAAACAACAAGGAGAAAGAAGAGAAAGACTTAGAAACTCGAATAATGTTGGAGCATTGAGTTCAACAATTGTTTTAGAAGAGGAAGATAATGAAGACACCATAATGGATGAGGAGGTTGAAGAAGTAAAATCAGGTGCATCTTCTAATCCAGTATTGGATACAAGTATGTCTTTGCATCCAATTGTTACAACTTATTCTGATAAAGATGTTCGAGTAAAAGCACAAAGCTGTGTCACGTTTCAGGACAACGTATCAGCACAACTGAATTTGAGTATTTCTCACTAAAATTATTTTTTGTCAAACATATGGTCTAGCTAGATTCATTCTAGCTAAGTTAGATAAGTTCTTCACCTTTTCCAATTGGAAATATCTATTAAATGCATGTTTTATAACAATTACTAAAGAAATAAAATTATTTCAGAAAAGCGACGTTTCAATAACTCTTACTCTTTTTAATGATATTTTTTTACAAATATAAAAATACCCTTTTTTAGAGCATAGAGTCAAGATTATCATCATATAATTTTTATAGTATTTTAATTAGATCTAATATATTATAATTTCAAAATACTACAAGTAGGTATTTTAACATTCGAGAACAAGATGCTTAAAAAATAGAAAAAAAATAGTAAAGCTTATCAAAAAAATTGAAAATTTATATTTAACATTAGCGGAGAGAGTTATCTTCAAGAGTGTGTAATTTATTTTCTGAATGGTGTAGATTTGATAGGGGAAATTTGACGCGAGATGAAAACTGTCGATTTTAGGTATGTTCGACTTTGAGTAGTTATAACAGAGAAAATATACATTGAAAACTAATTTTTCTTCTTTTTTGCACTAGCTATACATTTTATCTATGACATATTTTGAAATCAAAGAAAAAAGAGATTATTTGCATATACTTTTTTGGTGCGGACAAGACCCTCATTTTTCAGCATTTTTCAGCAAGTAAAAAGTGGACTTAAAAAAATTAAAAACCATGTGAATTCTTGTTAAAAAAAAATAAAAAAATAATAGCCATAAACTTCATCCACTTGTACACATTTCATTAGTTTATATCATCTCCAAATTTTAAACATAAATGTCATTTTTATGTCATTAAAGTTAAAATTTTTGTGTGTTGTTGACCTTTTCCTTTATAAAAGTGTGACACAGCTTTGTACTTTTACCCGTTCATGATTTGCTAGAAGCAGGTTACAATAGAAATGATTTAAATTTTATTCCTAAAAATAGATTAACAAGTTTAATTGCACATGAAATTTCAAAAATTAGTAATGTTAATCATACTGATAAAAGAACTGAAAGTCAAACCCTAATTGAAACTAAAAATCAAACACCAATTCAGATTGAAATCAACAATGTAAATGTAGACATAGAAACACCGATTGAGAAAGAAACGTATTTGAATGATAATGAAATAAATGAACAATTTCAATTAAAAATTGATGTGTTAGACAATATACATGGTTTGGTTTCATCAAGACAGATTAGGACACACTTGAGTAGATTGTTTAGACAATTTTTTTATAATAACAAATTTGGGTTTCAATGTCAATTAATGTTACAATTAATTAAAATGTCTAAAATGTGAAAAATGATGAAGAGGTTAGGCATTTACGTGAAAACTAAGAAGAAGGATGGGTCTTTAAAACAAGTTGTATCAATTGTTGCTAGTGCCTTTGACACAATTGGAAAGAAAAGTCATTCTAAAGATAGTAATGCGACATGACAAGCAATAACAACAACTTTAGTAAACAAAACTACTACTGATAAAAGAATGATTTCAAACATAAGTGGATATCTTAATATTAATTGTAAAACTTTAACAAGAGTTGTAAAGAGAAGAGTTAACTTTGAAAGTGATCCGACAAACCATTTATGGACCTTTAGTGGCAGACTCCCGAGGTCTGACATGAAACTTACTGGTGAAGTCAAAACTTTGATTGAAAATTTTTTGGCATGATAATACAAGAGTATCCCCTAATGCCAGAGATCTTCTTAAATTAAGAGTTGGTTCAAAAGTTCATGATCCACATCCAAAACACCTTTTAGATATGACTCAAACAGAATTGTATAAAAAATTTGTGGATGATAAGGTGTTAACTATTAGTATTAGTCAAAGATCTTTTGAGAAATGTAAACCATGGTATGTAAGGATTAACAAAGAAAGAATCACTTGTTGTTGCAAAACTCGTGTTCAATTTCATTATCATTATGATATTTTTTGATCTATATGTTCCACTATGCATACTAATGAAATGTTGCAAGAATGTGGTATAGATATACCACCTGAAATTGTAAAGGAGTTTATATCAAATTTGTTTTGTAACCCACCTAATGAGCAATTTTATCTTTTGAATGCATGTGTTTCTGGTGTATGTGATGTATGTGGCAATCTTACATTATCAGATGAATGTTTGCATGAAAATATTTCATTTGATTTTGGACAACAATTAGTTTATGTACAAAGATTTAAAACTATTGAGTATCCATTGAAGGATGGAAAAGTTGGAAAATGGTGCAACCTAATAACTGAAAAACTTAGTGTTAATGCTTTTATGAATGAATTCAAGAGTAAGGTCGTACCTAAATATGTGAAACACTCTCACAATTCTAGATGGCTTGATGGACAATTTCACATATGCAATAATACATTTCCAATTGGTACTATACTGTTAGTTGTTGACTTTGCAGAGAACTACACGCTTGCACCACAAGATGAGATCCAACCACAATATTATAATTCAGTGCAAGTAAATTTTTTTGTTCATATTGTCTATAGACATGCACCTGATAGTACAGAATAGGATCAGAGAATATTGATAGAGTACCATTTCTATATGAGTGATAATAAGTTACACTCATCGAAGTTTGTCCAGTATTGCTTTAATACCTTTTATGAAAATTTAAGGGAGAGAGGATTTCATATAACACAACATCTAATATGGTCAGATAATTGCACATGACAATTCAAGAATGCTAGAATACTTTATTGGTTGAGTAGGATGCACAAGAAAATAAATATCTAACATATCTAGAGTTTTTTTGAGGCTGGACATGGGAAGGGAGAATATGATGGTTCCATTGCATGTGTTAAGAGATCCCTTTGTAGAGAGCAACTCAAATTTGAGGAAAAATCAAAATTTAAAGATGCATGTGCAATTGTTGAATGGTGTAAAATAAGTTTGTCTACAGGATCAAGTCAAAACTCTACAGTCACATATTTTTTCTAGCTAGTTGAAGAGAAGAATATCCTTTCAAGATATGATTGTAATACAATTAGTGGATCAGCTAAATGGTATTCATTTAGGAGTTCTAATTGTAACACTTGGACTATATGGACTAGGGAGCTTGCATGTTTTTGTCAATTTTGTATTGCAGGTGAATGGGAAGAATGCGAGAATGCAAAATGGGTTGAAAAATGACAAAAAAAATGCTTAACACCTAGTGAGAGACAAGATGAAGATGTTATAATAAATGAAGACCTGGATCATGCCTTTGCATCAGAAGATTATGATCGTGTTTTAGATCTCATACAACCTCATAATTTAATACAATTTATTATAAAACTTTAAATTATATATTAGTTACATGTGTATGTCATATAATTTATGATTATATATATTTGAATTATAAACCTTTAAACAAGTTTTATCTACAGTGCACATGTACTTAATTTTGTTTTGTAGGACATGTGTATTTTGTTGTTGCACCTAAGGATAATGAAGAGTAGACAGAGTATTGGTTAGCTCAATGTGTAGAACCCAAGAAAAAGTTAATATGTCATCAAGTACATGATGATAATTTTCAGTATCCAATTAGGTCTATTGTGGTAGTTGGTACATGGCTACGCAAATACCTAACAAGAAAGAATGGTTTACCAGCTTTTGAAGACTACCAATCAGAAAAGAAGATTATACACTATTCCCATTTGGTAGTGGCAACAAATATCAAATTGGAAAGATACAAAGGGAGACCTACTAATAAAATTTTATGGACACTTTCAATGGAAGAGCATGAGACAATCATAGACGCATTGTAGAAAAGAGAGGATGCTGATGGTACATTAGGTTGAATCAAATTTATACATGTAAGTTTTTATTCAATTGTCTTATTAACTTTAAAATTAAATTTAACTTTAAATAAACTCGAGTACATAAATTCTAACATTTCAACATGTTTATTTTTATAATGAAGGATGTCAGGAAGAACATAGATGCACTGTAGAGAAGAGAGGATGTTGATGGTACATTATGTTGAATCAAATTTATACATGTAAGTTTTTGTTCAATTTTCATATTAACTTTAAAATTAAAATTAACTTTAAATGAACTCGAGTACACAAATTCTAACATTTCAACATGTTTATTTTTATGATGCATGATTTCAGGAAAAGCATAGATCTGCATTGCAGAAAAGAGAGGATGTTGATGGTACATTAGGTTGAATCAAATTTATACATGTAAGTTTTTGTTCAATTGTCATATTTGTATATGTTTTCTACATGACTTCCTTGAAGTGTCATAATTTATAATTTAGAGATATAGATTTGAAATTAAAATTAAAATTAACTTTAAATGAACTTTTATAACTTCTAACATTTCAGCATGTTTATTTTTATGATGCAGGATGTCTAGAAGAGCATATACATGAACTATTTATGTAGTACAATGCACTATTGTATTCGTACAATTTTGGGTTTATAATTTAAGATCACATGAACTCACTTTTATACATCAATTTTTTTTTAAATATTTAAGTTAAATTCATAACTTTGTATTCACTTAATTTTGTTGTAAATATTAAACTATGCACTTTGGTCAGATTATGTTCACTTAATAGATCTCATTGTTTAATAGTTATTAAGTTTGTAACATCCATATTGTTCTTGTCAATTACATGTATTAATAGATATCATTTTTTTTTAAGGATAAATTGATAAATTACATAACAAGTCCTGATTAAGATAAATTGATAAATTACATAACAACTCATGATTAAGATAAATAACATAACAAGTCTTGAAATAATTTACATGTATCATAATGTCCATCATATCAACTCATGATATATACATACAATCACAAAACAAATTCCTACTCTGAAAACAAGTCCAAGTACAATATATGATAATAAGTGGACTAGTATATAATGCAAGTCCTACTCTAACAACAAGTAAAAATAATAAGAACAAGTCTAAACAAGCCCAAATAGTCATCATAAAAAAAGCCCAAATAGTCATCAAAAATAATATGAACAAGTTCAAATAGTCATCATAAAACAAGTCTAAATAGTCATCAAAAATAAAATGAACAAGTCCAAATAGTCCAAATAGTCATCATAATCTAACTCTACTCATCTAGCTAATCTGTAGTCCTCTTCACTCCATGTGAAGAGGACTGTGATGCATCAACATGCTCTGTCTGGTCCTGAGTACCCTCATCCTACTCTGTCTGGTCATGAGAACCCTCATCCTACTCTGTCTGGTCTCGAGTGTATGCACCCTAAAATGGTCGCCTAGAATTTGGGCCCCATTTCTGCAATTTATCAAATCGCTGAATCAATATTTTCAAAAATTAACATTTTTCAAATATATCAATTTCCTTGATCAAATCATAATCAATTCAATATTTCCTAAGGTTTGCGCCTTATTTAATTTAAAAGAGAAATAAAAAATAAAAATCTTATTTAATTAAGAGAACATGCTCCCTTTTAATTAATTAAAAATCTCTTTTAATTAAATAATAAAATCACTTTATCCTAAGCTTTTATTTAATTAAAAGGAATTTCCTCCCTTTTTATTTAAATAAAAAATCTTCACTTTTCTTCTTATTCTTGTTGCACAAATAAAGCATTTAATTCTTATTTATAAAGAAAAATAAAAGAAAAAATTAAAGAAAAGTACTTTTGCCTCACATGGACATAAATTAAATGCTCAACATAAAGTAAATG
Organism: Chamaecyparis obtusa; assembly: GCA_027943335.1. NCBI lineage: Eukaryota > Viridiplantae > Streptophyta > Pinopsida > Cupressales > Cupressaceae > Chamaecyparis > Chamaecyparis obtusa. The sequence goes on along the minus strand of BSBK01002613.1, from coordinate 1,553,621 downwards.
CTTCTAATTTTCTTATTGGAGGATATTTGTGCACAAGGATCAAGCTTCTTTTTTTCTCCATCGTTGATTAAGTCTTTTGCTTCTTAATCTCCATGGTCCATTGTTTTTCACTTCCTATAAAAGAAGAGCTCTCTTCCTCATTTGCACACACCATACATACTTGAATTATTATGCTACAGGTTTTCTAAGTCATTGAAGCTTTTGGAGATATTCTTGCATCAAGTTTTGAAGATTTGGAGCATCATTGGCATTTATCTTGCATCTACATCACATCCTAGCTTACATCATAGTTGCATCATCATGGTATCATTTCCTTTCATGTTTTAGATTAATCTCACATAGTTTAATTAGAGGGTTTGTAACTCTTTCATTTCTATTTTCATAGATTAATTGCATCTTCATTCTCATAAGATTAATTTGCATTCTCATATAGATTTGCATAGCATTGCATTCATTTAAAATCTCTCATTGTGTGGTTGACTAGCAAGGTCATGAGTTTATAGCTCTAGCTGAGAGCAATTTTACAAATCTTACAACTCCATGCATAAAGAGCTATGGATCGATTTGTGAGGGCTCATTCTTAAGTTTTCTTGCATGTAAGGATTCATAGAAGTGTGACAACATTTTAGCACATAGTTTTGGTGCCCAACATGGGGCAACCCACTTTTTACATGCTGGTTTTGATTTTTTTGGAGCTAACCCTTGTGCAGATTTGTTTGGAGACAAAAAAACTTTAGATTTGAAAGATTTGATCATATCTCCCAAACGACTTGGTGTTTTGGTCTAAAAATTTTTTGTAGGTTGGCGACATATCAAAGAAGCTCAAAAAAAAATTTAAAATTTTTAGAGGTAATTTGTATTTTTTATGATTTTTTCTTGATTTTTCATAAAAAATCTATTTTTGGCGTAAATCAGCATATTTTTTTGAAATTTTTACATTTTTGGAAATATCTTGAAATTATATAGGGGGTGCATTCATTGTGTTTTTAATTTAGAAATCATATCATAGCTCATTTGATCAATTTATAAAAAATGGTCTGTTTTGGTAAAATAGGTCTCTAGGGCACAAATGAAGAGATTTTTTTAAAATTTTTACATTTTTGAAAAGCTCTTTATTTTTTGACAGAGGTCTCTTTTCTACATTTTGGGTTTAGGGTCTGAATTCATGTGGTAAAAATCAGATCTTGTTGACTAGGTCAAATGCAAAAAAAATAAAATTTTGTGATGGGTATGCACTTATTTTTCATTGTTCAATGCATGATATGAGTTATCATTTAGATTATTTGCTAGTTATCATTGCTCCTAACAATTGATTTTCAGATCTAACCACCCTAGGGTTTGCATAAGTTGGATATACATTGCATATCTTGTTTGCTTATTTTCTTGTCTTGTTCATTTGAAGGTGCATGACTTGCTTTCATGAAAAATGCTTAAAACAAACAAAAAAAGGGTGAAATCTACTAAGCGCGTTGCATTGGACTTGAAGTATTTTTTTACAACTCTACAACATTTGGATCTTGGGATTAAAATTTAACCTCTCATGTGTTTGGCTTGAGTGTTTACATGCTTTCATAGAACACATTTCAATTGATGCTCTTAATGGGAAATGAAAGAACATAGATTTGTTTTTCCAAGTTTGTGTAAGTGAATGCTTGTGTTTAAACCTTAAGTAATTCTTGGTTTCAATATCAAATATCTCATTGAGTGATTGAGGGTATAGATTCATTCCTTGTTTACATAAGGAGTTAAATGCACCACTTTGTGGACTCACTCTATGTTTACTTGAAAAGTTAAATATTCCATTGATTCAACCCTTTGTCATTTATGAGTAGTATTGATTAGCAGTCTTAGATTACTTGTGATTGATCTAGATTGCTATCTTGGGTTATTGGACTCGCTAATCCGCTAGCTCCTCATTTCTGCCCCGTGGTTGCAAGATCAACGCCACATTAAAGGGGAGGGGTCTACAAGAAAGAAGCGTTAATTGCTCCACTAGGCAACCCTTTTGTGCTTTTTAGAACTCACTTATTTTCTAAGGTGTGGAATCACTTTGAGTTGATGTGAGGAGTTAAATGTTCCACTTTTGGACTCACTTTGAGTTGGTGTGAAGAGTTAAATGTTCCACTTTTGGACTCACTTTGAGTTTGTGTGAAGGGTTAAGTGTTCCACTTTTTTGAACTCACTTCACATTCTCTTGAAGGGTTAAATGTTCCACTTTTGGACTCACTTCACATTATTTTAAAGGGTTAAATATTCCACTTTTGGACTCACTTCACATTTACTTGAAGAGTTAAGTGTTCCACCTTTAGTGCTCTAAATACTTTTGATAGTGAATTACTTAGTTTTTATTTTTAGAAGGCCTACTCAGGGACACACCACCTCAAGGGATGACCTTAAATCCTATGTTTCGACGGAGTATAAATATCAGGAGGTGAATCCAAAGAAACCTCTCTTGGGAATTGAGTTTGATATCACTCTTGGCTAAGCCTCAAAGAACTTTATACCTTTGAGAAGTGAAGGAGGAGATTTGGGTTACCATCTCCCCCCGGCTGTGTGATTTTGAATTCTTCTCATCTACGAATTTGGGCCTCACGTACCTTGTGTATATTGAGGACTCCTTTTAGAAAGCCACATATATCCTTGTAGACAGCTTGTTAAGGTGTTGTTGTGTTCTATGTGCCTGCTAAAATATTTTCAAGAACATACACAAGTAGAATCTTTAAGGAGCAGCATACTAAGTCACTATCTCTATTCATGCGCAAGGTTGCTTTGTCCCTTGCTCATTGCTTGAAGACTATTTGCTTGAACTCCCTGGTTGTTGTTCTATGTGCTTGATCATCATTGTGAAATCTTTTGAAAGATCTAATTAGAATATCGAAACTGAGTTTCATCTTGCTGTAGTGACTTCTCCTTAGAAGATTGGTCTTCCTTGGTCAGTCTAGATCTCAGATCCTAGGTGCTGTCATGTTGCTCAACATCTCAATAAACATTATGGTATCAATTGCATAAGATGACTCTTAGTCTTCTTCTTCCTTCTCCATTTCCCATGTTCTTCTAAAGTCTTATATTCCCATGGGAAATTCTTCTTCTTCTTCTTCTTGATTCTTTTCCTCTTACTATCTAGTCTACCTTCTTCTATTCATCTATTCATTTCTTCCATGCTTGATTCCTCCTCTTCTATAACCATGAATCTTGACTATCTGGTTTTGGAACCTTTATTAAGAATAGATGATCTTGAGCTCATTGACATATTTGAAAAGTGTTGTTCCTCCAAAATTCTCATGAGTGATGAATTTATAGCAAAAATAAAAGAAAAGATGATTGAATCAGATGCCTTTGCTAGAATCATAAACATGATCATATCACGATCTTCTTCTTCCAAACATTCATCATCATCTAAATCTTCTCATTCTTCTTCACCTTCCAAGTCTTATCATGACTCTTCCAGACATCATTCTCATTCTTCATCTTCTAAGTCTTATCATGATTCTTCTAAACACTATTCATAATCTTCATCTTCTAAATCTTATCATGACTCTTCTAAACATCATTCAAATTCCTCATCATCCAAGTATTCTTCTTCCACTAGGTCTTCACCTTCCTCTTCTTCACAATCTCATTCTTCTTCTACTTCTTCAAAGAGTCTTACTTCTCTTCAGAAGACATACCATAAAGAGAAATGTGATAGTCCTTATGATGTCTCTTCAACAAAGAGTGACACACCCACCTATGATGATTATGATGACTATGATGATGGATAATGTAGTGATGCCCATGAAACTTCTATTCCTAAGCATCATCCTCGTGGTACACTTGTGATTTCTAAGGGGGAGTCGTATTGGGTAGACTGTGATGGTGATCCATATGACTCTAAATTTGAAGAATTCTTTGATGATTTTTGTGAACAATACAATATTCCTACTGAGGAAGAGAAAATCTACCGCGCTGATTTCAAACGTCAAAAAAATCTCTCCTCTAAAAGTTCTCATGCTGAAAATAAAGGTTGCACTCTCAAGCAAGATCATATTAATGTTGAACCCTTGTCTTATGATGGTTCCCTTCCATCCTCTACTTCCTCCAATGCCCATACATTTCCTAAGGCTTCCGAGTCTTCCAAATCTATCACAAATCCTTCATCCAACAAAGATCCTAATGCTTTTCATGCAATTCCCTATAGTTATCCTCAAGGGCTACCTCTTAAAGAAACTCAAGCTAACCTTCACTTTGCTACAAATACTTCTAATGATGCTAAACTAAAAGATCTTAAGCCTTCATTTGCTATACTACCTACTTCAACTAGTCTTTCAGCATCTCCAAAGTATTCCATACAAATCCAACCTACTTCCTTGTCCTTAGAAGTGGCTCCATGTCAAGAGGACTCTAAAAATGATAAAGAAAGGAACATAAAGAAAGATCAAGATCAAGAACCCTCCATATCATCCAATTCTCTTCATGATGTATCTTCTCCATTGCATGGTTCTTTTGATCCTCTACGCTCTTCCGCATTCATTCCACCATCTCCTAAGCAAGATGAAGCTACTACTTACAGTATTGAGCTTATTGATAATCAAAATAACCTTACCACACTTGCGCTTTCCAAAGATGATACTTCCATTAAGGTTATTAAAAATGGTTTTGTTACTTCCAATGATAAGCATATTGAAAATGAAGAAAAAAATTCTACGCTTGTGCTATCCAAAGATCCTTGTCAAGATCAAAGTATTTCATTTTCTTGTTCTACCGCTCCATGTTCACTTCCACTTTATTCTCTTCCTAAATCTTTGCAAGCTTTGAAAAATCCTATCAAAGAAGGTGCTCCTATTCAAGATGTCTAGGATCCTATTGAAAACTCTAATGCTCACTCTAGAGATGCGATATCCATGGTTGTGATATAGATGCTGATGAACTTAATGATTATCCTTTTGCATCTTCCACATCTATCCTTGGAACTCCTCCACCAATACTAAGGGCTTCATGTCTTCCTTCCATCTTGGGTCCTTATGTCCCTTCACTTTCCCCTCCTAACTCTCCTAATTCATCATCCATCTTGGGTCCTTACATCCCTCCATCTCCTATCTTTCCTGAAGATCAACATAGATGCATACCCTTGAATCTTTTTCATCCATCCATCCATCTAAACCAGTCATATCGTACTCCTTCCACAAGCCCTAAGTCTTTTGGAAGTAACTTGAATGTTTAATACAAGAAAAAGAAGCAACACAAAAATCCATCAAGAAAAGATCACCATGTCTCCTCTAATCGACATGGGGGAATAAAGTCAAAAGAGATATCTAAGAAGAAAACTACAAGACAAGTATGGGTTCCAAAATCCATCATTGAAGATATTCTCTCTAAATCATCAAAAGGAAATGAAAAGCCTAAGGTTGTATGGATTCCAAAATCTCTCTTGAAAAAGTATGATGTTGAACAAAAAATGAAGTTGACATTCAAGCTTCCAAAGGCTTCCACTTCATCTTCTTTTAAAAATATTCTTCAATTTCATGCGCCTAAACCGCAACCTCTACTAAACATTCACCATATTCCTTCATGAATTCCTTCATTCAAGTTTCCTCCACCCTATCGCCACCATTCAAGGTGTGTGTTGATGTTGATCTTGCCTTCCTTTCCATCTACTCTTTCACAATCCTTCCATTCATTATCCTTCTACCTTTTATCATTTTTCTTCATTTGCCTATTCCTCCTATCTTCCAACCTCACTCACTTTACATAAAACCTTTTCCTCCATTTTCCTCTTCCATTTTCCTTTCCCTATCAACAGCTTTGAGCATATCATTTTGAATCTTTGGTATATCAATGATTTATCCTTTCAAGGAGCATTATCTAAAAATCTTGCCTTCTTCCAAAAAAAATAAAATTATAAAAATTCAAAAAATTTAAAAAAAGAAAGAAAAAATTGAAAATGTGCCATGGTGAAAACTTGGAAACAGGCACCTTGGTAGAAAAAGTAAAGTGAAATAAATTCATCCTATGGTGAAAACCACTCTCTTGTGGCACCTTGGATAAGTACTGTGATGAAAACCTGGTAATCAGGCATCATGCGTAGTTCTTCTACATGTTTCATCCATTCCATTTCATCTTTGATTTTGACAATGTTGAACTATACATGAACATTTGGCTATCTTGTGAGCTATCTTACGATGATCTTTCTTTCATTCCATTCATGTTTAGCCTTCATATTTATTTTCCTCCATTCATTCTAGCCTTTCGCTATCCTTTTCCCCCTTGGTCTTGATCTAAAATAAAAAAAGTAAAATATGATGCTATGAAGTCTCTTGACATGTCTACTCCTTTGGACTGCATCCTCCCTTCTTTTGCAGTGCACTTTTGTGACTTATCCTATGCTATCCTTTCATTGCTTATCCAAATGTGCTTTGCATGATAATTTTTCCCTAGCATGGGTACTCTTGAGGAGTTTGACCTTGAAGATTTCTTCCCTCCATTTGCCTTCATTCTCCTTTCCTCTATCTCATTCACCAGCTTGCTAATCCCTCTTGTTCCCCACCTTGCTAGACATTGGGACTACACGATGTGATCTTGCTCATGAGTTTAATGCCCGTTCTGTCTGGGGGCATCCTTTGTACATATTTATATGATCCTGAAAAAATACCAAAAAAATTGATATATGATGCTGAAAAAAACCTAAAAAGCATATATAGTCTTGAAAAAATACAAAAAAATATTTAAAAAAAAAAAGAAAAAAAGAAAAAAAGTGCCTTGGTGAAAACTTGGAAATAGGCGCCTTGGTAGCAAAAGTACAAAAAAAAAGAAAAAAGAAAAAATTGCAATAAATCTAAGTGGTGAAAACTTAGAAATATGCGCTACTTGAGGCCTTTGCACTCCTATTTGTTAAGCATACATCCTCAACACTGAACCTTTCTCCATCATGCCTGGACCTTATTTAACTTGGTCTAGAATTGGTCTTTGTCTTTGTCTAAGGGGCATACCTGTTAGCATTGATCCTTTAGGTGTGTTTGTCTCTTGGGGCATTTCACAATAGGTATTTTTCAACACCACCCCAAACAGTGTTTTTCAACACTACCCTTGTGTCAATTGTTTCTTAACACTTATCAAATGTCTTACCCACTAGTCTAAGTTTGATGCGATATTTTTCATTTGCAGATGTGATGATCGGAGTTTGACTCTATAACCAACACACACACACTTAAACAATCAACTCATTGAGATATGTTGACTTTATTTTTCTTTGTGTGCTGTCTATAAAAATTTCTTTGATGAGTAGTCTCTCCCTGAGAAGTTTTTGATGATGCATAGCTAGAAGATTGAGGGTATGAGAACATGTTTTATTTCTTTATCTTCTTGTGGGTATATTTTGTTGATCCTAACTGTCATGAGCATTTATGCTGGTCTTACTTGACACTATGGATTGACAAGGTATTATCCTTGACTATTTTGCGAGTGCATGCTTTTAGTTATCTTGACTTTCATGTGTCTTGATACAAGCATAATCTCACCATATCAAACTTAGGTGATCTCACTACATTAGTCATCTTGACCTACATGTCTTTGATGCCTAGGTGAGATTTCCACATTTCTATCTAATAAAGATCATATTCATATCCACACAGTTATGCTAGTGTGCATTATATGATCTTATGATGCTACCAATAACATTCAATGATGATAATTAGATGTCTATAGGCATTGTGACCTTGCAAGTCAACCACTTTCATAGTAGCTTTCATACTTAGGTTCATCATAGTTTAGTTTTTGCATCTTGCATATGGAGAGAGCTCTCCTTTTTATCATCTATGGACTAGTTGGTCAACTGTGCTCATTTTCTAGTTCTTCTTGATCATATCTTTCATTTCTGGTCTTTCATGTCACATCATTTTCTATCCATTTCGGACTCGAAACTAAAATTTGAGTCGCGTTGACTGACCATTTGAGGCGCAATTCTTCGATTTTCGATGGAATTTCTTCCTTTCCATATCTTCCAAACTTCTAGTCTTTCATTCACCCCTTTTGCTTCCTCTCTCTGAGGTTTGACTTAATCTTTATCGTATATCTTTCCCAGTCAAACCTAGTAAACCTGGCTCATATCTTCACTGTTTGATGGTTATCTTACCATGCTCCCTTATCTTCAGTTGCGATTTCATTCTGATTTGATCAATCTTTATCAATCTGTTGTTCCTCTCTACCTAATTTTGATTTCGACTCTCAGGGGGCAATATTTATGAGATTCTCATCCCTGATTTCTTTGATTTTCTTGATTCAGACATCTTTTTATGAGTTTTTGCTCAAGCTTGAGATTCTTATCTCTTATTTTGGATATGATCCTGAATCGACCTCATGTCTAGAATCTTTTGTTTATGTTTGTCCGGATGTGATCCCAAATCAACCTCACATCTGAGTTGTTTTGTGATCCCAAATTGATCTCACATTTCAATTCTTCTTTGACTGCATGTGATCCCAAATCGATCTCACATTTGTCAAAGAGGGGCAAATGTATGCACCCTAAAATGGTCGCCTAGACTTTGGGCCCCATTTCTGCAATTTATCAAATCCCTGAATCAATATTTTCAAAAATCAACATTTTTCAAATATATCAATTTCCTTGATCAAATCATAATCAATTTAATATTTCCTAAGGTTTGAGCTTTATTTAATTTAAAAGAGAAATAAAAAATAAAAATCTTATTTAATTAAGAGAACATGCTCCCTTTTAATTAATTAAAAATCCCTTTTAATTAAATAATAAAATCACTTTATCCTAAGCCTTTATTTAATTAAAAGGAATTTCCTCCCCTTTTATTTAAATAAAAAATCTTCACTTTTCTTCTTATTTTTGTTGCACAAATAAAGTATTTAATTCTTATTTATAAAGAAAAATAAAATAAAAATAAAAGAAAAGTACTTTTGCCTCACATGGACATAAATTAAATGCTCAACATAAAGTAAATGCTTCTAATTTTCTTATTGGAGGATATTTGTGCACAAGGATCAAGCTTATTTTTTTCTCCATCATTGATTAAGTCTTTTGCCTCTTAATCTCCATGGTCCATTATTTTTCACTTCCTATAAAAGAAGAGCTCTCTTCCTCATTTGCACACACCATACATACTTGAATTATTATGCTACAGGTTTTCTAAGTCATTGAAGCTTTTGGAGATATTCTTGCATCAAGTTTTGAAGATTTGGAGCATCATTGGCATTCATCTTGCATCTACATCACATCCTAGCTTGCATCATAGTTGCATCATCATGGTATCATTTCCTTTCATGTTTTAGATTAATCTCACATAGTTTAATTAGAGGGTTTGTAACTCTTTCATTTCCATTTTAATAGATTAATTGCATCTTCATTCTCATAAGATTAATTTTCATTCTCATATAGATTTTCATAGCATTACATTCATTTGGAATCTCTCATTGTGTGGTTGACTAGCAAGGTCATGAGTTTATAGCTCTAGTTGAGAGCAATTTTACAAATCTTGCAACTCCATGCATAGAGAGCTATGGATCGAGTTGTGAGGGCTCATTCTTGAGTTTTCTTTCATGTAAGGATTCATAGAAGTGTGACAACATTTTAGCACACATCGAGTACCCTCATCCTCAACTACATGAAAAGTGGATGAAGCCAAGTCCTGTAAAAAATTTAAAGTACAAATTAAAAATTACTTAAATTAATCATCTAATATCTAGATACACACAGGACATTGAAAAAGATCTAGATACACACAAGACATTGAAAAATTACTTATATTAATCATCACCATAAAGGATAGTGTCGATGGATGCATTTGGCTTAATCTTGTAGCCATGCCAAGACTCATGGTGGTGTCGACCTGAACAACATATATAAAGCATGAATCAAACTTATAGTACATATATACATAAATTATAAAGTATATATAACTTGATTATATATAAATATGGAATAAAAACATGTGTACATTACGTGTGTGTGACACATAGCTAATGTCACCAATGAGTCAGGATGTAAATGTGATTGTGCAACATGAGACAATCCAAAAGTCTACAATTACAAAAAAATAAGTGTGAATCAAAGTTGTACATAAATTAGTAAGATACAAATACTTAAAATTAATAAATGAAAAACATACTACAGGTATATGCAGCTGACTCTTGGTGACTGGTGGGGTAGAAAATGAAGGACTACCAATCTCAGTGGTACATGAGAGACCTTACAAAATTACAAAAATATGTCAAACACATTATCAATTAAAGTTTATTTTGTTTAAAGTTTAAATGTATCAAGATCAAAGTGCATATCATGAGTGGAGCATTGAGATGTCGGGGTGTCGATGTCATATGATGATGGCTAATGAATGTTGGAGGGTCAACCCTCCTCTGTTCACCAAAAAATTCACATGTTATGGCTCATTATTGTATAAATAAGAAATTTAATATTGCAAGTTATATTTAAATTATAAGTAAATTTACCTATGCGAGATGATCATCGTCTACATTGAGTAAATCAACATATGATGAGATATCATCTCCGGCATCACCATGTGCGCCATCACCATGCGCATCATCATCATCATCAGCATATCCACCATGTGCACCGCCAGCATCATCACCATATCCACCATGGGCAACATGGGTAGCATCAGGATCAGACTAGGGACCCCCTACATATACCCCCACAACTCATGCAAACATGTGCTATGCTAGGGCAGTCCTCACCTGGGTCATGTGCTGTAACAAATTGCCAGTAAGGGCACTCAAAAAACCAAGAGATGACTACACTGCTTGATGATGGACAGGTGTAGGAAGTACATGAGATGGAAGAGGAACAAGGGGCTCATTGTGCACACAATTTCTAGTTCTGTCACTCAATTTGGCCCCTAGCCTATCCTATGGCATGCCCTCGCCAATGCCCTAAAATGCTTTCATGTCAAAATAATTGGGTTTCTTACCCAATTCAAACTCAGCCCATAATTTTTTCATAAAATAAAGCGGGACCTCATGATTAGCATGTGGTGGATGGTCAAATACCATCCACCACCGCTCCCAAAAATGCCCTGCTATGCTGGGGTGTGTACACCATCTAATCAAAATATGTGGCTTGTTGCCAAGTATCTGATCAACCATTGTAGGGCTCACAAAATAGCATGGCAAATCATTTTTTGTAATTTTTAACTTATTAACCTCTTGATAAGAGAGGCCGTTAGCATAATATACATGCATACTCTCCCTCCATGACTCAAAACTATCAATCTCATAGTCTAATGTTTGTATGGAATCTACTATTCCTTGCATGCTATCTGCAAGGCATAGTAGCTGGACAAACAGATAGGGATCATTCCTAATAATGTTTATATCTCTCATGATCTCCTCTACATTTCTCCTAATATTATCTCTTAGCTCTCTAGGTGGAGGTGGAGGGGGAGGGGGAGGAGGAGGTGGAGGAGGTGGTGGTGGTGGTGCATGCTGACCTATAAGCTCATCAATGTGAAAATCATCCATATTGCCAATCTGCGTACATATAAAAACATTATAATTTACAATTAACATACTGTAAAATATATTTTACCTTACAACATGAATAACTTAAATAATTAAAACTAGAGAGAGAGAGAGAGAGCAGAAAGAGGAGAGAGAATGAGAGAGAGAGAGAGAGTTTCTAAATTTATGTTTTGGTTTTCTAAATTTATATTTTGATTTTCTAAAATAATTTAAAAAAATAGTACGTAGAGAGGAGAAAGAAAGAGGAGAGAGAGAGAGAGATAGAGTTTCTAAATTTATGTTTTGATTTGAACTAAATTTATGTTTTGGTTTTCTAAATTTATATTTTGATTTTTTAAGTTTTAGTTTTCTAAAATAATAAAAAACAATAGTACGTAGAGAGGAGAGAGAAAGAGGAGGAGAGAGAGAGAGAGAGAGAGAGAGAGAGAGTACGTGTTTTTAAATTTATGTTTTGGTTTGAGCTAAATTTATGTTTATGTTTTCTAATTTTATATTTTGATTTTCTAAGTTTAAGGTTTCGTAACTTAATTTTTTATCTAGGTTTACGTTTTTGTTTTATTTCCTAGGGTTTTGGTTTTCTATGTAGGTTTTGTAATATAATTTTGTATACCTAAATTTTACAAGTTTTCTACTTTAGTACGGTAATTTACAAAGTAAATTGAAATAAAAAAGAATTACAAGTTTGAAAGATAAAATATAATTAAATTTATGCAATAATTTTGAAAATAACATTAAACTATGTTTTTAAATTAAAAATAACCCGAAACTATAATTTTTAATGACAAAAATCATAAAAAAATAATAAAAAAGAATAGTACGTACTTGGAAGACGAAAAAAATGGCAAATGGCGTTAACAAGGGAAACTAAACCGGGCACCCGAGCTGTACGAAACGTGATCCCATTTTTGTTGTTGATGAAAATGACAAGAATTTTGTTTTAAAAAAGAAATATATAGATTTTCAAAACGGGCGCCCGTTTTGAAAAAATCGGGCACCCATTTTGCTTTGGGTGCCCAATCCTAAACGGGTGCCCGATTTTTAAAAATTGGGCGCCCGTTTTGTATTCCTAATTTTTTACCCCCGTGAACTTCCACGGAATTGGCCCCCAACTCTGAACTCTTACCCATATTTGTGGAAAGTACAAATAAAATTAATATATAAAGACTTCTAATTATCAAATAAGCATAATTAATATTAATATATTTTATATAGTATACTAGATAATTAATATATTATAATATATATTGTTTACAATATTCTTTATTCATTAAAATAATATAAATATATAATAATAATATACAATTAATGTATCATTATTGAATATTATTTGTACAATTTTTTATTAATAAATTGTTATCATCTTATAAATTAAACTTAAAATAATAAAAAATGAATTATATACTTGTCCAATTGACCACCTCATAATCCAGCTGTCCACAACTCTTATGTTTATGTGTTTGCAACTATCAGATTTAGAATAAATAAGCTAGTTAATCCGAAATCATTTACTTAACTAAGCTTTCATTGTTGATCAAAGTAGTGAATCTCCTTTCAATCCAACGGTTGTTGCATATCCAAAATGCAAAGTTTTATTCATTGCGATCTTGCGAGAACTGTCAATGCAGGGGTTGATTTAGCATTTGTGTCAGGTGGGACCGTTTCCTCTAATTTAATGACAGTCCTTCGACGTTTTGAATTGTATGAAATATATTATCATTTCAAATATTCTAATTCAATGCTATGTTTTGGATTATCAAATTTAGTTGTTACTAACTACTAAATTTGAAATTGTTAATTTGTTTTATTCTCGGGAGGTTTCTTGTTCTTCAAAATGTCTTATGTGTGTCCTACATCCTTATGTTTCCATGTTTGATTAACATGGATGATAACGTTTACAAATTTAAAACGTAGATAATGTGAACCTCTACTCAATAATTATTAATATATTAAATCAATTATTATAAATTAATTAAATATACATATAAAATTATATGATTAATATTTAAGATATTTGTGTAAAGTACAAATAAAATTAATATATAAAGACTTCTAAATATCAAATAAGTATAATTAATATTAATATATTTTATATAGTATAATAGATAATTTATATATATATATATATATATATATATATATATATATATATATATATATATATATATATATATATATATATATATATATATATATATATATATATATATATATATATATATATATATATATATATTGATTAAAGAAGCAGCAAGAGGGTGCTAGCCCGTGGTACAACAAAGCAGAGTCATAATGAACATGTTAACAACACATTAACAGGAACAAAGGAAACTGCAACAACAACTACAGCCAAAGTGTCGTTAAGGAGGAAAGTCAAGGAACTAGTAGAAAGCCATAGTCAGCACACAGTCAGCCAAAAGTTGAGTAGAGAAAGAGATACTCAAGGCCAAAAGTAGCCAAGAACAAAACATAGTAGTACCAGAAGTTCTTAACATCCCTGATGTTAAAGAAGGACCATGACAGCACATAGTCTGCACATGACATCACATTGATAGCACCTTCGGCTGTACATTGATAGCACCTTGATCCCCACCATAGCCCTAACAGTCGAGCACAACACAAGTAGCACTCTCCCAATGCACCTCTAAAGCAAAGTGTTCCACCTCAATAGGAACAAAGCAAAATGCCCCAATGCTCTCCATCTCAATAGGAGAATCAGCCACCTCCAAGATCACGAATGAACTCTCCACCTCAATAGGAAGTTGATCCACCTACATAGGAACCGTGAAGAAGGAAGATAACTGAGTGTACAAAGCCCAATGCCCAGAAAAAGATACAAGATGCTCAATGACAGGGTAGAGCCCAACCTTCAAGCAAGCAGCATGCTTCAACCAAAAACACCAAACCAAAGGGAGCCCTTGAAAACTAACAGGCATCCCCTGGCCACCAAAAAAAAGGAAAACCCTACCTCTTCCACCCAAAGGGGGAAGATCCACTACAAACTAAAAATAGAAGACTAAAACCACACCCATTAAAAGAAAAGGGGCAAAGCAGGCAAGCAAAGGCCTGTGTAAACAAAAATCTTCTCAAGCCATCCCAAAAGAGGTCTGAGAGTAAATCCATGGGAGGGAGAGAACATTAGAATACAGTCAGCTCCCCCAGACATGTTGTGGTTGCCAAGAGAAGATTGGCCAGGACCATGGACAACAATATGGTTAGCAACCACAACCACAATAAGCAGGACCAAAGCGCTAAGAAGCACCAAGCTTGGAGTCTGTTGGTTGTGGATTATTCCCTTTGATCTTCAACTTGCAGATTTACACTTTGATGGATAATGTAAATGAAACTCTGACTCTATCACCACTCCAAAGTCTACAATGAAGAGGGCCAACTGACAAGGATCAAAGGATCCTTCTACTCTTTGAGCTTCAATGCTTAGGCGGGTCTACCCTTGACTCACTTCTCTAAAGGATTCTAAAACAATATTCCACTATATCTCATATAATATTGTTAAATATTTATCAAATAATGTTTGTGTTTGTAGTTGTTAACCATGCATACCTCAAGAAGAAGGACCAGTGCCTTATCCCAGGGCTCAGAGTCACCTAATTGTATACCTCAACTGAATACCTCAAATCAAACACAATGGAATCCAAGGTAAGTGCTTTGCCTATTACCCCTTTCCCTCAAGCACAAGGACATCAAATTCTACACCTGACTGCAAACTCATTGAATTCACCTAGAAGACTTTAATCCTAACTTTGTTAGGAACTCAAAGATAAATTCAAAATACTCTTTATTTACCATACATTAACACATTGTGATATTAGCATATATGAGCTTAGAGACAAGCAAGAAGACATACACAAGATACAAGATTGGGATTCAATGATGTTTTCATTAACAAATCCAGAATCAGCATGCAATCATAATGATACCAAGATCAGAAAAGTCACAAAATCAGACTTCTATCAATATATTACAGTCAAAAACCAGGGACCAAAAGCAACAATGTTTTGGAACCCTTGCAAAATCCAAAATTCTGCAACTTATACCCCCTAGTCATCTTGAAAATCTGTAACAAGCTACGGATGACTAGGGTTAGGGTTTCAACCACCCAACCTGCTGGAATCAGTCTAAAAAGTTATTATAGGGGTGGAATACATAGTCAATCAGGAAAGAGGAAATCCTGAAGTGATCCACAATCATGAAATTCTTCTCTGCAAGTACAGGGGATCACAAAATTGGGCTCAAAAGGACACCTTGCAACAAGCCTTGAGCACACAACCATTGCGGTACAAGCTCTGCAAACCAACAACACCCTGGACAACACCGCAAATAGAAAACTAGTCACTTCTCACCGAACAGGGTCATTTCTACAATGAATTCCATAAATTTGGTACTTTCTGGTCGCTGGAAGCCCTGAAAAATTTGAATTTGAACCACAACAGCTAAATCCTTGGTGCCTACAGAGAACGACGGCCCACATTCAAACTTTATCATCCCGCTAGCTCAGACCAACCAAAAACTGCCACAACACCACCTACCAAGGGGACCACCAAAGAACCACAAATGGGCCCCAGCACACGTGGCATCCTGTCGCATGATCGCATAGCCCGGAGATGGGCTATACAAAAATGTGACAGCCCGCGAACCTCAACCGCCACCGCAAGGGGTTGACAAAAAATGTCAGTCACATGATCGCATAGCCTTGCAAAAGGCTATGTGAACATGCGAATAACCACTAGCAAACCACCGCCACTACCTGCCATTAAGTTACGGTCCCACCAAGCAAATCCACCACAACAACCATCGACCAATAAGAAACCTCCAACTGCAAGCACGTGTGTTACACCAGACCCACTGAGTACAACAAGCAACCTGGAAAAATGGAATAAAATCTGACAGATGGCGCATGATCACAAAGGCTTGGAATATTCCTTGCGATCATATGTCGACCGTTAGATTAAAAGCTTTCAACGCGGGCACCTCTGACATAAACCAACTCATCAACACGCGGACGAATGAAAACCTGCCAACTCATAACAGCATGGCACATAAGAAACCACTTGGCAAAAAGGACCCACCGAAGAACTGCCACTTGACAAAAAGTAACATCAACAGCTGGCGTAAGATCTCATGGCTCTGACAAATCCCATGCGAACTTACGCCAACCATCGATCTTTTGACACTGTCAGGTCCCACTGAGCATTCAGAAATTTAGGTCCCACTAACACACGCACAATCACTAACCCATGGACCAATCACAAAATGCTGACAAGGCATATGGTAGGTGGACCCACTGATAACTCTGCAAGATAAAGCCAAGAACCTTAGGAAAAATATTAAAATCGCAGGGCGTGATTGCGGACTTAGGAAAATAAAGGGACCCGCCGGAGAGAAAGACTAACTGCGAACTGGGGTGATGTGGAAACTTAAAAGGTACATGCAGAAGAGGTGTTTAAGTGACCTACAAAAAGGTAACATAGGAAAAGAATAGGGCTAGGGCACACTTGAATTTTGAAACCTAATGGCTAGATTCTGAACGTTTTGCCTAAGGTTTAACCTGGGAGCAGAAAAATCATTGCAGAGAGTAGGGGAAAAGACAAGGAGCCATGAAATTTTTTGCATATGCTAACAGTGGCTCTTTCTGGGGATGTATGCCTCCTACAGGCATAGCAAGGACTTAGAATCACTAGTTAAAGTAGACCATCCCATAGGACAAAATTGCAGAGAGCAGGGTACAAGTAGGGAAAGACAAGCAATAGGACCAGAACCGAAAAACTAGGGCAAAATAGGGTAGGGGCAAGCAACCTATATACAAAAATTTACAAGATGTACAACCCTAACTACTGTTCATGGAAAATAGAGTATTTCAGATGAAGTACTACTTCAAGAATTGTCCATGAACTGGCAATTCCTAAATATCACCATTAAAATCCTTGATGATGTAAGAATCTTGGCCCCATTTCTCATGAAACAGATATGGCCCTAACCAGATGGGATCAAATTTACCATGCTTCCCCTTAACCTCCAATCTGGTATTCCAAACTAACACCAAATCACCAGGCTCAAACTTTCTGTCAACAGTCTTTTTATCATATAAATTCTTAACCTGCAACTGCAATTTGGCATTCCTTGCAACTGTTTCTCTTCTAGTTTCATCCAACCTAATGAGATCCTCCATTCTCAACTGCATTTCATCATCAATGTCATCATCATACAACTGCACAAACTTGTACATCTCCAATAAATTGTTCTGAGGCATCCTAGCATGAATTCCATACACCAAGTCAAATGGTGCACAACCAATTGCCTTCTTCATAGTTACCCTATCAGCCCATAAAGCTAATGGCAGCTTTGAATTTCATGCCCTCTTATTCTTCTCCATAATTCTCTTTAAGATTTTAATCAAGCTCTTATTAGTAGATTCTTCCTGACCATTTCCTTGCGGATGATAAGGTGAGGAATTAGAAATCTGAATTCCCAAACCTTTGCAAAAGTCCTTATATTCAGCAGACCTGAAGCACATAGCATTGTCACTCACTATCCTCTTAGGGCACCCAAACCTTGTAATAATATTATTCATCAGAAAGTCAATTACCACCCTGCTAGTTGCATTCCTTGTAGGTACAACTTCTACCCACTTTGTAAAATAATCAGTGGCAACTAAGATCCATGAATGTCCTCCACTTGACTTGTTTGGTATCTCCCCTATGAAATCAATTCCCCATTGCTGGAAAGGAGCCTGAACTTCTACTAGTTTTAATGGTACATTACCTAAAAATTTAAGCTTACCAGAGAACCTTTGGCAAGTATCACACCTCCTTACCAACTGTTCTGCATCCCTGAAGATTGTGGGCCACCAAAATCCTACTCTCAAGATCTTATGAGCAGTTGTTTTACCCATATAATGTCCACCACAAACTCCCTCATGCATCTCCTTCAATAATAGATTAGCTTGATCCTCATCTACACATTTCAATAGTATGCAATCCAATTTTTTTCTATAGAACTTACATTTCACAATTACATACTTGATGGCCTGTAACTTCAATGTCCTCTTTTGATTATCATTCATACTATCTGGACACCTCATGTTTCTCAAATAGTAAATAATATCTTGATACCAAATACAATCATCCATATCACATGTATAATCAATTTCAGAATGATTTACCTAGTTTTCATCTAGATTGGATTGGGCCATCATCTTTGCCAATCTCTGTCCTCTAACCAATTTAGTGATTTGGATCTCAACATTGAATTCCTAGATCCTATTGATCCATCTGCATCTTCTTCCAGACACCTCTTTCCGTGAGAAAATGTCCTTCACAGTTGCACTTGGCACAAAAGCAATCACAACTGCTCCCATCAAGTAACATCTAAAAGCCTTGATTTCTTTCACAAGTGCATAAGCCTGTTTCTCATTTATGTCATACTTCAATTCTGTAGCCTACAAGGATTTACTAAAAAATGCAATAGGCTACTCAAAACCATCCTTATTCTTTTGTAACAAAACTGCAGCAATAGTATGAAAAGATGCAAAAGAAAAGATATGCATTGGGACACTATAATCAGGTGCCTTTAGTACTAGTGCATCTTTGATAGCCTACTTGATATTCTTGAAAGCCTCATCAGGCTCACCCTCCCAATTGACTACAGATCCCTTCTTTAACATCTTGGAAATAGGTCTAGTAACCTCTGCAAAGTTTGTCACAAACCTCCTTAGAAAATTGACCTGACCAAAGGACTGAATCCCTTTAACATTCTTTGGCCTTTGAATTTTATCAATTGCTGCTACCCTCTCTGGGTCAATTCTCACTCCTTGCTTCCCAACTAAGTGGCCAAGCAACTTACCTTCTGTGACACCAAAATCACATTTCCTTGGGTTTAATGAAATGCCAAATTCCAAGGCCCTCATAAATATTTTTTCTAAATGAGCACAATGGTCCTCTTCCCTCTTGGAATAGGTAGTTAGATCATCCTGATATACAACAAGGAAATCATTAATGAAATCTGAAAAGGCAACATCCATTGCCCACTAAAAAGTAGCACCAGCATTTGTGAGACCAAAAGGCATTCTCACATAAACGTATGTTCCCCAAGGTGTTGTAAAGGCTGTCTTAAATTGATCTGATTCCTTAACAATGACCTGATTGTAGCTAAAGAAACCATCCATCATTAACATCAATTCTGACCCGATTACTCTCTGTAACATAGCCTCCATATTGGGAAAACAATAATTATCTTTCAATGAGCTGATGTTCAAATTTCTGAAGTCCACATAAAGCCTGATGTCACCATTCTTTTTTCTTACAGGAACAAGATTTGACACCCAAGAAGAATGCCTTATAGGCTTGATAATGCCAGCATCTCTCAACTTCATTAATTCTTCTTGCATCTTGGGTGCCAAAGTAGGATTAATAGGCCTTTTCTTTTGCCGAAAAGGTTTAGCATCTTCTTTCAATGGAATAACATGCTGAAATAAATCCTCTCTATAAACCTTTAGGTCATCATACGACCATGCAAAAACATGCTTGAATTTCCTTAATAATTCAATCAAAGGTCTCCTTACCTTTTGAGATACATCTCTACCAATGTATACTTTCTTAGGTGCCTCATGTGATCCAAGATTTATCTCCTCAAGATCAGCATGATCTTCTCCTTTGATATTCTTTTGTACTCTATCTTGGTTGTCAAAGACAGTCTCCAAAACAACAAGCCCCCTGGGCACCTTGTTAGTTCTAAGCTGAATGACCTCATTGCCTAAGACAACCTCCCTTCCTTCTATTGACTCAACCAAGGCTGAACATTCAAGTTCCTGACCATGATACTGATCCTTGCAATCCATAAACTTCAAAATATCATTATCATCATCAAAAACTTGCCAATTCTCAATATTGTTTGGTACACTAGGCCTAGCCTAAATTTCAACTTTAGAAATACCAGAGAATGTAACATCATTGGGGTTGATTGCAATATTGGCTAATAAGTCAGCCATCTTGTTGTTACTCCTATCCCTCCACTCAATATTAAAGGCATCAAAATGCTTAATCAAATCCCACACTACATTCCTATATTGTTTCAACCTTCTATTCTTAGAAGCATACACTGACCTGACTTGGGACACCACCAACTCAGAATCACCAACAACACTTAGGCATTTAATACCATGCTTTTGTGTCAACCTCAATCCTAACAACAAAGCCTCATATTCTGCTATATTGTTGGTACAAAAGAAATTCAATGTGAAAGAAAATTTGTAAGTGTTTCCATCAGGAGAAATAAGTAAAATACCTGCTCCTGCACCATCTTTGCAGTTTGCACCATCAAAGTACATGACCCACAAATCACCCTTCACAGAGTCAGCACCTACCTCAGTAGAAATAGGTGACAAAACAAGCTCATTTTCAAATACAAGGATCTCTACCCTAAAAGCATTTACATCAGTATCCACAAAACATGTAGTTTCATTATCTATGTTTCTCTCAATCATGTGGCATACTCTTGGCTCTCGTTCAATCTTGACAAACTGATCATCAATCTTGAAAGTTGCATAGGACAAATCACACTATAAACTTCCACCCATGGCAGCACTCCATCTTCTAGATAGCAACATCCCATAATGGGGAGGGATATCCACCACCAAAACACTCATTGTTAGCTCTTTCTCTAGATATGCTGCCAACCTATATGGCATTGCATTGATAGTCCCAATAACTGGTACCTCCCTCTGATCCATTGCACAACACCTACCCTACATTGTATCAACTTTAAGGCCCAACCTCTCCATGATTTTGAAGGGCATGACATTATTAGAGGAACCACTATCAATCATACAATTTTTTAACTTCATCCCATTCACAATAACACTTAAGAAGAATGGGTCAATATTTTCAAGGCTAGCATTGAAAGAACTGTCCAAGTATATTGGAGGAATTTGAGACACAATTCCCTAAGCAGAAACATCATTCAAAGCTTTATCCTGAGATCCATTGCATGAAGTATCATTTTTGTGAATATTACCAACCCATGCAATAGCTTTATCTTTATGTTCAAGGATCCTCAACAATTCTGACAATGGAACCTTAAATGTAATTTGTGACAATACAGATAACATGTCAACAGGGGCAGAAGCAGGAATCTCAATCTGCACTGCTTTAACATCCTTTTGCTTGTCTGACACATTAGGTGTATTGACCACCCTCATTTTTTCAACCTTAGCCATTATGTTAACTGGCTTCTCAATCTCACTAGAGACCTTTTCAATTCCAACTCCCCTAGGCTCACAATGCTTACCTTTTACATTCTTGAATTTTACCATGTGATCAACCTTTGATTTGTTCTCATTAGGTTCTCCAGAGTTGGTACTTTTTATAAACATTCCTACAACTTTCTCATTTGTATTCCTTGCCACCATTCCTCTAGTTTGCACCTAGGCAATCATTTCTGTAGTAATCCTCTCCATCTCTTCTCTGGAAGGTCTTCTCAAATTTACTGGCTTGGGAGAAGAGTTCATGTTACATGTTTTCTGATCAATGCACTCACCATCAGAAAAAACCTCTTGATGAAAAAGGGCCTGATTATGTCTCTTCACATTCACATCTGCCTCTTCATCAAAATCAAAATCATCTTCATATCCTAGATATGAAGAAGCCATGTTGCATCCAACATCATATTGTTCTTCTTCTTATTCTATCTCCTCATTGCTACAATCTTGATTTGCAGCCATAGATTGTGCAACCACACAATGCTCTGTAGAATGAGGGGACTGACATGCAACACACCATGGTATATTCTCCATGACATTTATTGAAGCTTTATGTAGAGGGTCAGGGACACCTCTGTCATTATTTCCTCTTGAAGTAGGGACAATAGGCTTTCCATCCTTCCATTGGGTGTTGTAGGGGTAATTCTGTAGTCTATTTTGCTTACTGAAATTGTTGTTGAACTGAGGCCTCTCATTGGTAGGAGCACTGATGTTCCTATTTTTAGGTGCCTTCAAATCCTTCAATGCATTAAGCACCTTATCCAATTTGTCTTCTTCCTGCCTCCTAGATCCAACATTCTTATCATTTTCTTTCTTATATTTCTTGTCCCCAAACAACTTTGGGTCATCTCTCTTTCCACCCAACTTTCCTGATATTTTCATGTTGTTCTCAATATTGACAACAATCCTAAAAGCATCCCTAAGAGTTCTTGGTTCTTTATCCCTCAATAAATATCCCATCTTCCCATCAAATGCATTGAAGTATGTAGTTAGACAAACATTGTCATCCAACCGCATGACTTGGAACAACTTATGCATATCCTTCTGAAATCTCATGTTGAACTCAGCTGCAGACTCATTCTGATTTTTCCTTATGGTGTTTAATTCATTCAACATGAAGCTAGCATTAGGCCTATCACCATATTGCTCTTTGAAACATTTCTCAAAAGAGTCCCAAGTATCAATACATCTATCAGGAAGCCTCTTAAACCAATCTCTAGCATCCTCCATTAGAGATTGAACAAACAATTGCATGACTACATCCTCATGCTCTACCTCATAATCATTAAGGATATCAACAAATAACCTAAGATGCTCTTCACAAATAATAGCATTATTACCAGCAAACTTAGGTACCTTATCTCTAATATCATTTGGAAAAGCATTTGGATAGCCAGGAATTCCATCAAAACTTATTTGCCTATAGCCTTCTAATTGCATAGGTCTTCTTTGAAAGCTCAAACTAGTGTTAACCCTAGGATCAACATTAGCATCTATATTTATCTGTGCATTTGACTGCTACCTAGGATCTGCACCTATCCTAGCAGATGAAGAAGGAAAAGAACTAGTAGCATTACTAAATGGAATAGCAGTAGTCATAGATGGCATACCTAATTTAGTAGCAAATGGGCCAAGAGCATTACCTGAAGAAGGCCGCAAAAATTGGATCTTCCTTTTCTTTTCTGCAATGGCAGCATCAACCTCAGCTCTCTCTAGTTCTCTTTAAAGGTCCTCATCTTCTTTTCTCCTTCTCTCCATTTCAGTGTCCTTATTTGAATCAGGTGGTGGGATCCCTGGTATTTTCACTAGTTTGCTTACTTGGTCACCCACCATCTTCTGCTTTCCTTTCTCATTAATGATAATAGCAGGTCTAGTGATCCTATGCCCATCCTTATCTTTAGGCAAAGGGACATAGCTTTGCACTTGTCTAATCACAGGGCCCTCATTTTCAAATTCATGATCCTGAAGCAAGCGTTGTTGCTCACTCCTCAAGGTATCAAGATCACCAAACACATCATGATGCAATGTTCTAGGAGCAGAAGCAAGAATCTTGTTTCTCTCCTTCATTTCATTTATTTTTCTTAGAAGAGACTGCCTCTCTATCAAAGCATTTACCTTTTTAGCCTCTCTCTCCTCCTGTAATCTTTTATGTATGGCATCCTGCTCTGCCAACTGCAATCTCAGTGCATCCAAGTCATCAGGATCAACCATAATGTCATCAGAACCAAATGACACATCCATATCAGGAAGATTTTGATATGGGAAGTGAACTTGCCTATGTCTCATGGGTTCTCTTTTGAATTGATCTTCATCGAGATCCAAGTTAACTTCTAAACCCACATCTCTATTTTCTTCATCATGACCTGCAAGCAAAGGACCTTTGTCCTGAAATGCAGCCTCAGGGATATCATAGAATCTCTCTTCAGAGTGACCACCTTCTAATCTAGATACTCTATTTTGTGAACCATCCTCACTTGAGGATACATGTGGTCTTCTGGCTCTAGAATTTCTCTGTTCTCTCATGGGAGCACTGTAGACTCACCATTCCTTCTAATCTAGCTCTTGTTTCCCTGTCTAGGTAATTTCTCCAGAGTGACCTCTAGATTCTTTCTAACATATGATGTAGTATTTCTCCTCTTATCCATGCTTCTTCAATATGTTGCACTAGTTCAAACCTTTGAGTCACCACTCACCTAGATGGGAAATCCTTGAAACACACAGGAAAACAAGAATAGACTATAACCTTCTCTTTAGATTCTCCCCAGTAGAATCACTGACTGTTAACAAATCCATATCTTCATAGTTGTCCTCCCCAGCAGAGTCACCATCTTGTTGGTGACTTGGATGGGCCAAACCAATCTAGTCAATAAGATACTGCAAAATTTGTAACCATAACCAGAGCTCCTTAATAGGTTTTCCTTATGTTCTCCCCAGCAGAGTCACCATTTTGTTGGTGACTCAGATGGGAAAATCAATCTGGTCAATAAAGATTTTGAATACTTCAATATGACTGCAACCAGAGATTCTAACAGCTATTCTTCTTTTTCATTGTTCTCCCCAACAGAGTCACCATTTTGTTGGTTGTGGATTATTCTCTTTGATCTTCAACTTGCAGATTTACACTTTGATGGATAATGTAAATGAAACTCTAACTCTATCATGACTCCAAAGTCCACAAGGAAGAGGGCCAACTGACAAGGACCAAAGGATCCTTCTACTCTTTGAGCTTCAATGCTCAAGCGGGTGTACCCTTGACTCACTTCTTTAAAGGAGTCTAAAACAATACTCTACTATATCTCATATAAGATTGTTAAAGATTTATCAAATAATGTTTGTGTTTGTAGTTGTTAACCATGCATACCTCAAGAAGAAGGACCAGTGCCTTATCCCAGGGCTCAGAGTCACCTAACTATATACCTCAACTGAATACCTCAAATCAAACACAATGGAGTCCGAGGTAAGTGCTTTACCTATTACCCCTTTCCCTCAAGCACAAGGACATCAAATTCTACACCTGACTGCAAACTCACTGAATTCACCTAGAAGACTTTAATCCTAACTTTGTTAGGAACTCAAAGATAAATTCAAAATACTATTTGTTTACCATACATTAACACACTTTGTGATATTAACATATATGAGATTTGAGACAAGCAAGAAGACATACACAAGATACAAGATTGGGATTCAATGATGTTTTCATTAACAAATCTAGAATCAGCATACAATCAGAATGATACCAAGATCAGAAAAGTCACAAAACCAATCTTCTATCAGTATATTATAGTCAAAAACTAGGGACCAAAAGCAACAATGTTTTGGAACCCTTGCAAAATCCAAAATTCTACAACTTATACCCCCTAGTCATCTTGAAAATCTGCAACAAGCTACGGATGACTAGGGTTAGGATTTCAACCACCCAACCTGCTAGAAATGGTCTAAAAAGTTATTACAAGGGTGGGAAACATAGTCAATCAGGAAAGAGGAAATCCTGAACTGATCCACAATCATGAAATACTTCTCTGCAAGTACAGGGGATCACAAAACTAGACTCAAAAGGACACCCTACAACAAGCCTTAAGCACACAACCACCATGGTACAAGCTCTGCAAATAATCCAATAGCACCTTGGACCACACCACAAACAGCAAACTAGTCGCTTCTCACCGAACAGGGTCATTTCTGTAATGAATTCCATAAATTTGGTACTTTTTGGTCGCTAGAAGCCCTAAATAATTTGAATTTGAACCACAATGGCTAAATCCTTGGCACCTACAGAGAACGAAAGCCCACGTTCAAACTTTATCATCCCGCTAGCTCAGACCAACTGGAAACCGCCATGACACCACCTGCCAAGGGGACCACCAAACAACCACAAACGGGCCCCAGCACACGTGGCATCCTATCGCATGATCGCATAGCCCAGAGACAGGCTATGCGAACATGCGACAGCCCGTGAACCTCAACTGCCACTGCAACTGCCACCACAAGGGGTTGACAAAAAATGTCAGTCGCATGATGGCATAGCCTTGCAAAAGGCTATGCAAACATGTGACTAACCGCTAGAAAACCACCACCGCTACCTGCCATTAAGTTTCGATCCCACCAAGAAAATCCACCATAGCAACCATCGACCAATATGAAACCTCCAACTGCAAGCACGCGTGTCACACCGGACCCATTGAGTACAATAGACAACCTGGAAAAACACAATAAAATCTAACAGATGGTGCATGATCGCAAAGGCTTGGAATATTCCTTGCGATCATATGCCAACCATTAGATTAAAAGCTTTCAACACAGGCACCTCTGACATAAACCAACTCATCAACATGCGGACGAATGAAAACCTACCAACTTAGAACAGCGTTGCACATAAGAAACCACTTGGCAAAAAGGACCCACCAAAGAATTTCTACCTGATAAAAAGTAACATCAACGACTGGCGTAAGATCTCATGGCTCTGACAAATCCCATGTGAACTTACGCCAACCATCGATCTTCTGACACTGTCAGGTGCCACTGAGCCTTCAAAAATTTAGGTCCCACTAACACAGGCATAATCACTAACTTGTGGACCAATCACAAAATGCTGACAAGGCATATGGTAGGTGGACCCACTAATAACTCTGCAAGATAAAGCCGAGAACCTTAGGAAAAATATCAAAATCGCAAGGCACGATTGTGGACTCAGGAAAATAAAGGGACCCGCCAGAGAGAAAGACTAACTGCGAACCGGGGTGACGTGGAAACTTAAAAGGCACATGTAGAAGAGGCATTTAACTGACCTATGAAAAGGTAACGCGAGAAAAGAATAGGGCTAGGGCACACTTGAATTTTAAAACCTAACGGCTAGATTCTGAATGTTTTGCCTAAGGTTTAACCTGGGAGCAGAAAAATCATTGCAGAGAGCAGGGGAAAAGACCAGGAGCCATGAAATTTTTTGCACATGCTAACAAAGTCTTCCACCACAAAAGCTGAAGCCCACCAAAAACCCACACCTCATCACTCAGCAGAAAAAATGCGGCCACATAGAACAAAAGGCCCCCAAAAGGAATGAGTAATCCTAAAGATCCACCGTCTAGCACGATGCAGCCCAACACCAACAAGGGGAACATATTCACCATACTCGACATCTTCCTCATCACCCATAGACCAACAATACACAACAACACCACTCCAAGGCCAAGAGAAGCAGGGGGAAGAAAGGGGAGCAGATCCCCATCACTCTTGTCAATAGTGCTTAGCACAATAAGAATCTTATGGGAACCCAAACACCCCACCCTTGCAAACATGACACACTGGAAAGAAAAACATGGCAGTTCCCAATCCTTCCTATCCAAGGCACACAACACAATAGGAAGCTCATTTAAACAAACCCAACCTGCCCCGATAAACAGACCATGTTGTAGGGAAGAAGTAGAGCTCTCCACCACACCCCACCAAACTGTAGCCAAGTGACCAGTAGTTCCATCTGGCTCATCATCTACCTCTTCACCATTGCTCTCAGGCACCATAGGGCCTCTGCGAGCTATAGAAACCCTAGTCTTCAAAATGCTCCCTCTCCTGCCGCTCCTGCTCTCCATGATATCTTATCAATTAATATATTATAATATATATTGTTTACAATTTTCTTTATTAAATAAAATAATAATATAGTATATAAGAAATGTGCATAATTAAATTATAACATATAATGTTAAGATAAATTTATCATGATTAAATATTATAATTTAATTGGCAAAAATAAAATAAATAATTAGAATAATATAAATATATAAAAATATGAAAAGATATATAGAATCCACCACTGAGATCAATATACTACTATGCACAAACATAGATATCCAACAAACAGATTCACAACCACTTCACAAATCATCCACGCAAGCCACACACCATATTTTTATTGTTACCTCATTTCTACCACTTCAGATACAAAACGTTCTTCTTTATTTATACTAGTATCTGATATAACATATGTCATCTTCACACCAAACATGTGACATCACCAATGCAACACATATTATTATCACATTTACTTCATAGCATCGGTCCTAAATCTAGGACATGCATAAGAGAGAAACACACGGTACAATACAATCCATAGATAGGTCATACTTATGATATTACAATACACGTTGCATTTACCAAAGCCATCTAAATACTACAACCAAGTCCAAAAGATGGATGAACAAAATAGCCGTTACCAATGATAGAGTATTGGCTTGAATATTTAATGCAAGATTAATCTCATAAGAACTTGATGCACTAG
This sequence comes from Chamaecyparis obtusa, assembly GCA_027943335.1. Classification (NCBI taxonomy): domain Eukaryota; kingdom Viridiplantae; phylum Streptophyta; class Pinopsida; order Cupressales; family Cupressaceae; genus Chamaecyparis; species Chamaecyparis obtusa. The sequence continues at coordinate 1,525,101 of BSBK01002613.1, read as the reverse complement.
GGAACATGGGATGTCTTCATTTTGAACCTTCTCTATGAATAGAAAAGTTTTCTGCTACACCATCGACAACTAATAGGATAATTCAAGTGCCAATTGAAATAGACAGAGAGTCGGTAAGAGGTTTTGACATCAAAGACAACCAAACCCAACACTTCTCACATATTCTAATAGTGGGCAACTATATGTTTGGTAATTAGAATAGACATTTATTTCCTTTTAAAAGTTATGGGGGAAAGAGATTATTGGAATCCATTTATTCATATGTGTTTTTGTTTTAGTGGATGTGAGTTTAGTAAAAAATCTTGTTATTTTCAATCTTTGATGATGCTGCTAGTTTAAGGAATTTTAGGTATTGTTTAAAAAGTAAAAAAATTACAAAATAGAGGAGTTGAGATATAATGGTGATGAATAATGCTCCAAGAAATTTTTTTGAGTTCAATATGCATCCAAGTATTGTCTAGTAGAAGACCACATCTTGCACACCCCAACAAAATAGGATTTTAGAAAGAATGAACATGTCACAGTCCACCTTTTCAAGTTTATTATTCTTAGTGATTATTTGAATTAGAAGAGTCGTTAGAGTTCTAGGTGACTCTACAACACCCCTAGGATCAAATGAAAGATCAAGATAACTTCCATAAGAGAATGACAATTGTATTAAGATGAAAGAATGATATTATTGATAATGGACATAATAAACATGTACATAATAGGCCTACTTATATAGACAAGTTTATGACCATTAATGGCAATTTGGTTGCAAGAAAATTTGCTTGATAACTTTTCTTGCAACTTGACAACTTTTTCTAAAAAGGAAAATATGAATCCAATAATAAACATGTTTGTATTCTCTATTATATTAAATAATCATTTAAAAGCATATGCCATATGACTTTCATAGAATAAATAAATTGGATCACATTTATTGTAAATATCTACATTGCAAAGTAGTAAAACATAAGCACAATGAACAAATTGGATTACATTTCAATTGCTAATAATTAAGTTTTGAAATATAAAGATATGCACACAATGAACAAATTGGATCGAATATCAAATTTTAGATATATGAAAATGAACAATAATTGCATGTACATATAAAAAAATGGCATAAATGACAAGTCAATAATAGAGTTACAAAAGTGTGGCATGTGCCATGTCAAGGTCGATATATACAATAAAAATGTCAAATATATACATAAATTATTTCTTTAATGACCAAACCTAAAACTATATGTCTCTATTAATATCCATGACTATGGTGGATCATTAAAATTGAGCCTCTTCAAAGAAGTACGTGGATGCACAACAATAATCCAAATGTTGAATCAAATATCTTTTGTCAAAAAATAGATTAGAGTTTTCAAAATAACATCAAAATAACTAAATATTGAACTATAATTTGTTTGAAATTGAATTGTTGATTACCTCATGTCTTTCTTCTACTCTCGGGCTGTGTATTAAAGCTATGTACCCCTTCTTGGATGACGAGGACTCCTAAAAAAATGGAAAGGTAGAGGATCCATGGGAAGTCATGAAGGGAGCTCTATTAGGTAAAAATAAATTAATAAAGGTTAATAACATATATGTCAAAAAAAACTTAAAAACTAAAAATGCATGGACTAAAAAATAAACACATACTAGAGCCCCGGATGGTTCTCCTATACTCATAGGAGGCATATTCAGTAATGAAGAAGTTACAGTCATTTCCTATATGGTAAATGATAAGAGATGTTATAGTCTTAGAGGAAGGAATTAGGGCTTTCAAAAAAACAAGAATTCAATCCAATAGGAGTTGAAAAGAGGGTTTAAACTAAGAAAAGAGACATACCTCTTCCCTATACTGTGTTGGACCCTCTCTACGAGGATCAGGACTCCTAACGAAATAGAATGGTAGAGGATCTGTGGGAAGTCATGAAGGGGGATGTAATAGGTAAAAGGTAATTAATACAAGTTAATAACCCAAAGTTGTTGAGAAACACTAAAAAAATAAAAATGGATGTACACCTATATCAAAATGCAAATGTTTAACATATATAGAAAAAATGCATACCGAAGCCTCAAATGGTTCTCCTGTACTCTTAGGAGGCATCATCATCGATGAAGAAACTATGACCATTTCTTGTATGAAGAATGATAACAAATGTTATAGTCATAGAAACAAGTATTTAGAACATTCAAATGAACAAGAATGCAATCCAAGAGGAGTTCAGAAGAGGGTTTCAACTAAGAACATGAGATGAAAGTGAAGATAAAAATGTTACCTCTTTCCTGTCTTGAACCTCTATGAAATTAGGCCCATTCATCAATTTTGTAAATCCCAATTGCTTCTATATATAGAACATAAAAAAATACTTTAAATCAATCTACATGTTCATGTTTAATCATAATACATTTCAACAAATAAATTGAAATTGTGCTAAATTACCTTTTGGCATTTATGTGTCTGCAAGGATTTCTTTTTCTATCTTAGTGTGCTGGAAAATGCTTTTCACACACGAGATATCCTAGAGAAAGGTGGGGTAGCCTAGGAGAAACAAAATTAACATAATAGATATAAATACATAATATTAAATATAAGTAAAAAAAATGTAAATCTAAATGACTTGCATGGGTTCACTTAAAACTGTAAATAAGGCTATCAAAAATATGATACCGCAAAGCTTTCTAGGCCAAAGTTAATGGCTAAAAGTATCACATCATCAAATTGGGACATTTGAGTCCCTGTCAACCCCTATAAAACACTAAATACATATACATTAGAGAGCTACTAAATATTAACAAAAAATATTTTTAAATAAATGTATTACTCTATTTTTAACATATTAAAAATATTTACCTTTGTTGTCGAAGCTACATGTTCACGTAGAGTGGAACAAACACTAAATGGTGTACTTGCACCATCTACTACACCTTGTAATACATATTTTTCATATATCAATTTAAATTATTCTATAAATAAGTTTTTTTTTACATTTATAAGATTACATTGATTAATAAATAACATATCATAAACACAAATAAACACACCTGCATCTTCTCTCCACTGGAAAACACCATGGTCATCAGGTCATTGGTGAGGGCCACATCCTCTAAAGTGTAAGTATGACATCTAATCCCACAATGTGTACATGAATGGGATGCCTAACCTATAATGCCCGAACGAGGCCCACCTTAGTCCCACATAGTGATCTCGATTTATAGACCTTGCTTTTCATTTTGATTATGTTAATGAGATACTTGGACTCATTCGATTTACTGTTATGATATGATGGACATGTTAGATTATACATTTTTTTGACTCTGTATGTGGATCCATGATTAGTGAATTTGGATTTGATCATGTTAGACTTTATTATTATCTTCATGTTTTGAGAACCTGATGAGTATCTTATGGATGATCTTGATTTCAATTGAACTATGAATTGAATTAGGAAAATTAAATTATGAATTATATATGCAATTGAAGTATGAATTGAGTTATGCAATTTAATTATGAGTTGGATTATACAATTGAATGATTAAATTTAAGATTGTTATATCATATATGATTATTGTATTGGTTTTCTTCCTTGAATTACTGATATTGCATTGAGGTATTGCAGGTGGAAGGACCATGGAAACACATTCGGGGAAACCACATTGAATGCATGTGCTAATAGTAAAGCCAAGGCCCCGTCTATTGAAGAGACCAGGGCCTCGTTGTGAAGTGTTTAATTCATAACCGTAATGTGAATGTATGTGTAGGAATGTTAAGTGTTGTAATATTGTGGACATACCTTAATTGTGATGTTAATTATGTGAGTGTCACTTGACACTAGAGTTATATGTTAACTAAGGTATGTCATGTGGTTAGAGTGTGAGAGCTAGTTCTAGAAGCTTCTTCGGGGGGGAATTCAAAGTGCATCCACTTGTCATAGGACCCCAAAGTGTAGTCACATCTTAATTTTTCGTGCATACACTAAACCATGGTTTTTGGAGGGTTAAATGGGACCCTAGGGGGTGGTTTCATGCATTTTGAGGTAGCCCATTCCTTGTACCCAGGGGTTAGGGGTATTTTTAGCATGGGAGAAGCCATATATTGACTTTTTGTCCCCTCCAATAGTTCTAATTTAACCTTGAACGAAATTCCAATTTGTGGTATGGCCCAAGATACTTTTGACCCCTTACCTTGCTTAGAGGAGTGCTAGGTCACCACTTGGTAGGACCATCTTGATGAGGTTTGTGGGGGTAGGTTTAGAAGCCCTTTTTAGAGGAATTTTGGGGAAGGATGGGGGTTATTCACCCATTCTCTATCTTTAGAGAGTACCAAAAGTTAGAGGAGGAAAAAGCTTAGAGATTTGGATAAGGGCTCAACACTCCTTCAATTAGCATTTGGACTTGAGGTAGGAATTTTTGCTCTCATTTTTGTTGCAATAGATTGTATGTGTTGTGTATTTGTTCTTTGGCTCCCCATGGTTGGTCATGGAGGAAGCTTGCATTGCTTATTTGTTGTGTTTTAGCTCCCCATGGTTGGTCATGGTGAGAGCAAGAATGTATTGTGTTTTTCTTGTAATTGGATTTGGGGTTGTTTACTCTTGGATTCACTCACCCTTGGGAGGGAAGAGCAATCAAAAGGGGGTGTGGGAAATAAAGGAAAATCCATGTGTAGAGTCTCCTCCATGTGTGGGGAAGGATGAAGCTTGGGTGAGTGATTTTCCCCAAGTAACCTTGCATTTAGCCCATGAGGCATTGGGGGTATAAGGAGGGAAGATTGGCCATGTGAGCCTTGTTATGAAATTGTGATATTTGGGTCCATGTGTGGCCTTGTTTATGATTATGCAATGGTTGTCTCCATGGGTTGTCCACCCACACCCCACAAAAGGAGTTCATGGAATTCCTTAGTTACACCCTTGAGGGAATTTTGGGTTTTTGCGATTGTATGTTTCTTGTGAGTGTTTGTATATGAGTGTATGTATCCCATTTGATGTGGTTTCCCCAAGCTCGGGGGTGGCCTCATGAGAGGCCTAGGATGGGAGGTGAGCTTCCCATGGTCTCTCCTTTGCCTTGTTTCTTGCAGTTTTGTGGAAGCTCAATGAAGGTGCTATCTTGGAGGTTTCTTCTTTTGGGTGGTTGTGTGAAGACAACCCTATCATTCCTTTGTGAATCTCTTTGTATTTAGACTTATCTTTTGATGTAACAGATATTGTAATGCCTTTTCTTTTGGCCATTGTGAAGATGAAATGGAGAGAAGACTGTTATCTTCTTGAACCCTCATTGTGTGGCATTATCCATTTGCATTGCCTTGTTGTAACTATGAAGTCTTAACTTTATTTGATGTATATGTAAATGTATTGAAGTGGTTTTCATAATGTATATGATGAATCCTTGCATACATAATTAAAATCCTGTATCTCTCACTATAGTTGAAGTTATTCTTCCTTTGCAAATGTATTGGAGTAAAATATGTGGAATACTTGAAATGCATTCTCCTTTCTATTTGAAGTTGCAATGAAAATGATGTAATGGTATGATCAATTTTATCTTACTCCTTTGAAAGAAAAGAAAGATAATATATGATGTGTTCTTGGTTATTCCAAAGAGAAGAAAGTTACCAATTCAATGTAGATTTTTAATGGAGTTTATTGTATGCATTTGATTAAAGAATTGCAAACAAAAAAAGAAAATTATTACCTCTCTCTACCTCTTCAAATTTGAAATTGATAACTTGTTATTTAATATTGTTGTAGAAAAAATAGAATTTAGTTATGTAATTTGAGAAAATTCCTATCACTATATTTCATTCAATAGAGAACTAATTATTTCAATTTGATAGATAGGTATATCACCTTAGGCATGCAATTTAGAAAACAAAAGAATAAAACATGTAGAAATAAAACCAATAATGTGCATGGAGAAATAAAATTGGTAGCAAACTAAGTCATTGGAAAAAAAATAGAGACCTTCAGGTCTCTGGATTTTGTATGGGAAATAAATCCCATACAAAGTCCATACCACAGTCAATATAAAACAATATATATTACCCACTATTTTTTCTTTAGCAATAAAATAATTATTATATTCTTCTCCCTCATAAATTCACCAAAAAATGGCATAGAGTAATATAGCCTCACCTTGCAATGAATCATTATGGGTCTGCATGCAAATTAAATGCCTTGTCTAGCCTTTGTCATAAATGAGTAAACCATTGGATAGCATGGGTTATGGGCTAGCATGGTTTGAAATGAGGTTGGGTCCCACTACCCATACCCTCTTCATTGTGCGCCAGCCCTTGTTGACTTCCTCTTACCTAAGCTGACTTCATTACTTCCTAAATATATGCGCTACCTTATGGCTTTGTAATCCTCCTTTGGTTTGAATTTGATTGGTGGACCCTCCATTTTTGGTTCTACCTTTTGGGAGACTATTTCAACTCCCCTAAAATAGTGCACCCTCATCCATGTTTAGGATGTGACTCCTCTTGGCACGTGGTTTAGGAGTAAATAGGAAGGGGAGATAGGAGTTAAGATAGGGATTAGGTTAGGTAGTGTATAGGATATTTGATAGTTTAGCTTGTTAATTAATTATGTTATTATGTAATTAGTGCCTTGTTCATAGCTATAGAAAGTTATTATTTTAGCAATGTTTTTATTTATTACTTTGTTATTTACAAATTGTTCAATATTATTAATTAAATAGTATGTATATATTATTAATTAACATATTATAATTTATTAATTAATTAATAACTATATTAATTAATTAATATATTATAATTATTAATTAATTATATATATATAATATTTAATTATAATCATTAATTAATACTTTATAATTTATTAATTAGTTAATAAATATATTAATTAATTAATATATTATAATTATTAATTGAATTAATTCATGTTTATCTAATCTTGGTTAATGGTTTAATTGATTAATAATTGACTATCTAATTATAATAATCTTTTTGACATTTAAGTTATATATATAGAAAATAATTAATATATATACATAAGAATATCATTTAATAAATACCCTAGGAATATTCTTTTACCCCTTGATAATCTATACAATTAATAGATTAACGTTCAATGAATTGTTCGTGAACTTGATTAACGAAACCTTTTAAGATCGAGTTTCCACTTAGTGTCTTAATTAAAATAATTATGCTAATTCATCCTTTCCTGAATAAATTCTTGATGTAACTAGTAGGGTGATCTATCATGATTGATCATCCTAACCTTTTTTGAAAACTTAGTTACAACTTCTCACCCTCGTTTGGATTTCTCACTAGAACTTCGTAGCTAGTAACCTTGGAGAACAACTTGTAGAGGTGTTGTCCTCCTGACTCCTTTGAACTTTGTCATAGACACCTTTTAACATGCATCATCAAACTTGGTACTTTATCCTGTAAAAAAAAATAAAAAATTTGTTGGTCATGTTTTGCCTGAACTTTTGGGCATTACATAACCTATATCGACACACATATGATCAATGGGTTGGGTTGAGCCAAACTGTGCATCTAATGATGAGGTAGGTGGCACATGTGTTGATCCATCCTCTGGTCTAACTAACTATGTGCCATGTTAGAAAATGACATCTATCAATGATCTTGAAGAGTTTGTAACTCCATAGACTCCTTTAGGGCTAATGTAATCCTGATGTGAACCATGGGTTTAGGAGCTCAAAAAATCCTACATTGGGGGTCTACCACCCTCTGAGACCCTAGTCTATCATGCACAAAGACTCTCCCTCTACCTTGGAACTCCTACATGTCAAATTAATTTGGCTTCAAGCCAAAGATAAACTCACAATATAAATTTCTCAAGAAATATAGAGGCACCACATAATTGTTATAAGGTGATTGGTAAAATACCATATATCACCTATTCCAAGAATAAATTTTCATCCTAGCGTGGTTACACCAATGTATAGGAAACCTCTTTAAATTATGATTTAGGGTTAGATTAGTTTTAGGTTTGGTGAAAAGAGAATATATGTCATCTTTACTTATGAATTTTCTTTTCACCTCATCATATGACAACCCATCAACATAAAATACACGACTTCTATCCCAATATGTACCCCATTTTAAAACCTATCTAGATACCTCCCTAGCACTATTAGCCATTGATTCTAGGGTTGTAGCGAGGGATGCATGGTGTTCATGAGAAGAAGACCTCAACCTATTCAGTATCATATAATTTTGAGTAGTATTATGTGTGAGGTGATTTATAAGATCCTCCTATGTGGCATGTACAAGTTCTACTCAAGGATAACTTTAGTGGAAAATATTCACCAATTGGCGAATGTCATTCATTGGGGACCCAAAATATGGTGAAATAATTTGGACTTTCGGGTTGGCCATGTTGCTTGCACTTTATAAAAGATGGGTCCTATGCATAGGCCAATCACTAATAGTGATATGGAATTATTTATATTTTAGCGATGACTTCACCAATAGAATCTAATTTTTCCACATGGTAAATTGAATATTTTTGCCTACAATTTCCAAATCTTATCTTAATTGATGGTCATATTCACCGATATGTGGTCAAAATTTAAGTTAGGGTATGGGTTAAGTACATAGATTTGACATGTATCTCTATTCTAGAGACTTTCCATGGAACTTTTTATCCTTTCAAACTTTGGCTTGAACTAAATTTGATTATGGATACATGTCTTTATTTTAGAGACTTTCTCTAGAACTTGGTGTCCTTTAAAAGTTTGGTCCAAAATAGTATTTATGTCATTGATTTAGGATCATCAACACTTATAAAAAATAGGGTTACTATATGTCAGAGGATATAAAATTAACTCAAGACACCTTACTTAAATATTAAAAGTTGTTTGAGCTTTCAAAGACTGCCCCTTCACCCCATCTTGGGGGTGTTACCTGCAAACCCCCATTCAATAATTTGGAGGGAAATTGCAGAGATAAAAGTGGGAAAATTTAACATTAAAGTCTGATAATTAATTAGGATCCATATAATAATAATGGTGAAATGATGGTTGCTAGGTATGTGTACTTTTGTCTACGATTTTCTTCAATAATGAAAGATTCACTAGGATTTTATAGAATTGTCATACAATTGAAAAAAATTTGCCAGTACAAACTAATATTTTTTCCTTTCAAATTAAAATTTTTTGCCAACAGTATTATTTTTCTCCACCCAAAATAATGTAGGATTCACTAGTATTTTACACCTTTTCAAGGGAAGGGGTTTCTTAAAGTTATCCTTGGTTCTATTGGAGGAGGTAGAGGGTTTTGAGATGGTGGTTGTTGTTGAGGAGTGACATTTTGAGGGTTTTCTTGTTGTGGGCCATTTTGAGGGTTTGGTTGTGGTGGTATGCCAGAAAGAGTTTGTTGTCTATTTTTTTATTGAGCATTATTTTGAGAATTTGACAGAAAATTTATAAAAAATAATAATTGGAAAAACCCTATTTCAATTCAATTTCAAATAAAAATAATAAAAAAATCAAATTGTTATCTCTTCGACAATGTGGCATTGTGAAATCGGTTTTAAATGCTGGAAATATCCAAATTAGAGTGGAACACGATCAGGTTATATCAAATTTGGCAATATAAAAGTTTGTGTCACACTATTTTTGTCGCTTGAAATGAGGTTGGCCATGGGCTAAGCTCAAACTAATAGTTTTTTAAAATCTGTATGGGTTTTGAAGAACTAAATGTAACTTTAGTTTTGAAATACTTAGGCTTAGTTTTATTGAGTTGTAACTTGATTGGTCTATTTCAATTTTAAATACCTTGATCAGATTACTAAGATTTTTTTGTTTTATCGCCACTTTTTTGACCAGCAACTTTGTGCTTTCACCCTTAGTATTTTTTTGTTTTTCCGCCACTTTTTTTACCAACAACTTCATGCATTCACCCTATGAGGTTATTGTAATTAATCTTAAATTATCTTCAATATTTTCCAAAGCATTAATACTTTCTCCTTGTGAAAAAAAAAGTGACTCATCATTAGAGCATGGTAATTGTTTGGAGCTTGTAGTAACTCCATCTTCCATGATCGATGTTGATCCTCTTGCATGTTGTCCACCTTCCATAAATAATGTTCAACAAGAAGGGTTTGTAGATGATAAAATTGAATAACTCCTCTTGTGTGGTGGATTATTTTATGTGTTTTCTTGTTCATAATGTGCTTCTCCTATGATGATATTCTTGTTTTAGATTTCTTTAGATGGCCCTCATTTCTCTTTTGGTGCAAGGTGATAAAGGGATTGAACCTATCATGACATTCCTCTATTTGTATCTCTTTTCTTCTATATGTTGTACATGTGATATAGTTGTAAATATTCCTTTGTATTGTCTACTTGGAGATGATGTAAAGTGGTAGCAATAATCTATCTTTTTTGTCTATACAATGTTAACCCAAAATACTTTTGTTCCTTCATCTTATGCACTCTTATTCCACTGTTCTTGTAGTTCTATCACATTTTAGGAATGATGTCAGTTCATTATGATTATTCTTGATATACATGATTTATCATATATATACATACTAATCCTAGAGTTAGTGGATCACTTTGTGCTCTTTTTATCATCTGCTTTATTTCCCTTGGTTTGTTCTTGTTTAGGGGCATATCATAGTGGAAACATGCTTGTCTTTAAAATGTATGTATGCCATCTTAAAGCCATTTATTCTAACAAGGTGTATGTAATCTCTTTAATGTGGGGGTGTACGCTTCAATCTTTTTTACATGCTATGCACACACCACAAATTTTGTAGTCATTTTTTTCAGGTTACTTAGAAAACTCTACCTTTTTCCAGGTATTCTTATATTAGTGGATTCCTTTGGAGAAAATTATTTCCTTGGGAAAATCCTATTGCAGTATCTATTTAAGTAGGATTTACTTGCATACAATTCTTTTCTTGGTTATCCTTAGATGGGTTGACTAGTATAATAGAACTTGGTAGACTATTAACTCTCTCTCTCTCTCTCTCTCTCTCTCTCTCTCTCTCTCTCTCTCTCTCTCTCTCTCTCTCTCTAACTCCACAAATGCATAGTAAGTTTAACCTTACCAGGATAGTTTGGTGATGGCTTTCTTTATTATCTCTTCATGTGGCTTTTTATTTTGTCTTGGTTTTAGATTGATAAGGGCCTAAGTTGCTTGGGGGATTGATGTCTCCTTGTCTCTTTTATCTTGATAAGAGTTATTTCCTATTATTTGATTTACTTTATCATGAGTATGAAGTGGGTTCACACTTTTTCTAAGTGGGGGCTAAATGTAGATTCATAAACTACAGTCACATGTATACTTTTAGTCCTTATATAGGCCCCATTTTAGTGTCTAAGGATCTCATTCTTGTTATGCTTTAACATTATGAGTTTCTTTGTTTCTCTTAAATAGGTCCCAAACTTAAATGGTATAATAGTCTTTTAATTTTAGCAGATTTTTAAAACCCCAACGAATCCCTTCAAGTTTTGAGCCCCAAAATAGCTAGGTGAGGTATAAAAGAAAAGTCACCTCCCACATTTTTCTAAGGATTCAATTGGTAAGAAATCAAATCAATTCAGAAAGGATTCATAGATCAATTATGACATTTCAAGCAATTTCACGTATAAATTCATCAATCAATCAAGCATCAAGCATGGAAGAAAAGGAGTAATGCCTAAATCTAGGCATATGTGAAGGTATTTAGGTTCTTCCTATCCTATATCCAAGGTCAAGACAATATCAAGAATACTTTCAAGCATCTTCAAGAGAGATTTGACACCACAATGATTATGAAGGTATAAACATATTATCAAGCCTCTTCTACTAATAACACACTTTGTTTTCATGCATAATTTAAATTTTTTTTCCAAGGTTAAATTTTCTAGAGGGGTTTGGTTGAGGTAAACCACTTTCCACAAATATTTTCTCTATTTTTCATGTGTAGGTGACAAGTGGTGCAAGTGCAAAGAAAGAGCTACAAGAATATCTAATAGAGAGCTACATGTGGCAATATTTTCACGCCTCCAAATTTCCACGTACCCTCGTAGTTGCCTCATTCCTACCTTTTGGGGATGAAACTTTGATCACAGGTTAGTCGAGGATTCAAATTTATAGATCTAGTTTCAAAATTGGGTTTACAGTTTGTTGTCTATTTGCATTCATAGGCGTTCCTCTTTCTTTCCATCTTTTTCCTAGATCTTGCATTTCCATTTATAGTTTGTATTTTTCCACTCAAGCGAAGGAGCCCTTTCCATTTAGCACTTAAATCTCCTTGAGTCTAGTGATCATCTTCCTTCGAATGTAGGATAGAAGATGGGTGCGAGCTTCCTAGTTTATCCATTCATCCTAGTGAATCCCCTAATCACCTCATCATCCCCAATTTCTTTCATTACAATATTATAATAATATTTATTTATTAAAAAAATGTAATACCTATTGTACAATTACTACTTAAATAAATAAAACAACCTAAATTAAAAGGGTCCATGAATATTGTAAAATTAACATCATTAATATTTTCCAATCCATGATATGAATGTGTATATATTTTTAGACTTGATGGTATGATGTTTTTCAACATATTTAAGGTTTTATATTTCAATAAATAGATTGAAAGGGGAAATACGTAACCTATGATCATAAAGACGTGGCGTATTGCCCCTACGGAGATTACTGGAGACAAATGAGAAAGCTATTGACGGTGGAGCTGCTCACAGTCAAGAGAATCGAGTCTTTCAGATTCTCCAGAGAGGAAGAAGTGTCCGCCATGATCGACTGCATCTGCCAGGAAAGCGGGCGCGGAGCGCAGTGTGTGGATTTGAAGAAGAGGCTCTCCTCCCTCACACAAAATATCACCACCAGAATGTTTGCGGGCAGGACGTACTCCGATGAGGATTTGAGTGGAGGGCTTGGCTTCAAACAAATGATTGACGAGATGTTCGCTGTCGCCGGTGCATTTTGCATTGGTGATTTCATTCCTTCTCTCGACTAACTTGACTTGCAAGGAATCCGCCGTCGAATGCAGGCTGTTCACAAAATATACGATGGATTTGCTGAGAAAGTAATCGACGAGCACGTTCATCGTAGAATGGAAAAAGGAAATCCCAAGGAAGGAGATCGCGTTAAGGATTTGGTAGACGTGATGCTCGACATGGCCGAGACGGAGGGCGAGGAGATTTCGAGGGTCAACATCAAAGCAACCGTCTTGGTAAGTTTAAAAATCTCACGGATCTGCTTTCAAATATGCTATATTCTGTTTACCAATTTCACCATATGAAGTGTTAAGAAGAAAACGAAAACTGTGCAGGACATGTTAGCGGCAGGAATCGAAACATCGTCGACAACAGTAGAATGGGCAATGAGTGAGCTGCTGAGAAATCCTGCAACGTTGGCTCGAGCACAGAAAGAGATTGAATCTGCTGTGGTCAGAGACCGCAGAGTAAAGGAGAGTGACGTCATGGGACTCGACTACTTGCGATGCGTGGTGAAGGAAATATACGTGGGAGGATATTTCATTCCATCGAAGACACGGCTGTTTGTGAATGTGTGGGCGATGGGAAAGGATGAAAACGGTTTGTGGTCAGGACTTCGATTTGCTGCCGTTCGGAACAGGGAGAAGAGGGTGCCCTGGGATTTCCATGGGTGTTTCTGTTGTTGAGTTGGCACTTGCTCAGCTTGTTCACTGCTTTGACTGGAGTGTGGAGGGCGAGGTGGATACGGCGGAAGAGTTTGGATTAACTGTACCTAGAAAAATTCCCCTGCTTGTCCGCCCTTCATGGAGGCTCACAGCTGAATGTCCTATTTAAGAGTGTTGTGAGATAGTTTAGTATTATTATTCCCCCCGTGCATTACCTGGTCGACAATTCCTCAATCTCCTAATTAAGTTCATAAAGCCCACTAAAATTTGTGATGAATGGTTTACGCGACAACTTCGTAAATTATGTTATATATCCAGTAACAATGTTCGTCAAGAGAAAAGGGCGTAGCATAAATTTGGTTACGTTGTAAAAATGAGTACTCATAAATAAAATTTATATAGAAGATTATGAGAGTTTGGGTTAACTATATTAAATTTATATATGAAGATATATATTAATAAGTGTTATGTAGTAGTGAGTATTTGTCGTTATAGATTATAGAGATTCGTGAATGTAAAAAAATAACAGTACAATGTTATTGAATTTGTAATTTTAAATTATACTTAAATAGCAGTTATAATTGGAATAATCCAAGAGCAATGTCTTGTATTTGGCTCAATCTTTACCATAGCAATTTATTATTTAAAGTTGTAATTGTATTTATAATGCTGTCTATAATTGTAATATTACAATAGTTATCCCTTGCATTTTACGAAGGTGGTGAGGAATCTTAACAATGATAATTTTTAATAATGATTATGATACTTAGAATTGTAGCTGTAATTATTATAATACATACTTGATCAATTGATTAAAGCAAGTTTTTCATAATTTTGATTAGCATAAATTCTATAATTCTATTGTAATATCCAATAGTATTCAAAAGAGGCAATTTGTTCAATCTCTTGCAATTAATGAATGAGAATTTTATTAGTCTATTAAAATATTCTTAAATGTATTGGTAAAAAAATATTTTGATATCTTTTTTTTTCAATATGTATATTTAATTATTTAGTTGTATTTCATTGTTGGATTAAAAATAAAAAAGAATTCAAGAAAATATACTTTAAAAGTGATTTTGTTGTAGAGAGATTAGCCACTACATTTAGCAGCGAATGTTGAAGTCTCTTTAAATTTTTATTTGCCTTACAAAATAAGTGTTACATTATAATATAGTATTTGGTAAGAAAAAAAACTTCATTAATTTCAAGAGGCATTTTGTTGTGTGATTACATGCCAATATAATTTTAAAATAAAGATATTTTAAAAATTATAATCTATTATATACAAATATTTTTTATTTGAAGAAAAAAATTATATTAAGAAAAGAAAATAATGTAGATACAACAAAATTTAAATGTAGTTACTAAGTTTATAATGTTACAGTACTAGTGAGAATTATAATATTTCATTTTTAAAAATAAGATAAATGAGAAAAATGATTTAGTAGAATAGACAATTTACATTGACTTATCAAAAATATTTTAAATAAACTAATTATTTTTACATTACAATTGCAACATTTAAGCTAACTTGTTAATCAAAATTCATTGGATATTAATTTGGAGTGATTTAACAACATACAATCAAACAATAGACTATCATGAAAGGAAGGAATCATATTACAACAGTGCAACAAAACATTGCAAAAAATAGATCAACCATTTAAGTGGAAGCAATAATTAATTGGCTGAAAAGGCCCAATCCAAGATGTCTACACAACTTGATGGCATTTAATAAATCAAACATAAAATAAAGTTACAAGAATACATGAAAGATGTTAATTTGAGAAAATTGATATTGTTTTTGAAAAGCTTCAAATAATCTTGACAGATTTCAAAATGGAAATTCACCAGTAAAAGTTGATTGTCATTAAACTTAATCATAACCTGTGTCTCGCTCCAGATGAAAGCTCTATAGATAATTTGTCTGTAGTTGTGATAGTAGGCTTATAAAGAAGAGCTCCATTGGATAATGCTCCAGAAAAGCATTGTCATTGACAGAGTAAACTTTCAATGCAAAAAAACTATTGTTATCGACAGAGTAAATTTTGGAAAAATAGAAGTTTCTATTCAGAAACAAAACTTTCTCATAAAATGATTTTGTGTATCTCTTAAAAAGTGGCCCTATAATTATTTATATTATATTCTTGAACTTATCATTTGAATAAAGCGAAGATGATCTATTATCTATTTATGTTATTTAATTTATTTAAAATTTAAAGAATGTTCATTTAAGAATATAAAAGATCATAAATGAGAAGCACTCTATAATATTCATTTGAGGAATTAATGAATGTAGTGTACTTAAAGCCTAACAAAAGATAAATGAGAGAAAAGCCATAATTTAATAGTTTGTAATCTTATAGACTAATTTTGGACACATGTTCAAATACATTAAAAATTGTCTCTATAATCATTTTTGGACATTGAAAGAAAAATTGAAATATATGTGTCAAAGACAAAGCTAATCTAAATGTAAGAATTTATTGGTCAACATATTTTTTCATCAATTTAAGTTGGCACAAAAACTAATTTTTGAATTAGCAATAATCTTTTTAACCTAAAAGCTTAAATGTAATTGTGCGATTACTTCTAGATCTTTTTCTTATTTTGATGTATGTATTGTAACAAAGAAAAATATTATTCATTTGAATTAAGTAACAATTTGAAGTATTTTAAGGTCCCTTCAAAACTTGTTTGAACCTTAATAAAAAATAATTTGAAGCACGTTTCTAAAAAATCACAATAGAAGTTAGAAATAGGATTACCAATGTGCTCACTAAATAAGATATTCAAGACAATCAGATCAAGATGAATAAAATAATTATTAAAACTTACATTTAATGCCACACTTACAAAGCTAAGCATACAATGTCTAAAATTGACCTCATATGTGCACATATGAGTAAGTCACATAATTTTGAAAAATTATAGGCATTTGATCTAGCAGAAAATATAATGACTAGAATTTTCTTACCTTAGATCCATACACTTTTGTCCATAAATCATGATTTTTGGGACATGTTTAGGATATTTTAGGAAAATATTCATTCTCTTTTTTATAAATCCCCTTTGAATACATATTGAATACAAATATCATAGCTTAATGCAATCTAATGATCTCAATCAGTCCATTATAATATTGGAACATGAGTAGTTTTAGCTAGAATCCTATAATAATATCTAATAACTTACTCTATCTTTTTTTTGTAAAAGAATTAATATTGTGAAATGGGTGTATGTGATCTAGGTTAACTATAGAAAAATGAATGATTTCAACAATGAAAAATAGATTATAGTAAGAAAGATAAACCTAGTAAACCATATTTGGAAGAGAGATATAGAGAGAAAACCATATCTAAAACTAGAGTAAAAAGTATTGGACATAGCTTATGAGTTCCTTATTTTGAAAAAGTCTAAAATTAGCAGAGGTGAGCTAGAGTGTAACTAGGAAGCTTAAAAATATTGTCTCATATACTTCAACATATAAAAATAGGACAAGGATGTTGAGTGATACAATCTGAACTCCTTCAAAAATTTGAAGTCTATCACAACTTGTAACACTGACATTCCTCTACCACTTTCACTTTTAGATCTAAACCTTCACATACAAAAAACATGGAAGAAGGGTTGTGTCATATAAGGGTTTTCATAATACAAAACCCATATTCATGTTCCCACCTCCAAAAGAACTATGATGATTAAATGGAGTGTGTATCCTAGGGAGGATGGAGGTTAAATAGTGACATGGAAATATTGAATTGACAAATTTTACCTTAAGTATGAAAACCTTGGAATAAACATAATATGGTTGATTATGATTAATGTTTAACAAAATTGTATAATTGAATGCTTTGATCCTTGAATGCATATTTGTAATTGAACTTTCTCAATTGAATGATAGGAATGTTGTTTCACTCTTCTATTATTTGAAATTATAGATAGAGTTGTATTTTTGTTGTCCCCTCTGGCATGTGTTGGGATTAATGTCAAACATAAGATGCTATTCAATGTTTGATTATATCTCTTACTTGTCATATTTGATCACTTTGAAGATATACTCAACTTATCATATTGATGAATTTCATTGATAGTCACTTGTGATTTGACTTGGATTATAATTTGGTTACATCTTTCTTGGCACTTGAAAAAAAGGATTAGTTTTCTCAACTTGTTTTCATTGAGACAACAAGCATCCATAATTACATACATTATATTTTCTTTCATTTTGAAGCTAAATTCTATATTGTTTTTGAATATTCTTACTTATAAGACTTCATATTTATATGTGCATAATGAATATTCGATTACAAGTCATTACACTTACAAAATCTATATTTATGAAAGTTGAATACACTCTTAAGAGCCTAATGGATATGCATCTTCTTCATATATGAGCACTTGTAAAAGGTTAGAGCTCACTATGTATTTGATTGAGAAGGTTTATTACAAACCCAAAGACATAGACATATTTAAAACCTATCATTTGTGTGATTAAAAAGAGAGGGATAAAATCCCACCTCAATGACATGAAGGGTTTGATATTATTTATGAAATAAGTCATTTCGATAAGAAAATGTGAAGTCTATTTTGAAGCACATTTTTATTGTTTCATTTCAATGACTCAAAATTGGAAGCCCCCGAGCTTGGGGTAGGGCACATTTGAGATATTTGGGGTTTGGATCACCCATGGAAAATGAAATGATAGTCAATTTGAGTTTAGTTGGTCATTGTTTTGGTATGCATAGGGTATGAGTAGTCAGTTGGAATGTAAGTCTCCATCGGTGTGAGATATGATAAGATATCTTTGGAATCTCAGACAACATTGATAGGTGGTTTCTTTTCATTATTTTCTATTAGTATTTTAAAAGAAAATAGTTAAGGTTTTTGTTTACTTGTTAATTTCTTTTTTGAAAATGAGGTCTCAAAAATCCAAACACAAGTCCTTTATTTCAAAATTGTGTTTTTATGTTAGCATTTAGGACTTGATACTTGTAAATTGTGGCATCTTTCTTAAGGGCATCATATCTAGTTTTTGTGACAATCTCATTTGAGTTATGTTTGGTAAAGATGTGTTAATTTTTTTAAATAACCTTAGTATAGGTTTCTTCCAAAGCATATCAGTTTTTTTATTACTACGGGATAGTTATTTTTGTTCAAACACTTTGTAAAAGTTTAGTAAATGTAGGATTTGAGCAATACGAATCCACAAAACCCAAAGATCACCTGCATACATAAACCTGTTACAAGGAAGTAGAGACAACAAGAGTGCAAGGGTTTGAATCAAAAATATGAAGAAGATAATATCCTCAATTAATGAATTAAATGTATAATGGATCATCCTTATAAAGGAGATCAAAAGCCCTTAAAGGAAAACCCTAGTGCATGTAATAATTGTTGTCATATTTTTACTCACCCTTGGAGACCTAATTACTAGATGAGCTACTGTACCCTAGTTTGCATTATTAAGTGGTCTTGCTTAATATTTGTGTTCATTTTTGCAAAGTACATGAAAGGGAAAGGGAATGAACTGTATCTAAGATTACATGTGCATATATCAATGTCAAGTATGTTGTACAAAAGGGAAAGAACTGAAGGAAACATCTATCTAAGCTCACACATGCCATGAGCATAGCCATTGCAAGAATTGCATAAATGAGCGCAACTATACATTATAAGGAGCATAGATGCAGGGGTACTAGACTTTGCCTGGTAAGGAGTTTGTCTCCACTGTGTTCCTAAAGTGCTCCTGTGATCTTGAACCTGCAAAGAGAGAGAAAAGAAAGGGGTTAGATCCTAGATCTAAGTAATGCCTAGTATCACAGAATCTATCTACAGCATGCATATGTGCACTTAGCTATACACCTCTAGCATGGGCTGTGCTCAAGACAGTTGCATGAGAGAGGCTCTGGAAATAAAAGAAGTACCATTGTTTTCACTAATATGTTTGTTCCATGTGCAGAGATAGAAGAAGCTGATTCATAACAAATAGTAGAATACCAAGATCCAGATGAATGATGATGCCCTGTGATGTGGGCTCTATCAGGAGGATCTCAAATTTCCTAGAGAGAGACCACATCACAGGCCAAGAACACCCATGCTCAACAATCAACATTCAGTGAGTGAAGCAATATCAGTAGGCATTTAATAAATGAATAATAGGGATAATCCATATTGTAGCATGAAAATGATGAATATGATGATTTAGCATCAATGAGGATCAATCAAGTAACAGGGGCATGATGTCAGTTAAGCTATGATAAATGAATAATAAGGATCTACCATGGCATCAAAGGAAAATAGAGCTAGAATTAGGGCACAAAAATCTATGTACTAGATAAGGCACACTGCAACATAGTTGTATCTTAGTAGTACAATGCCTTCATAGTGTAACAGGGCAAAGCGATAAAGCTTTTAATAACCAGCAGGGTTTACACAATAAACATTCAATGAGTAGCACAATCATGAGGAACAGACTTTAGATTTAATAAGTGTTAACACCATGGATGCAGAGAGTTATCAAACACAAGCATCTCAAGATGGAATGACAGCTACAACAATGCAAAGACAAAGGATCAAACTCAATGCTTGCCGACTGACATCCTTTATATGAATAGTGGCACCATCAAGATATAATGAAATAGGCCATGCCAATCAAGTTACAATGGCAAGATCGGGCCCCATTTTCTCAAACATCGAGCATTCTGACAAGCATGGAAATCTTCAAGGATCAATAATCAATACCCACCACAAAAAGAATGCTCAAAATAGAGCTTCACGGGCTACATGGATCTCAAATACAAAGCCATAATAGTAAGCAAGTGTTTATCAACTGACATAACAGAGCAGTAGCAGTGAGGTCAAGTAACAGTGAACAGTGAAAGGTAATAGAAAATGTAGTACATGTACTCCAGCAACATAATAAGTTCTCAGGCTATTGAGATAACAATGCCCCATATTCAAGCATGAAAATGATGTCAGGAAATGGTGACAGCAACAAGCTTGGTCTAAGTAGATCGTGCCCTCAAAGACAATGGGGTCAACATATCTGAGTAATGCATAATAAGACCAATACAATGATGACATATCTGTATATGGAATCATGCCAGCTAGCAATGAATCAAACATGCAGAGGCTCATAACATTCCCTTATAAATCAATAATCAACAGATATATCAAGGAGTGGTCGGTAGAGTTCACAGTTTTAATAGCAATAGGAATTAGATGGAAGAATCAATATATATGATCCAGTCAATACAGATGCCGAAGCATCAATAAATGGGGATACATTAGGCACCCAAAGCTTATGGTACTGGCACCAACAAGTAAACTGAGCACTCATAGCAATAGTTTCCAGCCACCACAAATGTGTGGAGTGCCAATGCTGTACCCTGACTTGGCTCACGGGTCAATAAGGATAGAAAAAATAGTGAGTACAAAGTGCCCTAGCTCGCGGCTCATCAGGCATATGGTGTCCATGCCAATACAGTCACATAAGATATAGTGCCAATCATTCCAATGCAGAGAAGTAAAGTCAAACATTAGATGATGCCCTAGGACTGTAAGGAAGATGCCGCAATAGTGTTAATAAAGCACAAGACTAACAGTAAACATGGCATGATTATGGTTAATATAACATGCATCACAGATATGGTGCCCTAGCTGTTAACAGAGAGACCATTATCTATGAAAATTCAAGCAGAGAATTGAAGCAGCTTGATGCCAAGATACAACTTCAAAAGACAAATATGATAGTGCCCAAGTAACAGGGCCATGAAAGAACAACCAAATGTCATGCCCTAGCAAATGCCATAGAACCAAATAACAGTGCCTTCCAAATATGAAGAGAAATGAATGATAAAAGATCAAGTCCCTACCTCCAAAATATCAATGCCACAAAGGAGAAAGACTACTGTTTCCAATTCCAAGCCTAGTGGAGCTGTGAGTGGAAGAATGGCAACTTGTCAACTGTGGACTGGAGAAGTCACAGTGCCAGCTACCATTTCTTTCATTTTGTGAAAGAGGGGTTTTCATGTTTTGGTTGATTAATATATTCTCCAATTTTCCTAGGGTTGATAATTATTATTTCTTCTTTGCTAAGTATTTCAAAGGGCATGGGTTTTATTTAAATGTAGGGCTATTGATATATTTATCCTTTTTCTTAGGGGTTAATATATTAATTGTTTTTACTTTGGATACCAATGTAATATCAACCATGGTGCAAATTGAGAGTCATTTATTGACATAGGAGGTAAAATTTTAAATCCATGTGTTTTTTTTAACATGGATAAGGGGGTTAATGTTTTAAATGTAAATGTCATGGCTCATATTTTTATTGTAAGATATTGACAAGTGTTCTTTTTATAAACCATTGTCAAATATCATTTATTGAGCATGACTTAGTGGATAGTAGGGTCATTCCTTTGACTAGCTATTTTTAGAGGTCCCACTTTCCTCGCCCCATAGAATCTCAGGACATGAATTTGTGATGGCATTCATGGGCCTATTTGTGGTTATTTTCCATCTTTAGGAGGTGGTGGTCATGAATGCAGATGCAGATAGGTTTTCTTCATATACCTCTCACTTTTTGTGATGGAGGCTAGTTCTTCTTTCCCTCTTTCTCAGAGGTGACTGCTTGTAGCTCTGGAGAAGCAGATTGAGTTATTTGGCTCCTTTCATTGAAGATGATAAAATATTCCTTCTATTCTTGTTATTTTCTAAGTTTTCTATTTGAATTCATGTTAAAGTTAATGTGATCTTGCCATCCTTTACTTTGCATGTTTGTTCAAGTTGAATGCTTAAGAAGGTGTTTTACAGTTATTGGTATAATCTGTGTGCATTTGGTTTTAAGTTGTGGGAGTCTTTTCCCTTCTTTTAACACAAATACCTCTTTATTTCAAGAATTGTCAAGGTAGGCAGGGTCATGTTGTGAGTTACCTAGTTATTCTAAGTGTCATTGTGAGTTCTTTTTCAATTTGTGAATCTATCAAGTTTGGTGAATTACTTTAGTTTTAGTTCAGTTTCATGCACTCTCTCTCCCTTTTCCTTCAAAGTTCAGTTTGGTTTCAGGTGATTCAAGGGGAAGTCGGTCCCTAATCTGGAGGTCTACTCTTTGATAGGTTACCCACAACCTAAGAATAGTCCCATGTTTCACGGGATTGCTAGGTTCTACACTTAGCCATACTCGGGTGCAATCCCTAGTGACAAAAGGTTTTGGCACACCCAGTGGGACAACTTTGTTTTCAATCATTCACTGAGATTTATGGTGTGATCCCTAGTGCAATCAGCCTTTAAGAGGTAGTTTGTTTTTAAGCACCATGATGACTCTTAGAGCAATCTACTGGTTTAAGAAGTTCAAGTGCTGATAAGTTTCAGAATATCTTTTTACCTACTCATTTCATGAGAAAGCATGTCAATACCTAATTTATTTTTTACCTATCACCCCCCATATTATGAGAAGGCCACCCACGTGCAAGAATTCATTCCATATCAGGCTGGCTGAATAGCAACATATAGCCAAAATGGCTCACAAACAACAAATTTCCAGCATGCACCACCTTTCCCTCCCACCCAGCATCAAACATCCTGGTAACTTTCCTATGAACCACCCCATGAGGGAAACCATTGCAATCCTCAGAATCAGCCCCATACCACTTCAGATTCAAGCTCCATATCCTCTTTGTTGGCAATTTGTCTGGAGGAATTGAGCTCTTTCATGAAAGATTATGCAGAGATGAGGTCTCAAAAGGAGGAGCTCTTAGGAAAGTATATGGAGGTGGTGACTTCCTCAAGGTAGCTTGAGAGCCAGATGGCAGGGGCTGAGCAGACCTTTGAACAGAAGAACCAATAGGAGAAGATCCACGAAGAAAATATTGAAGAATATCAAGAATTAATAAAGGCCATCTATCTTACAGCTACAAAAATTGAGAAGGATCTCCAAAAAGAGTTGGAACAAAATGATGAATTCCATGATCATGAACGATAGAAACTGGCCAAGTAGATTGCAGAAAGGGATCAATTGATTAAGTGCCTATTGGAGGGAGTGCCAAAGCAAGGAGATCAAGAAGCCACTACTGCCCCAATGCAAGAAATCTCACCAGATCCACCAGAAGACAATAAGGATTTAATGTAGTCTTGGAGACCCTCATGGACTATATATCCAGGTTGGGAGATACCAACTCTTTTTAAGGAAGAGATTCAGAAGGAGATACCCCATGCTTCTAAAGAGAACCTAGAAGCTTTACAGACCACAAAAGAGACTCACAAGGTTCAAATCCAAAGCTTCTTGTCCAGTAAGTCAACTAGCACTCCTATTGAAATTCCAAGCTTCAGGATTTCTCCTTTAGTTCAGAATCCTAGTCAACAGAAGCCTAATCTCCATGCATTTATATAGCCTATTCATGAAACCATGTCAGTCTCTCATCCACTCCATCCTATTCCTATAGAGGAGACACCTATGATGTTTGACTTCTTATATGATAGTGAGCTCGTCCTCCAGTAGATAAAGCCTTATGATCCCATTCTTGAAGAGTCCCCTACACCTCATAGCATTTCAAGAATCCAGGAAGAAAATGATTCTTGTCTCTTAGATGTACCTTTACATGATAATCATGAGGAACAATTAGATTTGTTACATGTTGATGAATTAGAGTAGCTAGATAAGGATACGAGAGCAAGTGAAGAGGTTGAAAGCCTAGTTGATTTATTTGAAGAAATGCATTCTTATATTGAGAAAGAAATGATAGTACAAGACTTACCAGTTAAGCTCACTGATTATGATAAGAAAGATGATGTAGCTACTGCTAACTTAGAACAACAAGATGATTTTGATTCTATAATTGATGTTTTCTACTCCACTCTTGTTGATGCTCCCTATCTTCCTAATAAAGATAATGGCTTGCATGTTCTTGAAGAAAAGATTGTGTTTTAGGAGGTTCATGTTGTACCAGTGATAGAATCTGGGCCTATTTGCAATAAATTCATGGATGAATCTAAACAATCATGTTTCTTGGACCATGAGGAGGGTCCAGATATTGTTAAGAAGATGATACAGTTGGATAGCTTTGATGAGGTCTTGGTTGTTCCAATAGATGAAGAGGACGATCCTCTAATTGCAGAAGAAGAAATTTTGTGGCAGACTATCATGGAGGGGAAAATTTTTGATCAACATGTTGAAGATGCTCGTAAGATGCATATTCAGCAAGAGGAGAGGCCTAGTTTTATGCTCTCAAGGGGGTGTCCTATTAGATATCTAGCCCAGATGGGAGCAAGAAAAGCATCCATACATAGTGATTTAGTAGAGGGCTATGTCAAGAGTCCACTCATTAGTGATCAGAAGCTTATTCAGTATCATCAAACTCCCTGGGAGGACACCATCTATGATCTATTTGAGGTTAGTAGTCAGGTCTACCAAATTCAAAGGTTGATATGCCAGACAATTCAATACATTTTTGTGTTCCATGTTCTCTTTGTTGGCATCAAATATGAAAAATAGAATATTTTGAGGAGAATCGGAAGCTATTTTAACAATCTAGTTAATGGATTTGTTTAACCAGTTTGCTTAGACTAGTTACAGTAGGGTAGGATAGAAGTTTCTAGTTTTTTGTGTTTCCTAAGTGCCTTGGCATAGGTTGCTTTCAGTTGTTTTTAGTTGGGTTTTGGTAGCAATAAGCCAGAGAGGTTATCTATAGCAGTTAGCAATTTTGTTGGAGAGAAGGAGGTTGTTTTGGTTGGGAGCCAGGTTCAGTTTTCAGGCTTATGACTCTATGCCTAATGGATCTATAAGGCAACTAGTTTATGATGCTTTGCAGGAAAGCACTCCATAGAGGTCGCCAGAATGTTGTCATATTTTACTCACCCTTGGAGACCTAATTACTAGATGAGCTACTATACCCTAGTTTGCACTATTAACTTGTCTTGCTTAATATTTGTGTTCAGTTTTGCAAAGTACATGAAAGGGAAAGGAAATGAACTATATCTAAGATTACATGTGCATATATCTATGTCAAGTATGCTGTACAAAAGTGAAAGAACCGAAGGAAACATCTATCTAAGCTCACACATGCCGTGAGCATAGCCATTGCAAGAATTGCATAATTGAGTGCAAATATAAATTATGAGGAGCATAGATGCAGGGGTACTAGACATTGCCTGGTAAGGAGACTATCTCTATTATGTTCCCAGTGTGCTCCTATGATCCTGAACCTTCAAAGAGAGAGAAAAGAAAGGGGTTAGATCCTAGATCTAAGCAATGTCTGGTATCACAAACTCTATCTACAACATGCATATGTGCACTCAGTTATACACCTCTGGCATGGGTTGTACTCAAGATAGGTCCATGAGAGAGGCTCTGGAAATAAAAGAAGTATCATTGTTTTCACTAATCTGTTTGTTCCATGTGCAGAGATAGAAGAAGCTGATTCATAACAAATAGTAGAATACCAGGATCCAGATGAATGATGATGCCCTATGATGTGGGCTCTATCAGGAGGATCTCAAATTTCCTAGAGAGAGACCAGATCATAGGTCAACAACACCTATGCTCAATAGTCAACATTCAATGAGTGAAGCAATATCAGTGGGCATTCAATAAATGAATAACAGGGATCATCCATATTGTGGCATGAACATGATGAATATGATGATCCAGCATCAATGAGGATCAATCAAGTAACAGGGGCATGATGTTAGTTAAGCTATGATAAATGAATAATAGGGATCTACCATGGCATCAAAGGAAAATAGGGCTAGAATCAAGGCACACAAATCTATGTACTAGATAAGGCACACTACAACATAGATGTATCTCATTAGTACAATGCCTTCATAGTGTAATAGGGAAAAGAAAGAAAGCTTTTATTAACTAGCATGGTTTACGCAATAAAAATTCAATGAGAAACTCACTCATGAGGAATAGACTTTAGATTTAATAATTGTTAACACCATGGATGCAGAGAGTCATCTAACCCAAGCATCTCAAGATGGAATGACAGCTACAACAATGCAAAGACAAAGGATCAAACTCAATGCTTGCGGGCTAACATTCTTGATATGAATAGTGGCCCCATCAAGATATAATGAAATAGGCCATGCCAATCAAGTCACAACAGCAAGATCGGGCCCCATTTTCTCAAACATCGAGCATTCTGACAAGCATAGCAATCTTCAAGGATCAATAATCAATACCCACCACAACAAGAATGCTCAAAACAGAGCTTCATGGGCTACATGGATCTCAAATACAAACCCATAACAGTAAGCAAGTGTTTATCAACTGACATAACAGAGCAGTAGTAGTGAGGTCAAGTAATAGTTAACAGTGAAAGGTAATAGAAAATGTAGAACGCATGCTCCGGCAGCGTAATAAGTTCTCGAGCTATTGAGACAACAATGCCACATATTCAAGCATGAAAATGATGTCAGGGAATGG
Source organism: Chamaecyparis obtusa (assembly GCA_027943335.1). NCBI lineage: Eukaryota > Viridiplantae > Streptophyta > Pinopsida > Cupressales > Cupressaceae > Chamaecyparis > Chamaecyparis obtusa. The sequence continues at coordinate 1,498,089 of BSBK01002613.1, read as the reverse complement.
CGATAGCAACTAGCTTGGTCTAAGTAGATCGTGCCCTTGAAGACAATGGGGTCAACATATCCTAGTAATGCACAATAAGACAAATACAATGATGACATATCTGTATATGGAATCATGCCAGCTAGCAATGAATCAAACATGCAGAGGCTCATAACATTCCCTTATAAATCAATAATCAATAGATATATCAAGGAGAGGTCGGCAGAGTTCAAAGTTTTAATAGAAATAGCAGTTAGATGGAAGAATCAATATATATGATCGGGTCAATAAAGCTGCCGAAGCATCAATAAATGGTGATACATTAGGCACCCAAAGCTTACGGGACTCGGACCAACAAGTAAACTGAGCACTCATAGCAGTAGTTTCGAGCCACCACAAATGTGTGGAGTGCCAATGCCATACCCTGACCTAGCTCACAAGTCACTAAGGATAGAAAAAATAGTGAGTACAAAGTGCCCTAGCTGGTGGCTCATTGGGCATATGGTGTCCATGCCAATATGGTCAAATAAGATACAATGTCAATCATTCCAATGCAGAGCAGTAAATTCAAACATTAGATGATGCCTTACAACCGTAACAAAGATGCCGCAATAGTTTTAATAAAGCACAAGAATAACAGTAAACATGGCATGATTATGGTGAATATAACATGCATCATAGATACGGTGCCCTAGTTGTTAACAGAGATACCATTATCTATGAAAATTCAAGCAGAGAATTCAAGCAACTCAGTCCCAAGATACAACTTCAAAAGACAAATATGACAGTGCCCAAGTAATAGTGGCATGTAAGAACAACCAAATGTTGTGCCCTAGCAAATGCCATAGAACCAAATAATAGTGCCTTCCAAATATGCAGAGAAATGAATGATAAAAGATCAAGTGTGTACCTCCAAAATATCAATGCCACGAAGGAGACAGACTGCTATTTCCAATTCCAAGCCTACTCGAGTTGTGAGTGGAAGAATGGCAACTTACGAAGTGTGGACTGGAGAAGTCACATTGCCAGCTGCTGTTTCTTTCATTTTGTGAAAGAGGGGTTTTCATGTTTTGGTTGATTAATATATTATCCCCTTTTCCTAGGGTTGAGAATTATTATTTCTTTTTTGCTAAGTATTTCAAAGGGCATGGGTTTTATTTAAATGTAGGGCTATTGATATATTTATCCTTTTTCAAAGGGGTTAATATATTAATTGTTTTTATTTTGGATACCAATGTAATATCAAGCATGGTGCAAATTGAGAGTCATTTATTGACTTAGGAGGTAAAATTTTAAATCCATGTGTTTTTTTTTAACATGGATAAGGAGGTTAATGTTTTAAATGTAAATGTCATGGCTCATATTTTTATTGTAAGATACTGACAAGTGGTGTTTTTATAAACCATTGTCAAATATCATTTATTGAGCATGACTTAGTGGATAGTAGGGTCATTCCTTTGACTAGCTATTTTTAGAGGTCCCACTTTCCTCGCCCACTAGAATCTCAAGACATGAATTTGTGATAGCATTCATGGGCCTATTTGTGGTTATTTTCCATCTTTAGGAGGTGGTGGTCATGAATGCAAATGCAGATAGGTTTTCTTCATATACCTCTCACTTTTTGTGATGGAGGCTAGTTCTTCTTTCCCTCTTTCTCAGAGGTGACTGCTTGTAGCTCTACAGAAGTAGATTGAGTTATTTGGCTCCTTTCATTGAAGATAATACAATATTCCTTCTATTCCTGTTATTTTTTGAGTTTTCCTATTTGAATTCATGTTAAAGTTATTGTGATCTTTCCATCCTTTACTCTACATGTTTGTTCAAGTTGAATCCTTAAGAAGGTGTTTTACGGTTATTGTTATAATTTGTGTACATTTGGTTTTAAGTTGTGGGAGTCTTTTTGCTTCTTTTAAAACAAATACTTCTTTATTTCAAGAATTGTCAAGGTAGGCAGGGTCATGTTGTGGCTTACCTAGTTATTCTAAGTGACATTGTGAGTTCTTTTTCAATCTGTGGATCTATCAAGTTTGGTGAATCGCCTTAGTTTTAGTTCAATTTCATGCACTCTCTCTCCCTTTTCCTTCAAAGTTTAGTTTAGTTTTGGGTGATTCAAGGGGAAGCTGGCCCCTAATCCGGAGGTCTACTCTTTTATAGGTTACCCACAACCTGAGAATAGTCCCATGTTTCACGGGATTGCTAGGTTGTACACTTAGCCATACTCAGGTGCAATCCCTAGTGACAAAATTTTTTGGCACACCCGATGGGACAACTTTGTTTCCCATCATTCACTGAGATTTTTGGTGTGATCCCCATTGTAATCAGCCTTTAAGAGGTAGTTTGTTTTAAGCACCATGGTCACTCTAAGAGAAATCTACTAGTTTAAGCAGTTCAAGTGCTGATAAGTTTAAAAATATCTTTTTACTTGCTCATTTGATGAGAAAGCATGTCAATACCTAATGTATTTTCTACCTATCACCCCCCATATTATGAGAAGGCTACCCATGTGCAGGCATTCATTCCATATCAGGTTGGCTAAGCAGTATCATATAGCCAAAATGGCTCACAAATAGCAAATTTCCAGCATGCACCACCTTCCCGTCCCACCCAGCATCAAACATTGTGACAAAATTCCTATGAACCACCCCATGAGGGACACCATTGCAATCCTTAGAATCAGCCCCATACCAATTCAGATTCAAGCTCCATATCATCTTTGTTGGCATTTTGTCACGAGGAAATGATCTCTTTCATGAAAGATTATGCAGAGATGAGGTCTCAAAAGGAGGAGCTCTCAAGACAGTATATGGAGGTGGTGACTTTCTCAAGGAAGCTTGAGAGCCAGATAGTAGGGGCTAAGCAGACCCTTGAACAGAAGAACCAACTAGAGAAGATCCACGAAGAAAAGATTAAAGAATATAAATAATTAATAAAGGCCATCTATCTTACAACTACAAAAACTGAGAAGGATCTCCAAAAAGAGTTGGAACAAAATGATGAATTCCATGATCATGAACGAGAGACACTGGCCAAGCAGATTGCAAAAAGGGATCAATTGATTAAGATCTTGTTGGAGGGAGTGCTAAAGCAAGGAGATCAAGAAGCCACTACTACCCCAATGCATGAAATCTCACCAGATCCACCAGAAGAAAATAAGGATTTAATGCAGTCTTGGAGACCCTCATGGACTATATATCTTGGTTGGGAGATGCCAACTCTTTTTGAGGAAGAGATTCAGAATGAGATACCCCATCCTGCTAAAGAGAACCTAGAAGCTTTGCAGACCAAACAAGAGACTCACAAGGTTCAAATCCTAAGCTTCTTGCCTGGTAAGTCCACTAGCACTCCTATTGAAATTCCAAGGTTTAGGATTTCTCCTTTAGTTCAAAATCCTAGTCAACAGGAGCCTAATCTCCATGCATTTCTATAGCTTATTCATGAAACCATCATAGTCTCTCATCCACTCCATCCTATTCTTGTAGAGGAGACACCTGTGATGTTTGACTTCCTATATGATAGTGAGCCCATCCTCTAGCAGATAAAGCCTTATGATCCCATTCTTGAAGAGTCCCCTACACCTCATAGCATTTCTAGAAACCAGGAATAAAATGATTCTTGTCTCTTAGATGTACCTTTTCATGATAATCATGAGGAACAATTAGACTTGTTACATGTTGATGAATTAGAGTAGCTAGATAAGGATAAGAGAGCAAGTGAAGATGTTGAAAGCCTAGCTGATTTATTTGAAGAAATGCCTTCTTATATTGAGCAAGAAATGATAGTACAAGACTTACCAGTTAAGCTCACTGATTACGATAAGAAAGATGATGTAGCTACTGCTAACTTAGAACAACAAGATGATTTTGAATCTATAATTGATGTTTTCTACTCCACTCTTGTTGATGCTCCCTATATTCCTGATAAAGATAGTGGCTTGCATGTTCTTGAAGAAAAGATTGTGTTTCAGGAGGTTCATGTTGTACCAGTGATAGAATCTAGGCCTATTTGCAATAAAGTGGTGGATGAATCTAAAGAGTCATGTTTCCTAGACCATGAGGAGGGGCCAGAGATTGTTAAGAAGATGATACAATTGGATAGATTTGATGAGCTGTTGGTTGTTCCAACTGATGAAGAGGACGATCCTCTAATTGCAGAAGAAGAAATTTTGTGGCAGACTATCATGGAGGGGCAAAGTTTTGATCAACATGCTGAAGATGCTCGTAAGATGCATACTGAGCAGCAGGATAGGCCTAGTTTTATGCTCTCAAGGGGGTGTCCTATCAGATATCTAGCCCGGATGGGAGCAAGAAAAGCATCCATACATAGTGATTTATTAGAGGGTGATGTCAAGAGTCCACTCATTAGTGATCAAAAGCTTATTCAACATCATTAGACTCCCTAGGAGGACACCATCTATGATCTATTTGAGGTTAGTAGTCTAGTCTACCAGAGTCAAAGGGTTATATGCCAAACAGTTCAGTACATTTTTGTGTTCCATGTTCCCTTTATTAGCATCAAATATGAAAAATATAATATTTTGAGGAGAATGGGAATCTATTTTATAAATCCAGTTAATGGATTTGTTTAACTAGTTTGCTGAGACTGGTTAGAGTAGGGTAGGATAGAAGTTTCCAATTTTCTGTGTTTCCTAAGTGCCTTGGTATAGGTTGCTTTCAGTTGTTTTTAGTTGGGTTTTTTTAGCAATAAGCTAGAGAAGTTATGTTTAGTAGTTAGCAGTTTTGTTGGAGAGAAGGAGGTTGTTTTGGTTGGGAGCCAGGTTCAGTTTTCAGGCTTATGACTCTATGCCTAATGGATCTATAAGGCAACTAGTTTATGATGCTTTGCAGGAAAGCACTCCATAGAGGTCGCCAGAATGTTGTCATATTTTTACTCACCCTTGGAGACCTAATTACTAGATGAGCTACTGTACCCTAGTTTGCATTATTAACTAGTCTTGCTTAATATTTGTGTTCAGTTTAGCAAAGTACATGAAAGGGAAAGGAAATGAATTGTATCTAAGATTACATGTGCATATATCTATGTCAAGTATGCTATACAAAAGTGAAAGAATTGAAGGAAACATCTATCTGAGCTCACACATGCCATGAGCATAGCCATTGGAAGAATTGCATAATTGAGTGCAAATATACATTATAAGGAGCATAGATGTAGGGGTACCAGACATTGCCTGGTAAGGAGACTATCTCCATTGTGTTCCTAGTGTGCTCCTATGATCCTGAACCTTCAAAGAGAGAGAAAAGAAAGAGGTTAGATCCTAGATCTAAGCATTGCCTGGTATCACAAACTCTATCTATAGCATGCATATGTGCACTCGGTTATACACCTCTGGCACGGGCTATGCTCAAGATAGGTCCAAGAGAGAGAATCTGGAAATAAAAGAAGTACCATTGTTTTCACTAATATGTTTGTTCCATGTGCAGAGATAGAAGAAGTTGATTCATAAAAAATAGTAGAATACCAGGATCCAGATGAATGATGATGCCCTGTGATGTGGGCTCTATCGGGAGGATCTCAAATTTCTTGGAGAGAGACCACATCATAGGTCAACAACACCCATGCTCAATAGTCAACATTCAGTGAGTGAAGCAATATAAGTGGACATTCAATAAATGAATAACAAGGATCATCCATATTGTGGCATGAACATGATGAATATGATGATTTAGCATCAATGAGGATCAATCAAGTAACAGGGGCATGATGTCAGTTAAGCTATGATAAATGAATAATAGGGATCTACCATGGCATCAAAGGAAAACAAAGCTAGAATCAGGGCACACAAATCTATGTACTAGATAAGGCACACTGCAACATAGATGTATCTCAGTAGTACAATGCCTTCATAGTGTAATAGGGAAAAGAAATAAAGCTTTTAATAACCAGCATAGTTTATGCAATAAAAATTCAATGAGCAGCTCACTCATGAGGAACAGACTTTAGATTTAATAAGTGTTAACACCATGGATGCAAAGAGTCATCAAACACAAGCATCTCAAGATGGAATGACAGCTACAACAATGCAAAGACAAAGGATCAAACTCAATGCTTGTGGGCTGACATCCTTTATATGAACAATGGTGCCATCAAGATATAATGAAATAGGCCATGCCAATCAAGTCGCAATAGCAAGATCGGGCCCCATTTTCTCAAACATCAAGCATTTTGACAAGCATGGCAATCTTCAAGCATCAATAATCAATATCCACCACAACAAGAATGCTCAAAATAGAGCTTCATGGGCTACATGGATCTCAAATACAAAGCCATAACAATAAGCAAGTGTTTATCAACTGACATAACAAAGTAGTAGCAGTGAGGTCAAGTAACAGTGAACAGTGAAAGGTAATAGAAAACATAGAACGTGTACTCCAACAACATAATAAGTTCTCAGGCTATTGAGACAACAATTCCACATACTCAAGCATGAAAATGATGTCAGGCAATGGTGATAGCAATGAGCTTGGTCTAAGTACATCATGCCCTCGAAGACAATGGGGTCAACATATCCCAGTAATGCACAATAAGACCAATACAACGATGACATATCTGTATATGGAATCATGCCAGCTAGCAATGAATCAAACATGCAAAGGCTCATAAAATTCCCTTATAAATCAATAATCAATAGATATATCAAGGAGCGGTTAGCAGAGTTCACAATTTTAATAGCAATACTATGATCGGGTCAATACAGCTACCGAAGCATCAATAAATGGTGATACATTAGGCACCCAAAGCTTACGGGACTAGGACCAACAAGTAAATTGACCACTCATAGCATCAGTTTTGAGCCACCATAAATGTGTGGAGTGCCAATGCCATACCCTGACCTGCCTCACGGGTCAATAAGGATAGAAAAAATAGTGAGTACAAAGTGCCCTAGCTAGTGGCTCAATGGGCATATGGTGTTCATGCCAATATGATCAAATAAGATACAGTGCCAATCATTCCAATGTAGAGAAGTAAATTCAAACATTAGATGATGCCCTAGGACCATAACGAAGATGCCACAATAGTGTTAATAAAGCACAAGAATAACAGTAAACATGGCACGATTATGGTGAATATAACATGCATCACAGATATGGTGCGCTAGCTGTTAACAGAGATACCATTATCTATGAAAATTCAAGTAGAGAATTCAAGTAGCTCGATGCCAAGATACAACTTCAAAAGACAAATATGACAATGCCCAAGTAACAGTGCCATGAAAGAACAACCAAATGCCATAGAAACAAATAACATTGCCTTCCAAATATGTAGAGAAATGAATGATAAAAGATCAAGTGCCCTCATGCAAAATATCAATGCCATGAATGAGAAAGACTGTTGTTTCCAATTCCAAGCCCAGTGGAGCTGTGAGTGGAAGAATGGCAACTTGCCAAGTGCGGACTCGAGAAGTCACACTACCAGTTGTTGTTTCTTTCATTTTGTGAAAGAGGGGTTTTCATGTTTTGGTTGATTAATATATTCTCCCCTTTTCCTAGGGTTGAGAATTATTATTTCTTCTTTGCTAAGTATTTCAAAGGGCATGGGTTTTATTTAAATGTAGGGCTATTGATATATTTATCATTTTTTCTTAGGGGTTAATATATTAATTGTTTTTATTTTGGATACCAATGTAATATCAAGCATGGTGCAAATTGAGAGTCATTTATTGACTTAGGAGGTAGAATTTTAAATCCATGTGTTTTTTTTTAACATGGATAAGGGGATTAATGTTTTAAATGTAAATGTCATGGCTCATATTTTTATTGTAAGATATTGACAAGTGGTGTTTTTATAAACCATTGTCAAATATCATTTATTGAGCATCACTTAGTGGATAGTAGGGTCACTCCTTTGACTAGCTATTTTTAGAGGTCCCACTTTCCTCGCCCCCTAGAATCTCAGGACATGAATTTGTGATGGTATTCACGGGCCTATTTGCGGTTATTTTCCATCTTTAGGAGTTGGTGGTCATGAATGCAAATACAGATAGGTTTTCTTCATATATGTCTCACTTTTTGTGATGGAGGCTAGTTCTTCTTTCCCTCTTTCTTAGAGGTGACTGCTTGTAGCTCTGGAGAAGCAGATTGAGTTATTTGGCTCCTTTCATTGAAGATAATACAATATTCCTTCTATTCCTATTATTTTCTGAGTTTTCCTATTTGAATTCATGTTAAAGTTATTATGATCTTGCCATTATTTACTTTGCATGTTTGTTCAAGTTGAATGCTTAAGAAGATGTTTTATAGTTATTGTTATAATCTGTGTACATTTGGTTTTAAGTCGTGGGAGTCTTTTCCCTTCTTTTAACACAAATACCTCTTTATTTCAAGAATTGTTAAGGCAGGTAGGGTTAAGTTGTGAGTTACCTGGTTATTCTAAGTGTCATTGTGAGTTATTTTTCAATCTATGGATCTATCAAGTTTGGTGAATCACCTTAGTTTTAGTTCAGTTTCATGCACTCTCTCTTCCTTTTCCTTCAAAGTTCAGTTTAGTTTCAGGTGATTCAAGGGGAAGCTGACCCCTAATCCGGAGGTCTACTCTCTAATAGGTTACCCACAACCTGAGAATAGTCCCATTTTTCACGGGATTGCTAGGTTCTACACTTAGCCATACTTAGGTGCAATCCCTAGTGACAACAATAATTAGTTAAATTATTACAAGACTAATGCATGCAAGTTTATATTTAAAACAACTAGTGCATGCGTTTAAAACAACTCGTGCATGTGTGTTTAAATATAAACAACTAAAGCAAAAGAGTTGACATCTTAAGAAGGGAGTAAAGTTAATTAATATAATTAATACTTTACTCTAACAACCCCCCTTAAGATGAGCAACAATGTAGCTACAAACAATGCAAGAAGAAGGAAAAGGAATCTACAGTGTTGAAAGCATAAAAATGGGTCCTGGCAACATGGCTTGATGAGGTACCCATGTACAAAAGAGATTCTCTATAAAGTGGAGAAATAGAGAAAACCACATGGGAAAAACTCTACTCCAAAAAGAGACAAAAACTAATCTGAAGGATTGAAGAAGCCTCCAAAACTATGAATGATCCAAAAAATAGGAACAAGAATGAACATGTAGAACATCACTAAAGCTAGAAGATGCAAACTCAATCAATAAGAAAATGATGATCTGAAGATCCTCCGAAGAAATATGACCAGGTAGAGAAGACTGTAATCTGTATGAGTGCTCTCAAATAACACTACTCGAATAAGGAGGCAAACAACTAAACTCAAAGATGGAAGAGTGCATCCAAAAAAATAGGAAAGAAAAGAGTGTCCATATGGTAAATGATCCATCTCACCAGAATGCATAGGTACCCAGCCACTATAACCACCTAGTACATAGAATCAAATACTGAATACATAGCTCACACTATCAAACCAAGGAAGTAGTAGAACCAACAGTAGAAACCCCCCCATACTACTGACAAGGGAGTAATAACAGGTACACTGAAAAGAGTGCCAATAAGAACTACATCATGAAGAACCAGAAACATTGAAGGTGCATACAAACACAAATAAAGATACCCTAAGGCTGATGTCATGGAAGGAACACTAACTTGAAAAAGGTAGATGACAAACAAAGACAAACATCAAACCCCCCCATGGCACTTTATAATGGAGTGCGAGTACAAAGAGCATGAACATGTGCAAGATCTCATACATGCAATAGAATGACACTTTATCTCTGTGCGTGTGCATAAAAGAATGCTACAAAAGTGAAGTATACACTACTCAAAGAAGAGCGAAGGCTGCTGAAATAAAAGAACAACCTAAGAAGAATCATCCCTTAAAGGGAAGAGATCCCAGGACTTGTAACATCCACAATATCCACCAGAGTGTAGAAATGAAAAAAATTGAATAAAATATACCTGGAATAGAATCTAGAAAAAAGACTCATATAAAAAGAAAGCTCTCAAAACAAGCTTTCCAGCGATATCTCGCTTTCCCAAAATGGAGTCCAGATGTGCAATATAGAGATTCCGGAGTGCAAAACTAAACATCTGGCTTTGATAGTAAAAACCACTATAAAAAAAGAAAAATCAGAAATTCAAACCTCCAGATCTGGATAGATCTCGGAACTAGCTTTCCGATGATATCTTGTTTGCCCAATTTCAACACCATATGCTCAAGTTATAAGCAAAATACCAACTGCTACGTTGGAGGGCCCAAATGGTGTCTAAATGTGATGATGTCAGCACTTCATGGGCTTAAAATTGATGGCCAAATGGCTGTCACAGCATGCAAGCCCCCTGGGGCTAAAATTCTGGACCCCTGGTCACCATATGACTAGGGGATAAAATTGCATGCACTGGCTTAAATTTGACGACCAAATGGCCGTCGTCGGCTAAAATGGAAAAAAAAATAATAATATTTTTTTTTTGCAAAATTGAATGCGCGCATCGAGATCCATGTTAGAACATTTAGATTTTTTCCTTGATTTGTGTGCCAATTTTTTTGGTCTTGATTTGCGTGTAGGGTAGCAAAATTTTTGCCTCATTTTGCATGCTAATTTGCACAAATTTTTCCTCAAGAAGCATGTCGATCCATACAATTCCCACCTTGTGAAGCATGTCAAGCTTATGGTACCCAAAAAAAGCCCCAAAAATGCAAAGTTATCCAAATTGGACATGCCTTATATCGAAATAGGGGTTTTTGGGCCTTGTGAGCTCAACGGTGAGGTTCGTTTGAGCTCAAAGTGCACAAAAGTTTAGGGACCCCCTAATTTCAATAAAAAATAACCTCAAAAGCCCTAATCTGAATCCTTCAAATGCAAACAAGCTATAGCAGATTAGGCTCTGATACCATGTAGGATTTGAGCAATACAAATCCACAAAACTCAAAGATCACTTGCATACAAAAATCTGTTACAAGGAAGTAGAGACAAGAAGAGGGCAAGGGTTTGACTCAAAAATATGAAGAAGAAAATATCCTCAATTAATGAATTAAATGTACAATGGATCATCCTTATAAAGGAGATCAAAAGCCTTGAAAGGAAAACCCTAGTGCATGTAATAATTAGTTAAATTATTACAAGACTAATGCATGCAAGTTTATATTTAAAACAACTAGTGCATGAGTTTAAAATGACTCGTGCATGTGTGTTTCAATATAAACAACTAAAGAAAAAGAGTTGACATCTTAAGAAGGGAGTAAAGTTGATTAATATAATTAATACTTTACTCTAATAGTAAATATAAACCCTAGCTATGGTTTTGGGTTTGTATAATGCCTTTGTCTCCCGTGTGCAATTTGGAGGAAGTAATTCATGATTTAATTAGTTTTCTGTACCATTTTTAAAAATGTTTATCATGCATTATGTAAATTAAATCTAAACCCTCTGATTCATAGTCTTGTGTCTTTTGAGTTTGGTACTTTTGATCAGGAGATTATTTGTGTTAATAATGTTATCATTGTTTTATTAGAGAAAGAGTATTTCCATGATGCATTATTCAATTTGATTCAAGGAACACAGTGTTAACATATTATTTTCTAAAGGACAATTATACATTTGATAATCAGTTTCTGAGGACAATTTTGTGAAAGAAGAAGTTTTATACTCTATTTGGAGTAGTTAAAATGAATGGCATAACATTGATTTTAACACTGTCTTTTAACTTCCAATGAGTAGCAACCCATTTCCTTAGTTGTTCAATAGAAGTTCTAAACAATAGGTACTTATCCACCAAGGAAAGGTCCATCTCAACTATAGTTTCTTTCACTATCTCATAGGGGACATGCACCGTAGTACCGATGATTTTGCAAGCAACATCATGCACCTTCTTAGGTTTAGAATGCACTGCCTTTGTAGGACTGACACCCAATATTTTTTCCATAAAAGAAGAAGGATTCTCATGTTTGATGAAGGAAGCACTCAAAGTAGCACATGTTTCAGGACCGTCCAACAAATTTGTAGCAAGAATCTTAGGGACAACACCCATTGGGCCCCCCTTCTTGATCCTATTTAAAAAGGTTTAATTCCATTTATATAATGATAATGATAGTGCATAATAATTTAATATCAATAATCAAATCTTCAATTGATAGGCATGTTTTTTTAAAATTTCAAGTCTCACTAAAAGTGCATCTAACTTTAGTTGTCACTTCTTGGCCTTAGTATTAATAAATGTTACATAGTGAAATCCATAAATCTATACACATTGTAAAAAAAAAATCACTTTTCATTTATATATTGATAAAGGTGAACGCTAATAATTTACAACCAATAATCAAATTTTTAGTTCGTAGACACTTTATTGGAATTCCAAATCTCATTCCATTTTTTTAAAGTTTAGTTGTCACTTCTTGACCTTTGTGTTAAAAAGGGTTACAGAGTCAAATAATCAACAAGAATATACAACCAACAATTAAAATTTCTATTGACAGACATGCATTCTTGTAATTTCAAGTTTCACTTAAAATATCTATGATAAGTTGTGATTTATTGAACTTACTATTTTAAAAAATGGCTATAAAAGGCTACACCCTTAATATGAAAATCCATGCAAATTATTTAAAAAGTCTACTTCCATTATATAATGACAATGATAGCCGATAAGAATTTACAACCAACAATCAATGTGCGTTGATTTTTGGATTTGACTGTATAAATCATTTAACCATCATTTATCTTTTATGTTAAAAAAACATATTCATTCAAAATGAATAGATGCTAAAAAAATTTACATAATCAAATCCAAAAATTTATATGCATTCTAAAATATTTTCATGGAGGCTCACAGCTGAATATCCTATTTAAGAGAGGCTTGTGTGATAGTTTAGTATTATTCTTCCCCCCGTGCATTACCTGGTCGACAACTCCTCAATCTCCTAATTGAGTTCATAAAACCCACTAAAACTTGTGTCGAATGGTTTACACAACAACTTCATAAATTATGTTATATAGGTCTAGTAACAATGTTCGTTAAGAGAAAAAGACGAAGCATAAATTTGGTTACATTGTAAAAATGAGTACGCATAAATAAAATTATAGACTATAGAAATTGGTGAATGTGAAAAAATAATAGTATAATGTTATTCAATTTGTAAATTTAAATTATACTTAAATAGCAGCTATAATTGTAATAGTCTAAGAGCAATATCTTGTATTTGGCTCAATCTTTTGATGGAATATGGATGAAGTGACTGAGAGGGGGGGGGTGAATCAGTCAACCATAAATTGTGACTATTTAATTCTTTGCAGATCCCTTTAAGATATCTTAACAATGTTATCTGTTTTAGCACTCGGTAAATAGATTGCAGTAACTTTGAAGATGCAGAAAGTATTATCAATATTATCTTTAGATATTCATCAGAACATGTATATGATTGTGAAAGCAATTAAGAACACAAGAGACACAAGATTTAACGTGGAAACCCAATATGGGAAAAACCACCAATGTATCTAGATACTGATTTTCACTTTTCTGAAGTGATGCCCGGTTAGAAGCCAACCCGGTAAAAGGTTACAAAACACACTGTTAGGTGTGACCTTGTTAGAGGATTTAAAACACCCTGCAAGGAGTGGCCTGGTAAGAGGTCTTGAAAACAATTCAATGGAATTGTCACCTTGTTAGAGGATTTATATTATGGCTGTTAAACCAACTCGGTTAAGAGATTTAGAATTCACTGTTACAATGATAAGAAGGTAACAATGAGAAAATGACCTGTATAATAATGCAACTGTCTTGCTGATTACAGATCTCTGTTCTGCATAAGTCTGATCCTTTCTGATCGAATAAGTCTCTGCTGCTCCTCAAGGATATCTGATCATCCTTCACAAATTCGCATATACCTTTCCTTCTTTTCTTCTGTAAATCTTCTGCTATATTATTATTTACTTTTCACATTTGACCTTTTATTTATATGATTTTGGATTAGTCAAATTGACATTATTTAGTATAACAGTCGGCTGAATTAAGTAAACTCTATTTGCAAAAATCCTTCAAGGGCCGACAGTGCTCGGTGACCATATCTTTCTATAATCTTTCGGTGACCGAGGGAACTCGGTAAACACCGACAATTCTTTACCTTTGATAACCGACTGAACTCGGTAAACACTATCTTTTCTTCGGCAACCGAGTGAACTCGGTAAACACTAAACTTTCTTCGGCAACCGAGTGAACTCGGTAAACACTAAACTTTCTTCGGCAACCGAGTGAACTCGGTAAACACTAAACTTTCTTCGGCAACCGAGTGAACTCGGTAAACACTAAACTTTCTGTCTGGTAGACCGACTGAGCTCGGTAGAAGCTGATTGCTGCGGACTATGACATAGTGTGACATCAAAGACAATACATAATTGAGTAGCAATTTCCTTCAGACAATTGTTTCCAACATCTTTACCATAGAAATTTATTATTTAAAGTTGTAATTGTATTTATAATGCTGCCTATAATTGTAATTGTAATTGTTATGCCTTGCACTTTCCCAGGGTGGTGAGGAATCTTGACAACAATAATTTTTAATAATGATTATGATACTTAGAATTGTAGTTGTAATTATTATAATACATACTTGATCGATTGATTAAAGCAAGTTTTTCATAATTTTGATTATCATAAACTCTATAATTCTATTGTAATATCCAATAGTATTCAAAAGAGGCAATTCGTTCAATCTCTTGTAATTAATGAATGAGAATTTTATTAGTCAATTAAAATATTTTTAAATGTATTGGGAAAAAATATTTTGATATTATTTTATTTTTTCAATATGTATATTTAATTATTTAGTTATATTTCATTGTTGGATTGAAAATAACAAAGAGTTCACAGAAAGGATACTTTAAAAGTGATTTTGTTGTAGAGAGATTAGCCACTACATTTAGCCAACAAATGTTGAAGTCTCTTTAATTTTTTATTTGCCTTACAAAACAAGTGTTACATTATAATATAGTATTTGGTAAGAAATTTTTTTTCATTAATTTCGAGAGGCATTTTGTGTGTGATTATATGTCAATATAATATTAAAATAAAGATATTTTAAAAATAATAATCTATTATACAAATATTTTTAATTTGAAGAAAAAATCTATGTTAAGAAAAGAAAACAATGTAGATACAAATAAAATTAAACATAGTTACTAGCTTTATAATGTTATAGTACTAGTGAGAATTACAATATTTCATTTTTAAAAATAAGATAAATGAACAAAATGATTTAGCATAATAGATAATTTAAATAAATTAATAATTTTTACATTAGAATTGCAACATTTGAGCTCATGTGTTAATCAATTACATTGGATATTAATTTGGAGCGATTTAACAACATAGAATCTAACAATAGGCTGCCATGAAAGGAATCACATTACAATAGTGTAGCAAAACATTCCCAAAAATGGATCAACCATTTAAGTGGAAGCAATAATTAATTGGGTGAAAAGGCCCAATCCAAGATGTCTACACAACTTGATGACATCTAATAAATAAAAAATAAAATAAAGATAGAAGAATACATGAAAGATGTTAATTTGAGAAAATTGATATTGCTTTTGAAAAGCTCAAAATAATCTTGATAGATTTTGAAATGGAAATTCGCTAGTAAAAGTTGATTGTCATTAAACTTAACCCTAACCTATGTCTCGCTCCAGATGAAAGATCTACAAATAATTTGCTTGTAGTTGACAGTAGGCTTGTAAAGAAGAGCTCCATTGGATAATGCTCTAGAAAAGCATTGTCATTGATAGAGTAAACCTTCAAAAATTAAAAGTTTCTATGCAAAAAGCCATTGTTATCGATAGAGTAAACTCTGAAAAGAAGAAGTTTCTATTCAGAAACATAACTTTCTCATGAAATGATTTTGTGTATCCCTTAAAAAGTGGTCCTATAAGACATATTCATTTGAACCAATGATATTGGAGATAAATATTTTTGTTAAAATAGAAAAATAAAGAATTATAAATTTTAACTTTGCTAGAACTATATTTATTTTGAAAGAAATAATAATAAATTGTTATGATTGGTAGAAATAAATTAACTAATAAGACATAACTGAATACAATATGTTGTCTTATGAAAAGTACTAATAATAAAGAAAAAATAATATATAATAATGTGATAAAAAAAATATTTCTTTTATTTAGGAATTCTCATGAAACAACTTCTTATGTTAATTAGGGATTTAGATATATAAAAAATGGTATACAATGATTATGTATAGGGCCTATTTGTTTGTTGGAATTAGACTAGAATTGGGATTGTCAAATCCCAGAATTGACATTTTTGATGTTTGTGTTCAAAACATGAAACTAGAATAGGGATTTGTTAATTCCCATTTACCCCCAAAACCAACATTTGAATCTTCCATCTAAAAAGGTGAAATTGGAAAATCAATTCCATTTCCACTTAAATGAGAATTGGGGGTAAAGCAAAATTTATAATATTTTGAAGTCCATATGCAAACAACATTCATCTTCTCATTATGAATTCTAGGTGAACCAAAGAGTTCCAACCAAATACTAAAACCTATTTTCCCGATTTAAAACTTCCAGAATTGTCAAATACTAGAATTTGACAATTCCAACATTATTTAATTCTAGCAACCAAATGAACCTTGAGAGAGATGCAACTACAATTTACATTTTAAAGGTCTATTCAATATTAATAATTTAATATTTACAATTCTTAAATTTAAGATAAGATTCATGATTAAATTTTTTTGTTAGTTATAGATGCTAAGAAAATCATGGAAATCAGATGTATAATTTAAATTGTACAAGTGTGTGAAAATATCTATAACTATTATACCTATTTGAAATTAAAAAATCTATAAGATAATTACACCATAGGTGTTTCCTTTTGAAAAGCCTCGACCTAATATGGAAGATCAATGGCTAGAAATGGTGGAAAGCCCAATGACTACCATTGAAGTTATCTGGAGCGTCCATTTTTCCCTGCCACTTTACATGTCGATTTGTCCCTATTCACGCGGTAAAGAAACTTCTACTTAATGCCCACCAGCATTGTCAACAATTATTTTAATCCATTGATAGCTTTGTGGTTTGTTCTGCCAGGGATGAGGAGAAGTTGTGCCCTTAGTGTAATATGGGGTTTGTTGAAGAACTAGGGCATGAAGGCGTTGGGGAAGATCTTGGTGGCAGAAGCACTAGTAATGTTGGATTTCCTCATTTCCATCCCTCTTCACATATCTTGGTGACAACAACACTAGAGATCGACGATACTGCAAATGTCCTCCTCCTCTGCCCCATATAGCGGACCATCTGATGGAGCTACAAATGGAAATGATGGAGACCATGAGCACTTTCATGAGTGACATTGATGGACATGGCTTTGGTAGAATTGTACACGTGAGGCAAGTGCATCCTTTGGATCTGATGGTGCTTGTTTGTAGATTACCTCGCGGACTCGTGGATGATGAAGGAAGTGTTGATGTTTTCTATGATGACCACCGCCATCACCACCATAACCACCATAGTTGAATTTGGAATTGGCTTGAGGCACCACCATAGCCATGCTCACATGGTTGATTATGGTCTTGATCAACTAATTCATCATTTGGCCACCACCAGTGTCATCGCTGGTTTCAGTGGTAGTCAGACATAATGAACATCAAGGCCTTTGCCCACCAAATTCTCATAAATTTAGGAGGCATTCTTGAAATATCAGTGTTTCCTACAAAATACGCCATGGAAATGTCTATTGTTGTCTACTAGGACTAGAGATTTGATGAAGAAGGATTACTTACCAACCTTCTCAAAAGGTAAACAATTATACCCATCTATAAACATAATGGTGGATTACATTAGCTCTTGAAATTTATAGACAAAAGAAAAAAAAATGCAGAGGGATGGCAGTAGAAGATAAAGAAGTGAAACTTGGGCTGAGGCTTACCATTGAAGACTACCCATTTGTAGTGGACGGGCTAGAGATATGGTTCACCATTGAATCATGGGTTAGCAACTATATATCATTCTACTACAAGAATGATGAGGCTGTGGCATCTGATAAAGAGCTTCAAGCATGGTGGTATGAAATCAGAAATGTAGAGCACGAAGACAAGAAGGATGAGCCATGGTGGTACAAAATGCAAAGCACTCAAGAACTTGGAAGGATCTTAACTACCATCATATGGGTTGCCTCAGCTCTATACGTTGCAGTTAATTTTGGTCAGTACCCATATGTAGGGTACATGCCTAATCAACCCACAATGACTAGAAGGCTGATTCCTGAAAAGGGCTCCGAAGAATTCACAGAGCTGAAGGAGAATCCTGACTTGTTCCTGCTGAAAACTATGTCAAATTAATTTCAGATGATGCTGGGAATAGCCCTAATTGAGATCCTTCCAGGCATTCCATAGATGAAGTGTATTTGGGGTAGTGTGCATAATTTGTCCAAATCTAGTATACTGCAAAATTATTCCAATTTGCCTCAGAACACATATAAATCTAAACAGCGCCAGAACATGACCTCTTATAACTATTCTTTCTATACCATATGCACCTTCAACAATAAAATCAAAAACATTAAGGCCATGACCCAAAAATAAGGCCCAAGAGTAAAAACATATTTGCAGTTCAGGAAAGAAAAAACCCAAATATCTAGGATTGTTTCCCTTATGAACTTGTAAAAGTTTGATGTTGCATCTTGGAAGTGGAAATTGTTGATGACAAATATTGTTGCAAGGCTTGTGATGAATGAGATTGTGAAGCCTAGCCAAAGAAGAATGATTAGGAATCAATACCAAATCTGGAAAATGTATTAGACCATTTGATAGTAATAGGAAATATATTAAAAAAATCAACATAATTATGTAACTTGTGAAAAAAATATGTCAAGATGAAAGGTATCTTCCTCAAGCCCATCTCTCATGACTAGCATGATTTGAGACCTTAGATAGAGCTGCCGTGAAAATAAACGTACATTCATGTAATCTACAAAATCAAAAACCATAAACGCCACATCTCCTCTGCACGCATATAGATATATGTATCTCCGTTCTCCACCTATCCATCACTCTTGAACACAAGTTCTTGGAACTGAGCACCCCAAGACCTCTAGGTAAAAGCAAAATCAAGTGTCACCTTTTAGGCTAACTTATCAGCATAGCTGAATTTTAGTATTTCTACCTAAAAATTAATTTTGGTCAAACATATGGTCTAGCTAGATTCATTCTAGCTAGGTTAGATAAGTTCTTTAACTTTTCCAATTGGAAATATCTATTAAATGCATGTTTTATACCACTTTAGGTCCAATTACCATAAAAATAAAATTATTTTAGAAAAGTGGCATTTCAATAACTCCTAATATTTTTAATGATTTTTTTTTTAAAATAAAAAAATATCTTTTTGTAGAGATCAGAGTCAAGAATATCCTCATATAGATTTTATAGTGTTTTAATTAGACATAGTTTATTGTAATTACAAAATATTGCAAGTACTTATTTTAATAGTCAAGGAGATCTTGATTCAGACAAAGAAAAAAATAGTAAATCATCTTAAATAAATTTGAAAAATATATGGTGCACTAGAGGAGAGAGTCATCTTCAAGAATATATTTCTTTTTTTGATTGGGAAAGATTTGTTATGAAAAATATGTTGGGAGATGAAAACTGTCGATTGCAGTGAGTAGGAATTTGAATTGTTATAAAAGGGAAAATATAGGTCACAAACCAATTTTTATTTCTTCATGCACTAGCTATATATGTCATCTATGACATATTTTGAAATTAAGGGAAAAAATATTTATTTACATATAATTTTTTGGTGGGAACTAGACCCCTAATTTTCAGCAACAGAAAAATTGTCTTTAAAAATTAAAAACACATATCAATTCTTATTCAAAAAAACTATTAAAAATATTAATCATAAACTTCATCAATTTTATCACATTTAATTAGTTTACATCATCTTCAAATTCCAAACATAAATGTCATTTTTATACTATTGAAGTTGAACAAATTTGATTTTGTTAGCCATTTACTTTGTAAAAGGGTGACAACTTATTGTGCTTTTACCCCTTTGTATTCATGTGTTCTCTCCTCTTGAAATTTGTGTTGAGGAATTGAAAGCTGATTGCGAGAACTGACAAACGAGGCAACCTGTCAATGAGAACTATCACTTTAATCCACATCATTGCCTACAATGTTCATTATTTTGGATTCTGTTCTAGTTTCCCAGGTACCTCCTTTTGAATCTCGATCATTTAACCTCCTTTTTTGGGTTGCCCAGGTAGCGGGTAGTGGGCAACGAACAACGCTTTGATTTTCATTTGTGTTAACTACGCCCAAAAAATATAATTAATGCTATTTCAAGGCAAATATATTCCTTAACCTCATTTGTCATGTGTCTTCAGTTAAAAACATTTTTGGGGGTTGGTATAATCCACAAATAACTGCCACCTATATGATTCCTTTTATTAATTTAAATATTTTTTTTTGTTGCTGGTTTGATTGAGGATAACCTTTGTTAATGTCATCTTGGCTTTTCAAACTTTAATTTTAATGTTTTATTTTGTTCTTTTTGATTGAGGATAACCTTTCATAATGTTATCTTATTTCTCAGACTTTAAAATAGTCACTTAAAACATTAGTTGTATTAATACAGATTAGCACTTGTACTAAGGAGTTTCAAAGGATAAGTCCACACGAAATGTAGAATTTAGATGTAAAAAAATAAAAAAATAAGTTTTTTTTAATATAAAGCTAATATATTTTATTAGTATTTATCATTTCTTAACAAATAAGATTTTATATAAAACTAATATATTTTATTAGTATTTATCATTAATTATAAAAATAATTAGAAATTATGTATAAAATAGATTTTAAAAACTGCATTGAATGCCCTCAACCATTATGAGAGACTTAGAGTAGAAAGATTCAGAATATAAATATTTGTCAAGATAAGGAGGGTTTGATGAGTTGTAGATAATGTAGTTGTGAAATGAACAAGTTGTTTTTTAATATCAATGGTTGAGAATTAAACACGACCAATGGACAACCATTGCAAGCATTTTATCCATTTGATATTCGTCCTTCTGATTGGCTATACATTAACGTGATAGAGAAGCAATGAAACTCAGATTTCATTACGTGCATAGCTGGTATGTTAGATAATAAGACATATTTTTGTTAGTAATTAAAGCGAGTTTGAACTGTAATGCACAAAAATGATTTCTGTATCATTGATTTAAGTTTATATACTTTTTAATTCTGTCAAATTTTTATAGGATAAAGAGGAAGAGATAGGTTGATAAAGAGATAAAGAGATCTAGAGAGGTTGAGAGGGAGTGAAAAATAAAAGGAAAAATACTTAAATGACCTTTCCATAACTTACGACGTACCCATTACACACTCAAGTGCAATTTCTAGTTATTTCTATTATATTCTTGAGTCTTGACCTTATCATTTGAGTAAAGCGAAGATGATCTGATCTGAAAAGAATTATCCCGTGATGTCCTCAAGGAAAACAAATCACTCCAAAAAGAAAACTTTCATTTTGTTGCCAATTGCAGACATGGTGTGTGGAAGCTAAGGTTTCAATCTCAACATTAACATCAGACTACAACTACACATTCATTTTGGACAATTTTCTTCCCATTTTTGTCTTGGATGGTATGCCCATGCCCATGGCATTGTCTGTGTAGGGGCCAAAATGCACCTGTTTAGGTGATTTATTTGCATTTATTGATTACTTTAAATATTATAGTACAATGTTTTTGTGAATTTTAATTTATTTAATAAATGCAATTAAATTAACTGAACAGGTGCATTTTGGCCCCTGCATAGCCAAAACCCATGCCCACTCCCTTTCTCACCTTATTTAATATTGCCATCCTTCTACACACTTTATGGTATGTACGCCTATTTTTAGGCATTTATAGTTTCATATTATCAAATCATCTAATATTTTACAAGCATTTAGCTCATAAACAGATCATCTAATATCATCGCCATTGCCATTTGGCATGTGAAACTTCCTGGTGAAGGCTAAGAAAATTATATTACGTAACTCAAGAAGAAGATTCACTTTCCTAGTAATAGTCTTTTTCTATTGCCATTTTGGTGTGTTAAACCTTCCGCGTGAAGGCTAAGAAAATTGGCAGTTGTGACTCATATAATGCATTTCTTGTGAATAAGACATGCCTATAACAACGGCCTCTAGACATAGATAACAAGGGCCTCTAGACATAGATAAAAGTTGCATATTAATTAAAAATATTTAAGGTCTGTTTGGGGGCTGGAATTAGACTGGAATTGGCATTATCTAATTTTAGATAATGTCAATTCTATGTTTGTGTCCATCTAAAAAAATTGGAATTAAAATTTCAAAATTCCAATTTTACCCTAAAATGGGCATTTGCATTTTCCACTCAAATAGGTGAAATTGGAATTTTGAATTTCAATTCCAATTTTTATAAAACCAAATTTAATATTTTGTGGGATTTGTGACTATAAGGATGTATATTATATTGCTATAAGGATGTACATGTGTGTATATATACATGTGTGTATATTCATATGTATATATACACACACACGTGTGTATATATATGTATATAAACATAAATGTGTGTATATATACACAAATATGTGTATTTGTGTATATATATACACATGTCTGTATATGTGTATACATGTGTATATATATATTATTATCTATTTATTTTATTTTATTTATTTAAAATCTAAAGAATGTTCATTTAAGAATATAAAAGATCATAAATGAGAAGCACTCCATAATATTCATTTGAGGAATTAATGAATGTAGTGCACTTCAGCCTAACAAAAGATAAATGAGAGAAAAAGCCATAATTTAATAGTTTGTAATCTTATAGACTAATTTTGGACACATGTTGAAATACATTAAAAATTATCTCTATAATCATTTTTTGACATTGAAAGAAAAATTGAAATAGATGTATCAAAGACAAAGCTAATCTAAATGTAAGAATTTATTCGTTTACATATTTTTTCATCAAATTAAGTTGGCATAAAAAATAATTTTTGAATTCGCAATGATCTTTTTAACCTAAAAGCTTCAATGTAATTGTGCGATTACTTCTAAATCTTTTTCTTATTTTGATGTATGTATTGTAGTTCAAAGAAAAACATTATTCATTTCATTTAAGTAACAATTTGAAGTATTTTAGGGTCCTTTCAAAACTTGTTTGAACCTTAATAAAAAATAATTTGTAGCATGTTTCTAAAAATTCACAATAGAAGTTAGAAATAAGGTTATCAATGTGCTCACTAAATAAGATATTCAAGACAATCACATCAAGATGAATAAAATAATTATCAAAACTTACATTCAATGCCATACTTACAAAGCTAAGCATACAATGTCTAAAATTGACCTCATATGTGCAGATCTAAGTAAGTCACATAATTTTGAAAAATTCTAAGCATTTGATCTAGTAGAAAATATAATAGCTAGAATTTTCTTATCTTAGATCCATACACATTTGTCCATAAATCATGATTTTAGGGACATGTTTAGGATATTTTTGAAAAATATTGATTCTCTTTTTATAAGGCCCCTTGGGATACACATTGAATACAAATATCATAAATTAATGCAATCTAATGATCTCAATCCAGTTCGTTATAATATTGCAACATGAATAGTTTTACCTAGGATCCTAAAAGAATATCTAATAACTTACTCTATCTTTTTTTGGGAAAAGAATTGATATTGTGAAATAGGTGTATGTGATCTAGGTTAACTATAGAAAAATGAGTGATTTCAATAATGAAAAATAGATTATTGTAAGAAAGACAAACCTAGTAAACCATATTTGGAAGAGAGATATAGAGAGAAAATCATATCTTAAATTAGAGTAAAAAGTATTGGACATAAGGTATCAGTTCCTTATTTTGAAAAAGTCTAAAATTGGCAGAGGTGAGCTAGAGTGTAACTAGGAAGCTTGATAATATTGTCTTGTATACTTCAACAAAGAACAATAGGACAAGGATGTTGCATGATACAATTTGAACTACTTTAGTTATTTGAAGTCTATCATGACTTGTAACACTCACAATCCTCTACCACTTTCACTTTTAGATCTAAACCTTCACACACAACAAACATGGAAGAAGGGTTATGTCATATAAGGATTTTCCTAATACAAAACCCATGTTCATGTTCTCACCTCCAAAAGAACTATGATGATTAAATGGAGTGCGTATCCTAAGGAGCATGGAGGTTAAATAGTGACGTGAATATTATTGAATTGACAAATTTTACCTTAAGTATGAAAACCTTGGAAAAAATGTAATATGGTTGATTATGATTAATATTTGAAAAAATTGTATCATTGAATGCTTTGATCCTTGAATGAATATTTGTAATTGAGCTTTCTCAATTGAATGATAGAAATTTTGTTTCACTTTTCTATTATTTGAAATTATAGATAGAGTTATATTTATTGTTTTCCCCTCTGGCATGTGTTGGCATCAATGTCAAACATAAGATGCTATGATGTTTGATTATATCTCTTAGTTTTAATATTTGATCACTTTGAAGAAATACTCAACTTATCATAGTGATGAATTTCATTGATAGTCACTTGTGACTTGACTTGGATTATACTTTGGTTACATCTTTCTTGGTACTTGAAAATGATGATTAGGTTTTCTAAGCTTGTTGGCATTGAGATCATGAGAATCCTTAATAACATATGTTATAGTTTCTTTCATTTTGAAGCTAAAGTTTATATTGTTTTTTAATATTCTTACTTATAAGACTTCATATTTATATGTGCATAATGAAGATTTGATTACAAGCCATTACACTTACAAAATATATATTTATGAAAGTTGAATACAATCTTAAGATCCTAATGGATAGGCATCTTCTTCATATATGAGCACTTGTAAAAGATTAAAGCTCACTACATTTGATTGAGAAGGTTTATTACAAACCCAAGGACATAGACATATTAAAAACCTATCATTTGTGTGATTAAAAAGAAAGGGATAAAATCCCACCTCAATGACATGAAGGGTTTGGTATTATTTATGAAATAAGTCAATTGGATAAGAAAATGTGAAGTCTATTTTGAAGCACATTTTCATTGTTTCATTTCAATGTCTCAAAATTGGAAGCCCTTGAGCTCAGACTAGGGTACATTTGAGACATTTGGGGTTTGGATCACATATGGAAATGGAAATGATAGTCAATTTGAGTTTAGTTGGTCATTACTTTGGTATGCATAGGGTATGAGTAGGCAATGGTAATCTGAGTCTCCATTGGTGTGAGATATGATAAGAGATCTTTAGAATCTCGTACAACATTGACAGTTGGTTTCTTTTCATTATTTTCTATTAGTCTTTTAAAAGGAAATAGTAAGGTTGTTTTTTACTTGTTAATTTGTTTTTTGAAAAATGAGGTCTCATAAATCCAAACACAAGTCCTTTATTTCAAAGTTGTGATTTTATGTTAGCATTTAGGACTTGATACTTGTAAATTGTGGCATCTTTGTTAAGGGCATCATATCTAGTTTTTGTGACAATCTCATTCAAGAGTTATGTCTGGTAAAGATTTGTTAAGGTTTTTTTAATAACCCTAGTATAGGTTTCTTCCAAATCATATCAGCTTTTTGTTTATTAAGGGATAGTTATTTTTGTTAAAAAACTTTGTAAAAGTTTAGTAAATGTAAACCCTAGTTATGGTTTTGGGTTTCTATAATGCCTTTGTCTCATGTGTACAATTTGGAGGAAATAATTCATGATTTGATTAGTGTTGTGTATTTTAAAAAATGTTTATCATGCATTATGTAAATTAAACCTAAACCCTATGATTCATAGTCTTGTGTCTTTTAAGTTTGGTA
This sequence comes from Chamaecyparis obtusa, assembly GCA_027943335.1. Taxonomy (NCBI): domain Eukaryota; kingdom Viridiplantae; phylum Streptophyta; class Pinopsida; order Cupressales; family Cupressaceae; genus Chamaecyparis; species Chamaecyparis obtusa. Next base: position 1,472,300 of record BSBK01002613.1, on the reverse strand, counting down.
TTTTGATCAGGAGATTATTTGTGTTATTAGTGTTATCATTCTTTTTTTAGAGAAAGAGCATTTCCATGATGCATTATTCAATTTGGTTCAAGGAACACATTGTTAACATATTATTTGCTAAAGGACAATTATTCATTTGATAATCAATTTCTGAGCATAAGTTTGTGAAACAAGAAGTTGTATATTCTATTTGGAATAGTTAAAATGAATGGCATAACATTGATTTTAACACTACCTTTTAAATTCCAATGAGTAGAAACCCATTTCCTTAGTTGGTCAATAGAAGGTCAAAAGGATAGGAACTTATCCACCAAGGAAAGGTCCAACCCAACTATAGTTTCTTTCACTATCTCATCGAGGGCATACACTGTAGTACCAAAGATTTTGAAGGCACCAACATGCACCTTCTTAGGTTCAAAATGCATTGTCTCTGTAGGACTGACACCCAATAGTTGTTCCATGAAGGAAGAAGGATTCTCATGTTGTAGGAAGGAATCACTCAAAGTAGCACATTTGTTAGGACCGTCTGGAAAATTTGTAACAAGAATCTTAGGGAAAATAACTATGGAACTTGAGAGCAAGGTAGAAAGGTCTAGATCTGTCAAAATCATAGAAGAAGATAGGGAGACCCCTGTTGGGTCCCCCTTCTTTGATCCTATTTAAAAAGGTTTAATTCCATTTATATAATGATAATGATAGTGTATAGTGTATAATAATTTAACATCAATAATTAAATCTTCAATTGATAGGCATGCTCTTTTAAAATTTCAAGTCTCACTAAAAGTACATCTAACATTAGTTGTCACTTCTTGGCCTTAGTGTTAATAAAGGTTACATAGTGAAGTCCATAAATCTATAGACATTGTTAAAAAAATCATTTTTCATTTATATAATGACAAAGGTGAATGCTAAGAATTTACAACCAATAATCAAATTTTTAGTTGATAGACACACTTTATTGAAATTCCAAATCTCTTTCCAATTTTTAAAGTTTAGTTTTCACTTCTTGATTTTGTGTTACAAAAGGTTATAAAGTTAAATAATCAACAAGATTATACAACCAAAAATCAAAATTTCTATTGATAGTCATGCATTCTTGTAATTTCAAGTTTCACTTAAAATATCTATGATAAGTTGTGATTTATTGAACTTACTATTAAAAAAAAGGGCTATAAAAAGCTACATGTTCAATCCAAAAATCCATACAGATTGTTAAAAAAGTCTGCTTCCATTATATAATGACAACGATAGTCAATAAGAATCTACAACCAACAATCAACGTGCGTCAATTTTTGGATTTGACTGTAGAAGTCTATTAACCATCATTTATCTTTTATGTTTAATAAACATATTAACTCAAAATGAATAGATGCTAAAAAAAGTTACATAATCAAATCCAAAAATTTATATGCATTCTTAAATAAGTCCATTACCATTTATATAATGATAGCGATAGTCCATAAGAATTTACAACCAAATTTTTAATCGATAGACATATTTATCTGAAAAGAAAAGAAATATTGTTGTAAGCAAAGTCCATGTTATAAACAATACTATTGAGTTCAAATCTTCTATAATAAAGAAAAATATTGTTATAATATTATTTCTTGATCTTAGTGCATCATTTTAATAATGTAATAATGATTACTCTTTGAATGATGCAAAAAATAATATGATTGAAAGTAAAGAAATATCATTGTACACAAAGTCCATGTTGGAGACAATATGTTGATTTGAGATCTTCTAAAATTGAGAAAAAATATTATTATATATTTATTGACCTTACTGTTATACCATTTTGATAATACAAAATCCATGTGGGAGACAACATGCTAAATTCAAATCTTCTGAAATAGAAAAAAATACTATTATATTATTTATTGACCTTATTGTTATATAATTCTAATATTGTTATATCATTCTAGTAATAGAAAGATGATATGATCTTAATTACATGATTTCTTGGCCTTAGGGCTAGATCAAAACTTAATTACAATATTCCTTTTCCTTGGTGCTAGACCATATCTTAACTACATTATTCCTTGGATATCATTAGACTAATGCAAAGATGATCTGATCCGAAAAGAACTATCCCGTGATATCCTCTTGGAAAACAAATCATTCCGAAGAGAAAATGTTCATTAAGTTGCCACTTGCAGACATGGTGTGTGGTAGCTAAGGTTTTGATCTCATTGTGGATACATTGAAATCCTATGTCAAAAGAATGCTATCATCAGAGTGCAACTACATTTCAGGTAATTTGTTTCCTATTTTTGTCTTGGATGGTACGTCCTATTTTTAGGCATTTATAGTTTCATATTATCAAATAATCTAATATTTTACAGGCATTGAACTCATAAACAGATCATCTAATATCATTGCCATTGCCATTTAGCATGTGAAACTTCCTGGTGAAGGCTAAGAAAATTATATTACCTAACTCAAGCATAAGATTCACTTTCTTAGTACTAGTCTTTTTCTATTGCCATTTTGGCGTGTGAAACCTTCCGCGTGAAGGCTAAGAAAATTGGCGCTTGTGACGCATCATGCTGTGACTCAAATAGCTTCTAGAGATGGATAAAAGTTGCATACTTAGTACAAAAAGAACTCCTTATTTGGAAATGTATTATTAGTTTTTGTGGTAGGTTATAGAACTATAGGCATCGATCTATTTTTAACTAGTGATTAAACTAGTTAACTCCAACCAATCAAATTTTATAATTTCTTTTTCCCATATCAAATTTTAATATTTGATAAAGAAAAATGCACAATATTTAACTTTTCCAATTTATAACATTATTTATCTTTCATTTGATTGGTTTAAATAAATTGGGAGATAATCGAAAATATTTTTGGCCATTGCAATGTTTTGATCATATTTTTTGATTAAGTAAACTAGGTTTTATAGGGTGCATGAAACCCACAAGATTACACTAGTACATTTGAGACCTTTTTCTGATGGTTGAGCATCTGAATTTAGATAGTAAACTGTTGATTTAGCGACACCACTTCACGTCGCAGTTTTGTAGTCAAAAAAATTGACAGTTTTGTCAGGCATCGTAATTACAACAACCTTGGTCATCGCTAAAAGAGGGTACCAACACAGTGAGAATGTCGTCATACATATTTGTGGCCATTGCAATTGGGACGCCTACCCACCACAATAAATAACAAATGATAGTGACCCGTCAGAAGATTCAGACAGGTAGCCATCATTCGTAACATGTTCACCGATGGAAATGCTTTTAATGCGACAGATATCCATTGGAAGTTTAAAATGCATATCCATCATTTGTGGTTTGTAACGATGACTATGCTATACGTGCAACAGACATGCATCAGATATTTATGACAGTTATCTGTTGTTTATGGTTTTTTTCTGACAATGATGCATTTAATGCGACAGATGGATGTCAGATGTTTGCAACAGGAAACTGTCACTGTTTTAAAGCTATCGTAGTTACGACAACAATGAGTTTTTTTTTTTAAAAATATATATTTGTCAATCGAGTTGGTATTGATTCAGAATAGTGTTCTTGCAGATTTGGTTCCTGCTCATGATTTGGTTATGGATCATTCAGAGATAACTTTGTAGTAGATTCGGTAGCAGCTCATGGATTATTGTGTCAAGTCTAGAGACTTGGATTTGGAATGGATCCTACTGAATCAAGACTTGTGATAGTGACTGCTCCAACACAATTCAAAGATAAATTTTCAGTAGATTCAGTAGCGGCTCGTGGATTATTGATTTGAGTCTAGAGACTTAGATTTGGAATGGATCCTATCAAATCAAGACTTGTGACAACGACTGCTCTAGCACAAGAAGCGAGTGCAGTGATCAGAGATGCATTCTTCCTGATGTGTTCATGGGATATATGCAGACCTGATTGCATTTAGATCTGATTCGAGCAACTTCTTCACTTCTTTGGTTTGAATTTTATGTGTGGGTTCGTGGTGCAGTCAATATATATTTGTCGTACATGGATTGAGATCTTAAATTATTGAGCTTCTCTTTGTTTCGAGAATAGTTTAACATTCTCTACTTAATAGGGCCAACCACGTGAAGGTGGAAGCTCATCTGACCCCTCCTAGGAGCCTCTTAAGACCCTTTACGACATTTTAAGATCTCTAAGATGTATTCTTAGGGATTGTAAATGGTCGTAAAGGGTCATAAGGGGTCCTGTGAAACAATAGATGAGAAACATAAATGTAGGCATCATGGTCACAATTTTTTGGAAACACAACATAATTGAGTGGTATACCCAGATGATGCAAAGCAACTACTCCTCTAGTTCCATGTCTACACTACGTAAAAAAAACCCAAAGATGAAGAATAAATTTAGAGAGCCCAGGAGGAGAGCGATAATGACCAAAATAATATAGGGACCTATATTACTTTGGTCATTCTCGCTCTCCTCCGGTCTCTAAATTTATTTTTTATCTATGGATTTTGTTTACCACGGTGTAAACATGGAACCAAAGGAGTGATATATAGTTGTGTTGCATCGTTTGGGTATACCATTCAATTATGTTGTGTCTCCAAAAAATTGTGATTATGATGCCTACATTTATGTTTGTCAGCTGTTGTGATATCTACATTTATGTTTCTCATTTTTCATGTTTATGTGCACATTCTTTATGTGTATTCACTAGAAATTCTAAAAAAAAATTAGTATCTACAATAGCCCTCTGTTAACCACATTTATGCATATGGTCCCAACAAAGTAGTGCACAAACTACACAAAGAATGCATCGCAGAAATATGATTTCTGCTTTCACCATTGAAGCAATCTTGGCAGCACTAGCTACCTCTTGATCCTTTCACAAGTTGCACTCATTTCCTACATCAGGTATAGATGTAGATGGGGTAGATGTAAATGTGGTTTGATCGACCCATCGAAAGTATTGACATCCAATATTTCCCTGACAATACCAAATGTACATCAGTTCTTCATAAAATGATTAGTTGTCACATTATTTTAAAACATAAAATATAATTACATATCCAGACCTTTTTCCTATTTGGGCAAACCCAAAATTGATGCCTAGGATTACTTTTTGTGTGTGACATCTTCAACATGCATGGGCCAACACCACATTGACACATAGGCACATTGACCAAAGTCATTGATGCTATTTTGAAAAATATTATATTATCACAAATATTGCATTGTCATTATTTTGTTCATTCATACTAATTATAATTACAATTAAAAGAAACATACTAATGTAGACTTGCACATTTTTTTGGCTAAGTCAAAGTCTTTGGTTTAAATCACTAGACATTCAAAACAAAATGACAAACCAAAGACAACCATGAAATTGTAAAGAAAGGTAATTTTCTTAATCACATCACTAATTTTTTCATGTCTAAATACTGTTGTCTTTCAAGTGATTTGATTCTTGTCATACCCACTACAAATGAGAACAGTCTTAACTAGTGAGGTTGTTTAAGCATATAGAGATTAAATAAACTCTTTTAGAATGAAATTTCTCTTAACAAAAGATCAAAGATATATAAGTAGGACATATAAAACAAGTTGAGTAATAGTACATATAAAAAAATCATTAGAACATGTCAAACATCTGACATAATTGTACATTTCATTCATGTCATTGATATTCTTCTTCATCCATCTCATCATTAAGATCATCGTTGTCAATGACATCATCACCACCACTATTTTCATCATTGTCATCATCAGCATCAGCATCATCATCGTCATCATCTTCATCCTCATCCTCATCTTCATCCTCATCCTCATCCTCATCATCATCATCATCATCATCATCATCATCATCATTATCATCATCATCATCATCATCATCATCATCATCATCATCATCATCATCATCATCATCATCATCATCATCAGTAGCAGCATCAGTAGCAGCATCATCCTCATCAGTAGAAGCATTAGCAACAACATCATCATCATCTTTTTCTTCATATTCTTCTTTGACTAGCTCTCGATCATGATCTGGTTCTACATCATCTTCCACTTTTTCATCTTCCTCGGTATCTTCTTCCATCACATTATACTTTATCAGTCTTCCTCTTGGATCATGTCTAACAAAAAATGACCAACCTGGTTTATGTGGAACCTCTGAGTAAAATACCTGCTCACATTGGCTTGGAAGAACATAGGACTCTTCTCCAACTGGCTCAAACAACCTTGTATTAATCATTGGAAATCCATTGTCATGTTCAATAACAATTCTATCAGGATCATTTTTATTGAGTCATAGTCTGTACCATTTCACAATGAAGAGAACTAATTCAAAGGAATTGAAGTCACAGTCAAGTATATCAACCAAAATACCATAGTATCAATTTTGTGACTCTTGAGAATGTAAGTCATTTCTAGATGAAATATTAGTCACCTAGAACACTGCACTTATCCCAGAATCACAAGTTCTCTTTGTGTCATCCAAATTTTTGATGCAAAATTTATAACCATTGCAAAACATATCCTTGTGGTGTTTCACCTACAATAATGCCAAAAATATATAAATTATTGCATCACGAGTTGGAAAACATACGATTGATTAATTAACAAATTTATAAGTACCTGGTGATCTCTTAAACCATATGCTAAATCTATTTCCTTTTGTGTAACATTGGGATCTCCATTGCGATGAATTTGTATAACCAATGAAGACATGGATTCCCATGTTAATCTATGACCATCATGTTGACATCATTCAATCCATGCCGTCATCCAATCTTGATTTTTTGCAATAAACAAATCTATTGCATCCCACTCTTTAGCAGCTATACAAAAGTAAATAGATGACTTACAATAGATTTATTTTGAAGATTAAGAATTAATTTACTACAATAACATCTCATAATTTATTACCTTTCAATTTTCTAAATCTATCGTTGCCCACCAAGTACTCCCCTTCAAATTTTTTAATTGAGTCGAGATCTCAAATGAAATCTATACGGGTGTTTGCTGCAAGATTAGGAAGATATTGAGTAATGTACACCATCATTTGGTATACCATATATCCCTCAACCATAGAACCCTCAGGACATGCTCTTTGTCATACCAAACCTTTAAAAAATTTCAAGTGTCTCTCAACCATCCACATTGACCTAGCATGTACAGGTCCACACAATTCAATCTCCTCAACTTAGTGTATGAGGTAGTGTTCTTGTGCATTGAAAAAAGTTGGAGGTAAACACTTTTGCATTTTACACATTAATCAACAAATTCTATTCTTCCAATATTTTATATATTCTTGATGGATTTCTTTAGATGACAACCACCTACAAGGGATTCAAGACATAAATATATAAATACGAGACTTTACAATATATTACTTGTTTTATATTATTGTTTGATATATTGAACAAATATCACTAGTTACCTCATGTATTTTCTAAGATCATATATCACTTGTTCGATATTATTGTCGAAGTTCTCTGAGAGAGATAGGGGTAGAAAATATTGCAACAATTGTCAACTGATCATTTGATATAATGAAAATTGAATGCAATTACACAAATATATTGTAAATACAAAAGACTATAACTTACCTTGATGAAGGTATGCCAATCATGTGTTTTCATCCCAGACCTAAAATCATTTTTCTTTGATATGAGATTGCTTATATCCGTAGCAAATCCTATAGGAAATCAATTTTTTTGGATCACTTCTTTTATGGCATTACTTTGTTGCTTTGTTAATAACCAAGGAAGAGCACTTGCATTAATCCGGTCTCCATTGCTATTTGATTCAATGATATTTTTCATTGCATGATTGGAATCATGAATGTCACTACAAATTTTTCTAAGTTTTTCTTTGTCATGCCTTTTGTCCAATATTTTCTACGTCTCTTTTTAATTCTTTCCAATATGCATAGTATCAAACAAATGTACAATTTGTAGATGATCATAGTAGGGCAGCCTACTAAATTCTCTGGGATAACATTTTAGTCCCTTTGGAAGCTGGTCGGTGATGCCTTCATGACCTTCAATATCATCAACTACATAATTAGCCAACAAAATATAATCAAAATATATAATTTTCAAACATCAACTATTACGTGGAATGATATTACCTTGAATTCTATTATATTCCAACTGCCATAGGTGAGGTGTCATTCTTCGGGGCTTTGATGTAGTCTCTTCTTTCCCATTGAAAAGATGACTTTTTGCACTTCGATACTTATGATTTCTAAGGAGGAACTACCTATACTCATCAAACCCCTATTTTCTTAAACTTTTAGAATGATAGAATTTCATCTTTGGACCACACATTGGACATGCAAATTTTCTCTTTGTTTGAAGACCTACAAGATAAGGATAAAATTGGATTAAATATGTATATTTTTAAAATTTGAATTATCTCGTACAACTAAAATTCACCATAACATACCACAGAAATGTGTCAACCCTGGAGCATCATGAATTACCACACAAGCATTGCATGGAATTGAAATTCTCTTTGTCCAATCAGTCATAAGATTTCATACATAGTGAAACCATTCCATAACACCAACAACTCGTCGATAAGAGGCACAATATATACATTCATATCTTTCACTTGGTACTTACCTAGTTGAATTAACAACACCATCAGATAATTATTGTGGCCATTTCACTCCAAGACTTATAATTACATGTAGATAACTATAAAATAATAAGATACCTAGAACAATCATTGCTAACATAATGTGCTCCCTCTTTATTGACATCCATGGAGGAAGGTTATTGTTTATAACAAAATAGGCCACACTGAGCAAATGGATCTCATCTCTCCATGCAGATTGAAACCGTCTGCTGCCAGAGAAAGCCTAATATTTTGAGGTTCCTCTTCAAAGTGTAGCCATTTTTCCTTTATGTCCATAAATGATGAACCATCCATAAGCATTCGAATAATGTCATCTTGACTCCTACCATGTGCATGGTAATCCATAAATTGTGCCAAGCTATTGCACCTGAATAATTATTTTAGACATGGAATAATGGGGATGTGATGAAGAACCTTGTGAGGTACCTTTTTTGTCACTTGATCATCTTGATATCTTCTTATATGGCATTCAGGGCATTCTATTGCATTTTTGTGTTCTTTATAATAAATAATATAATCTTCAGGACAAACATCTATTGTTTGATACTCCATTCCAATATGTTTCATAGTGGCACATAATTCTCGGTACGAGTGAGGGAGAATATTTGATGGTGGTAACAGAAAGTCACCTATCAATCTGTAACAAATAATATAAGTCATTACTATAAACAATCTTAATGGTACATGTTTCACCTTTTATAGACTATAATGACATATATGACAAACCTTAGCATACGTGACATTTCTATGTTGGATAAACCATTCATAACCTTCAAATTCACCAACAATAATATAGCAAAGAGAAGAGTAGATTGGGAGCCTTCGTAAAGGGTTGTGTCTACCTTCTCAAGTAGAGGTATATCATGGATGTTGTCAATGTCATCCTCATCATCAGCAGCAACAGTAGCACTAGCAACACTAGTACCAAATGTGTTAACGATCAATGCATTCATACCATCATCTTCAAATGTGTTTTCTAGTGCATGATCATCATCTTCCATGGGATCATGATATTCAACTTCAATACTCACACCTCCATGTTCCTCTATATTCACATTAGGGAGATTCACCTTTATAAAAATGATGATAATCAAACCTCCTTTCATGGTTCATATGTATATTAATTGTGAAAACAATATAACAAACAACTTACCACTATATTATAATCAAACCCCCCTTCCATGTGACCATTCTCCCTACAATGTCTCTTTGCTATATTGATTTTGATTCTTCTTTTCTTTAAGCCATTACAACTCTTGCATGGACAATAACATTTGTCATCGGCTTCTCTTTGAAAGTTAGACAACAATCTAGCGATTGTCTCCCTATTTTGATCGAATTCCCTTGTATTATTTGACATGATCCTTAATGTGTATATCTACAAAACAAATTGGAGATGCCTCATTTCATTAGCTTCATGTCACCTTCTCATAGCTTTTTATTTTCTGATAGATTTTTCCAAAAGCTGTTTAGGAAACCAAGGGGTATTCTTGAGTTCAAACACATTGAACTGCTACAACTGAATTATAAATCATGAATTCAATATAAAATTAAAACTGAATAGGGAGATAAGTAAGATATTTAATGCATTATTACTTCATCATGATGATAAAAAATTTTATTGGCTCAAAGCACATAGTGGTGCAGGGGCACCTAGAGCACATAAGGAGTTCACAAAACCTATGGACATCAAAAAGATATCAGTGAACATGAAGATATCCAATGACGTCAATTGGAGTATTTTGGAGCCTATAATGACCTATAAGGTTAATACCTATAATAAATTGGCAATAAGCCCTTAAAGGCCTAATAAGCCTTAGGACCAATTTAGGAGTCTAGGATGAGTTTTTGAGTTGCAAGCTTATAATAGTTTAGATTTGGTTTTAATAAGGTTTAATAAGTTTATTTAGATCATATCCCAAGGTCTTAAGATTCAAAAATCTTAAGAAATGCTTCATTTGCAATGTTGTTAACTCAAATTTTTGAATAACAATGGTCACTTGTAAAAGGAGGGAAAAGGGGTTTTTATGTTTAATTAGTCTTAATATAATTTTCCAACCACCAAAGTTGGTTGAACAGACTTAGAGAAAGTTATAAATTAGAGGATCAAGCCATTATACAGAAATCAATTCATTAGATGCCATTAAATTACAACATTAGATGCATTAGATGCCATTAAATAGAAGCATTAGCAACATTAGATGCATAGAACAACATTAGATGCCATTAAACAAATAAAGAGAGATCAAACACTTCACACAATAAAGAGAGATCAAACAATTCACACAATGCCTTGAAGGTAATAGAAACGATGCCCTAGCTCTCAAAGCTCGCAGGTCATCAAGCATTCTAAATGAAAAGATGTAAACAATGCTAGTATTAAATAGTGAGCTCATGAACAATGTATCATGCCCTAGCTTGCAACAGCCCACAAGCCACCAAGACATTTCCTCATGAAATGATCATAAACAGGGAGTACCACATAGTATATTATTTTATTACTGATGTCCCTATTTGATCTAATAGCATCAATATAATAAATAGAGCACTGACCAATCAAATAGGGACATGAGGTGCTCAAATAGTGAGCTCATAAAATAATATATTTTGTCTTAATAAAATCTTATAAAGAAACATAAAATGTGTGAAGTGTTTGATCTCTCTTTATTTATTTTGTTGTTGATATTCACTATGTGGTACTCCCTATTTATGATCATTTCATGAGGAAATGTCCTGATGGCTTGCGAGCTACAAGCTAGCGCATCATGCATTATTTATGAGCTCACTTTTTGAGCACTAGCCAATCAAATAGGGACATGAGGTGCTCAAACATTGAGCTCATAAACAATGCATGATGCCTTAGTTGTAGGTAGTTATCTATTCTATAATGATGGAGGATTGAAAGGTAATGATCAATGAGGTTGCTGCTATTAGATCATACATTAATACACTTACTATTTTGAATTTGAGCTCGGACATCATGCATTGTTATTGTTGTCATTGCATGCTTGTTGCTGTTGTGCACCATATATTATTTTATACACTGTTTATTTCATTGAGACCGTGAACTATTGTAGTTGATTATATTTTTTGGGGGTCTGATCTATTGTAGTTGTTTCTTTTTTTTTGAATCATTGTTTACAATTACTTTTGATGCAATATTTGTGTCAAGAACAAGAACAAAATAGTGAACGAGTGTATTTGATAAAGATAAACATGACACATTTTGTTGGGCTGATTGGGTTGGCATGGTACCATTTACATGGCCTAGCTAGATATTAAATAGTGAGATCATGAATAATGCCAGTATTAAATAGTGAGCTCATGAACAATGTATGATGCCCTAGCTTGCAGCCTATGAGCCATCAAGACATTTCATCATGTAATGATCATAAATGGGGAGTACCACATTGTGAATATCAACAACAAAATAAATAAAGAGAGATCAAACACTCCACACAATGCCTTGAAGGTAATAGAAATGATGCCCTAGCTCTCAAAGTTGGCATGTCATCAAGCATTCCAAATGCTAAGATGTAAACAATGCCACTATTAACAATGCTAAGATGTAAACAATGCCACTATTAACAATGCTAAGATGTAAACAATGCCACTGAAATTGATTTGATGAGAAGACAAAGCTCAAATACCTACCTTCCAAATGAAAAGATGTAAACAATGCTAGTACTAAATAGTGAGCTCATGAACAATGTATGATGCCCTAGCTTGCAACCCGCAAGCCATCAAGACATTTCCCCATGAAATGATCATAAACAGGGAGTACCACATAGTGAATATCAATAGCAAAACAAATAGAGAGAGATCAAACACTTCACACAATGCCTTGAAGGTAATAGCAATGATGCCCTAGCTCTCAAAGCTCATGGGTCATCAAGCATTCCAAATGAAAAGATGTAAACAATGCTAGTATTAAACAATGAGCTCATAAATAATGTATGATGCCCTAGTTTGTAGCCCGTGAGCCATTAAGACATTTCCTCATGAAATGATCATAAATAGGAAGTAGCACATAGTGAATATCAACAACAAAAAAATAAAGAGAGATCAAACACTCAACATAATGCCTTGAAGGTAATAGCAATGATCCCCTAGCTCTCAAAGCTCGCGGGTCATCAAGCATTCCAAATCAAAAGTTGTAAACAATGCTAGTATTAAACAGTGAGCACATAAATAATGTATGATGCCCTAGCTTGCAGTCTGTGAGTCATCAAGACATTTTCTCATGAAATGATCATAAACAAGGAGTAGCACATAGTGAACATCAACAACAAAACAAACAAAGAGAGATCAAACACTTCACACAATGCCTTGAAGGTAATAAAAATGATGCCCTAGCTCTCAAAGCTCGCGGATTATCGAGCATTCCAAATGAAAAGATGTAAATAATGCTAGTATTAATCAATGAGCTCATGAACAATGTATGATGCCCTAGCTTGTAGCTCGTGAGCCATCAAGACATTTCCGTATGAAATGATCATAAACAGGGAGTACCACATAGTGAATATCAATAGCAAAACAAATAAAGAGAGATCAAACACTTCACACAATGCCTTGAAGGTAATAGAAATGATGCTCTAGCTCTCAAAGCTCACGGGTCATCAAGCATTCTAAATGAAAAGATGTAAATAATGCCAGTATTAAATAGTGAGCTCATGAATAATGTATGATGCCCTCGCTTGTAGCCCATGAGCCATCAAGATATTTTCTCATGAAATGATCATAAACAGGGAGTACCACATAGTGAATATGAACAACAAAACAAATAGAGAGAGATCAAACACATCACACAATGCCTTGAAGGTAATAGTAACAATGCCCTAGCTCTCAAAGCTCGTGGGTCATCAAGCATTCCAAATGAAAAGACGTAAACAATGCTAGTATTAAACAATGAGCTCATAAACAATGTATGATACCCTAGCTTGTAGCCTGCGAGCCATCAAGACATTTTCTCATGAAATGATCATAAATAGGGAGTACCACATAGTGAATATCAATAGGAAAACAAATAGAGAGAGATCAAACACATCACACAATGTCTTGAAGGTAATAGCAACGATGCCCTAGCTCTCAAAGCTCATGGGTCATCTAGCATTCCAAATGAAAAGATGTAAACAATGCCAGTATTAAACAGTGAGCTCATTAACAATGTATGATGCCCTAACTTGCAGCCCGCAAGCCATCAAGACATTTCCTCATGAAATGATCATAAACAAAGAGTACCACATAGTGAATATCAACAACAAAACAAATAAAGAGAGATCAACCACTTTACAAAATGCCTTGAAGGTAATAGCAATGATGCCCTAGCTCTCAAAGCTCGCGGGTCATCGAGCATTCCAAATGAAAAGATGTAAACAATGCTAGTATTAAATAGTGAGCTCATGAATAATGTATGATTCCCTAGTTTGCAGCCCGTGAGTCATCAAGATATCTCCTCATAAAATGATCATAAACAAGGAGTACCACATAGTGAATATCAACAAAAAAACAAATACAGAGAGATCAAACACTTCACACAATGCCTTGAAGGTAAGAAAAACTATACCCTAGCTCTCAAAGCTTTCGGGTCATCAAGCATTCCAAATGAAAAGATGTAAACTATGCCATTATTAAATAGTGAGCTCATAAACAATGTATGATGCCCTAGCTTGCAACCCACGAGCCATCAAAACATTTCCTCATGAAACGATCATAAACAGAGAGTACCACCTAGTGAATATCAACAACAAAACAAATAAAAATATATCAAACACTTCACACAATTTCTTGAAGGTAATAAAAATGATGCCCTAGCTCTCAAATCTCGCGGGTCATCAAGCATTCCAAATGAAAAGATGTAAAGAATGCCAGTATTAAATAGTGAGCTCATGAACAATGTATGATGCCCTAGCTTGCAGTCTGTGAGCCATCAAGACATTTCCTTATGAAATTATCATAAACAGGGAGTACCACCTAGTGAATATCAACAAAAAATCAAATAAAAAGAGATCAAACACTTCACACAATGCCTTGAAGGTAATAGCAATGATGCCCTAGCTCTCAAAGCTCATGGGTTATCGAGAATTCCAAATGAAAAGATGTAAACAATGTCAGTATTAAATAATGAGCTCATGAACAATGTATGATGCCCTAGCTTGCAGCCCACGAGCCATCAAGATATTTCCTCATGAAATGATCTTAAATAAGGAGTACCACATATTGAGTATCAACAACAAAACAAATAAAGAGAGATCAAACACTTCACACAATACCTTGAATATAATAGCAACAATGGCCTAGCTCTCAAATCCCGCGGGTCATCGAGCATTCCAAATGCAAAGATGTAAACAATGCCAGTATTAAGATTCATTTTTTTCCATTAAATAAATAAATGTCATCAAAATGAAATTGAGTTAATGAAAAGACAAAGCTCAAATGCCTACCTTTAAGAAACTTTTACATCTTTTCATCAAATGACCCAAAAACATCAAGAATCATCATATGTGGTCACTAATAGCCAACTTTTAGAAGAATATGAATGAATGCAAACATACATAAGTGGATGGCTTGCGGGCTGCAAGCTAGGGCATCATGGATTATTTATGAACTCACTGTTTGAGCACTAGCCAATCAAATAGGGACATAAGGTGCTGAAACAATGAGCTCATAAACAATGCATGATGCCCTAGTTGTAGGTAGTTATCTCTTCTATAATGATGGAGGAGTGAAAGGTAATGATCAACGAGGTTGCTGCTATTAGATCATACATTAATACACTTATTGTTTTGAATTTTAGTTTGGGCGTCATGCAATGTTATTGTTGTCATTGCATGCTTTTTGCTGTTGTGCACCATATATTGTTTTATACATTGTTTATTTCATTGAGACTGTGAGCTATTGTAGTTGATTGTGAGCTATAAGAAACATATATTGTGTGGAGTGTTTGATCTCTTTATTTATTTGTTTTGTTGTTGATATTCACTATGTGGTACTCCTTATTTATGATCAAATAGACAAAGCTCAAATGCCTACCTCAAGTGTCAGTTCCCTCTTCCCACATGGTGCTAGCCTCTCTGGGCATGCCAAACTCGAATGCCCTCTTCGTGTCACACAAAAGTGCAGTGTCATCTTCGCGGAAGCTCTTTGAATTCACAAATGAAAAATGACACTTTCTTTTTCTTTTTTTTTTGTTTATAACCAAATGGGTGTCGCAATTTATGAGCTCACTGTTTCAGCACTGGCCAATCAAATAAGGATATGAGGTGCTCAAATAGTGAGCTCATAAATAATGCATGATGCCCTAGTTATAGGTAGTTATCTCTTCTATAATGATGGAGGAGTGAAAGGTAATGATCAATGAGGTTGTTGCTATTAGATCATACATTAATACACCTACTTCTTTGAATTTGAGCTCGGGCATCATGCAATGTTATTGCTGCCATTGCATGCTTTTTGCTGTTGTGCATCATATATTGTTTTATAAACATAGAAAAATAGATTTGGGGACTTAGACTTATGTTCAATCCTTAGTATTGGTTTGGGCAACTAATTACTAGATGAGTGACTATAGTACCCTAGTTTGCATTATTAGATGATCTTGTTTAATTTGCATTCATTTCATGCAAAGATACATGTAAAGGAAAATAAATTTTTGCATCTAGAGATTACATGTATATATATAAAAAATAACTTGTATATATTATACAGGGAAAATAACTTTTAAAAAAAAATGCAATTGTACTTAATCTGAATGCCAATGTGTAATGTTTTTACTTACGATATTAATCTTAATAGATCTCTATGAAGATATCCCTATTTTATTATTGATGTCCCTATTTACATCTTTTCATCAAATGACCCAAAAACATCAAGAATGGTCATATATGGTCACTAATAGCCAACTTTTAGAAGAATATGAATGAATGAAAACATACATAAGTGGATGAACATAAATAATGAAGGTACTAGATATTGTGTGAAGTAATGAAGTGTTGACCCGGGGTTCAATCCAGTATGCTCTTGTATGATCCAAAACCTGCAAGGAAGGAAAATATGGGGTTAGATCCAAAGGATCTAAGCAATGCCTAACACCATATTACTGATCCTCATCTAAAATTATGCATGTGCATAGTCAAGCCATACATAGACTCAACAACATGGTAGCATTGATCTAATAACAGAAAATACATTACAAATGCCAAGCTCACGGTCTCAATGAAATAAATAGTGTATAAAACAATATATGGTGCACAACAACAACAACAATGCAATGACAACAATAACATTGCATGATGCCTAAGCTGAAATTCAAAACAGTAAATGTATTAATTTATGTTTGCATGATGTTAGATATTAAATAGCGAGCTCATGAATAATGCCAGTATTAAACAGTGAGCTCATGAACAATGTATGATGCCCTAGCTTGCAGCCCACAAGCCATCAAGATATTTCCTCATGAAATGATCTTAAATATGGAGTACCACATAGTGAGTATCAACAATAAAACAAATAAAGAGAGTTCAAACACTTCACACAATGCCTTGAAGGTAATAGCAACGATGGCCTAGCTCTCAAAGCTCGCGGGTCATCGAGCATTCCAAATGCAAAGATGTAAATGATGCTAGTATTAAGATTCATATTTTTTCATTAAATAAATAAATGTCATCAAAATGAAATTGAGTTAATGAAAAGACAAAGCTCAAATGCCTACCTTTAAGAAACTTTTACATCTTTTCATCAAATGACCCAAAAACATTAAGAATCGTCATCTTTGGTCGCTAATAGCTAACTTTCAGAAGAATATGAATGAATGCAAACATACATAAGTGGATGGCTTGCGGGCTGCAAGCTAGGGCATCATGGATTATTTATGAGCTCATTGTTTGAGCACCAGCCAATCAAATAGGGACATAAGGTGCTGAAACAATGAGCTCATAAACAATGCATGATGCCCTAGTTGTAGGTAGTTATCTCTTCTATAATGATGGAGGAGTGAAAGGTAATGATCAACACGGTTGCTGCTATTAGATCATACATTAATACACTTACTATTTTGAATTTGAACTTGGGTGTCATGCAATGTTATTGTTGTCATTGCATGCTTGCTATTGCTGTGCACCATATATTGTTTTATACATTATTTATTTCATTGAGACTATGAGCTATTGTAGTTGATTGTGAGCTATAAGAAACATATATTGTGTGGAGTGTTTGATCTCTTTATTTATTTGTTTTGTTGTTGATATTCACTATGTGGTACTCCCTGTTTATGATCAAATAGACAAAGCTTGAATGCCTACCTCAAGTGCCAGTGCCCTCTTCCACACGATGCTAGCCTCTTCGGGCACGCCAAACTTGAATGCCCTCTTCGTGTCACGCAAAAGTGCAGTGTCATCTTCACGGAAGCTCTTTGAATTCACAAATGAAATATGACACTTTCTTTTTCTTTTTTTTTGTTTATAACCAAATGGGTGTCGCAATTTATGAGCTCACTATTTCAACATTGACCAATCAAATAAGGATATGAGGTGCTCAAATAGTGAGCTCATAAATAATGCATGATGCCCTAGTTGTAGGTAGTTATCTCTTCTATAATGATGGAGGAGTGAAAGGTAATGATCAATGAGGTTGCTGCTATTAGATCATACATTAATACACTTACTTCTTTGAATTTGAGCTCCGGCATCATGCAATGTTATTGCTGCCATTGCATGCTTTCTGTTGTTGTGCATCATATATTGTTTTATACACATACAAAAATAGATTTGGGGACTTAGACTTATGTTCAATCCTTAGTAATGGTTTGGGGAACTAATTACTAGATGAGTGACTATAGTACCCTAATTTGCATTACTAGACAATCTTGTTTAATTTGCGTTCATTTCATGCAAAGATACATGTAAAGGAAAATAAATTTTTGCATCTAAAGATTACATGTATATATATAAAAAAATAACCTATATATACTATACAAGGAAAATAACTTTCAGAATAAAATGCAACTGTACTTAATTTGAATGCCAATGTGTAATGTTTTTACTTACAATATTAATCTTAATATATCCCTATGAAGATATCCCTATTTTATTATAAATGTCCCTATTTACATCTTTTCATCAAATGACCCAAAAACATCAAGAATGGTCATATATGGTCACTAATAGCCAACTATCAGAAGAATATGAATGAATGAAAATATACATAAGTGGATGAACATAAATAATGAAGGTACCAAACATTGCCTAAAGTAATGAAGTGTTGACCTGGGGTTCAATCCAGTATGCTCTTGTATGATACAAAACTTGCAAGGAAGGAAAATATGGGGTTAGATCCAAAGGATCTAAGCAATGCTTGACACCATATTACTGATGCTCATCTACAATTATGCATGTGCATAGTCAAGCCATACATAGACTTAACAACATGGTAGCATTGATCTAATAATAGAAAATACATTACAAATGCCAAGCTCACGGTCTCAATGAAATAAACAGTGTATAAAAAAATATATGGTGCACAACAACAACAACAACAATGCAATGACAACAATAACATTGCATGATGCCCAAGCTGAAATTCAAAATAGTAAGTGTATTAATGTATGTTTGAATGATGCCAGTTATTAAATAGCGAGCTCATGAATAATGCCAGTATTAAACAGTGAGCTCATGAACAATGTATGATGCCCTAGCTTGCAGCCCGCAAGCCATCAAGACATTTTCTCATGAAATGATCATAAACAGGGAGTACCACATAGTGAATATCAACAAAAAAACAAATAAAGAGAGATCAAACACTTCAAAAAATGTCTTGAAGGTAATAGAAATGATTCCCTAGCTCTCAAAACTCACAGGTCATCAAGCATTCCAAATGAAAAGATGTAAACAATGCCAGTATTATACAGTGAGCTCATGAACAATGTATGATGCCCTAGCTTGTAGCTCATGAGCCATCAAGACATTTCCTCATGAAACAATCATAAGCAGGGAGTACCACATATTGAATATCAAAAGCAAAAAAAAGAATGAGAGATCAAACATTTCACACAATGCCTTGAAGGTAATAGAAGTGATGCCCTAGCTCTCAAAGCTTGTGGGTCATCAGAAATTCCAAATGATAAGATGTAAACAATGCAAGTATTAAACAGTGAGCTCATAAACAATGTATGATGTCGTAGCGTGCAGCCCGTGAGCCATTAAGATATTTCTTTGTGAAATGATCACAAATAGGGAGTTCCACATAGTGAATATCAACAGCAAAAAAAATAAAGAGAGATCAAACACTTCACACAATTCCTTGAAGTAATAGCAATGATGTCCTAGCTCTCAAAGTTTGCTGGTCATCGAGCATTCCAAATGCTAATTAAGATGTAAACAATGCCACTATTAACAATGCTATCAAATAAACAATTCCACTGAAATTGAGTTAATAAGAAGACAAAGCTGGAATGCCTACCTCAAGTGCTAGTGCTCTCTTCCCAAATGGTGCTGACCTCTTCACTCACGCATGCCAAACTCAGATGCCCTCTTTGCGCCACGTAGAAATGCAATGTCATCTTCACGGCAGCTCTTCAAATTCACAAATTACAAATGACACTTCCTTTTTTTTTTTGTTTATAACCAAATGGGTGTTGCAATTACAACAATAGCATCTCTATTACAATACCATCAGGGGCACTTGCAAAAAAAACACAAAAGCCATACACAAATTGTAGTGGTGTCATAAATTGGCATCAAAATTTGACCCCAAATGTTGTAGTGTTAGAACAAAAACAAATAAGAGGCAGTCCTTAGAAAGGCCAGGGCCGAAAAACCACAGCTAGATAGAATGGGTCAGACAAGAGACAGCCAGGGCACTACCCAGAAGATGGATAGAAGAAATGACAAAAACAAGAGTGGCGGAAGAGAAGTAGTAGCGCCCACCCACCAAATGAGGAATTAAGATTGTAAGATTTCTCCCTTAGTACACTGGAGTCATTCCTTTTCAAGGATACTCTTCACTTCTTTGGGAAAGTCATCACCATTATGCCATGTCATCTTTGCATCCTTAGTGATAGCCAAGTTGGAAAACTAGTCTGCCACCCCATTGGCTTCCCTATATGTATGGGAGATTAACACCTTCTCAAAGGAGTTAAGAATGGCCTAAGTTTCAGCTATAATGTTGGTTATAGTCCAAAAGAGAGGGTGAGAAAGGTTGAGGCAATTGATAATGTTCATCAAATCACCTTCTAGTCAGAGCCACTTAACCCCTTGATCTTTAGCAACTTTGGTTACTTGAAGAGTCACGCAGGCTTCAGCATAGTGATTCGTCTGAGCACCCAGGGGGAGACTAACAATCATAGTGCCAATGCCGAAGTTGTTTCTGATTATTCCTCCACTACCAACAAGACCAGGGTTCCCTTTCACCATGCTGTCAAAGTTGGCTTTGGTCCAACCTATCAGAGGAATAGTCCACACACAATTCTATCTTTTTTCTTGAGTAGCTTCCCAGGACTTCCCTACAAGAGGGTTAGATCTACCATAGTAGAGGAAATTATCCTTAACAACATGAATGATTTTTTCAAAGATAATTTTGGAAGGAGGATAGTCACAAAAGATGTGATTATTGCATTCCTTTGAGATCCCCCAACAAAAGTGAGGAAGAATCCATGTACAGAGTAGTCTGAAGTCCTGATCAAACCTTTTGAAGACCCATTGGGAGAAGAGATCGCTAAAAGATAGGGGAAAACACCATGAGAGATTCAAGACCAAAAAGAGGAGTTGCTAGATTTGACTAACAAAGGAGCAATGAATGAAAAGGTGATCCATAGTCTCCTCTTGACATTTGCAGAGAACACATCTATTTATGAACTAGAACCCATGCTTGATGAGATTATCTATTGTGAGGATACGATTCTGAAGTAGGAGCCAAAAGAAGACATTGATTTTGGGCGTGAGACCAGGAATCCAAGCTTTGGCCCACAACAGATTCAAATCATGGATATGTGTGGTCAATGAAGAATAAACAGAAGCCATAGTGTAATTCCCATCTAAAGAATCCTCCCAGATAATATTTTCCTACTTGGGAGAGAGAGTAACCGCATTGATAGCAGTCATCAAAGGAGACAAGTCCTAAGAAATCTGAGTGAGATCCACCCATTTTTCATCCCTTCTGTAATTCTAGACCCAAGGCCCATAGGTTTGAGAGCAGATATGTCTCCAGGTGTTTAGAGTATCAAAATTTCTCAGACTACCCATCTGAAGCCAGTTGTCATTCCAGAAATTGACAGAGTGACCATTACCTATTCTCGACTTAGCCCTGAATTTAGCCAGCTCCTTGGCAGTGAGGAGACCATTCCAAATGACAGAACCTTTGGGGGAATTTGCCTCTTCAAAGAATCTATTGAGTGAGTTATGCAAGAGGTATTTTTCTTCAAAGGTATCCCTCCACTCGCCAATGCTATTAAAAATTCTCCAAATCTATTTGGCTTGAAGGGATTTGTTAAAAGGTCTCAATTTCCTTAAGCCTAGGCCACCGACAATTTTAGGTCAGAAAAATTTCTCCCAAGAAATTAGGGGGATGCACTTGTGGTTCTCAGCACCAGACCAAATGAATATTCTCTAGATTTTTTCCATGGCTTCATGGCTTTAGATGGGATAGGGAAAAGGATGAGGGCATAGGTGGGAAGATTCTATAATGTAGACTTAACCAGTTGGATCTTACTTGCCTGGCTAAGGATGACCCCTTTCCAACTAGCAAACTTCCTATTAAATTTGTCTATTAGTTTGTTCCAAAAATATTCCAGAGGTTTGACACCTAAGGGCAGCCCCAAGTAAGTAGAAGGTAAGGTGTCAATGCCACATCCCATTAGTTGAGCAATTTTCCTCTATTTTGACTTCAGGAGTGTTGATAAAGAAAAGAGAACTTTTGTTCTAGTTGATAGTTTGGCTAGTAGCCCTAGTATAATTGTTACGAATATCCTTCACCACTCTAGCTTCTCCCACCAAAGCCTCACCTCTAAGAATGGTATCATCCATGAATTGTTGGTGTGTAAAGACAATATCACTAGAGGAGGGATTGAGGCATTTCAGCTCCCTTTTAAATTTAGAAGCCAAGATAAATCTCCCTAGGCACTCAATAAGAATGATGAAGAGAATGAGGGATAGAGGGTCCCCTTGTCTTAGGCCCTTGGAAGGTTTGAAGAAGGTAGATGGGGAGCCATTAATCATGACCACCAAGGAAGGGCTTAAGATGATTTGAAAGAGAAGCTTGCAGGAGTGGGAGTTGAAACCCAATGCTTCAAGAACTTTGAGAAGAAACTGCTAATCCACCCGGTCATAGGCCTTACAGAGATCAAGCTTGAGAAGAAAGCCTTCCCTTTTTCCTTCTTCAAGTGAATGAATAACTTCATGCATCATCATTATGGCATCCAGAATCTGTTTGCCAGGCACAAAGCCAGATTTCTATTACAAAATCAAAGAAGGGAGGACTCTAAGAATCCTGGATGTGATAATCTTGGATATGATCTTAAGGAAGGAATTGCAAAGGCTTATAGGTCTGAATTTCTCAAAAGAATCTACTCCAGAGGTCTTGGGAATCAGCACTAGGAAGGTAGCATTGAGTTCTTTGAGGAGGTTCTTTGAACCAAAAAATTCTTGCACAACTTGAACCACATCATCTTTCACCACATCCCAATAAAGGTGAAAGAAGAACATAGGGAAGCCATTCAGACTAGGGGCTTTGTCCCCTGGAAGAGATTCCAAAGCTTTCTTGACTTTAGTCATGTCCAGGATAGAGCATAAGTATTTATTTTGATGGTTAGTGATGATTCTCAGTATATTATCAAGGAGATAGACCTAGTCTTGTTCAGATATCCCTTGATCTTTAGAGAGAAGCTGAGAAAAGTAAGTGATTGCCTCTTCAAAAATATCCTTGTCCTCCTTAAGAGCTTGGTCTCCCTTCTTGATTCTACTTATCCTATTAGTGGCTCTGTGTCTCATAGTGGAGACATGGAAAAAGCATGTATTGCGATCCCCTTCCCTGAGCCAGATGGATCTCAATCTCTACTTCCAGAAATTTTCCTCTTGCCTAATTATATTATGGTAATCTGAAAGGATGAATTTTTCTTTTTGCAATCTGTCTTCATCATAGCCCTATTTCTAGATTTCAGCTTGAATGCAGTTAAGGTCAT
This sequence comes from Chamaecyparis obtusa, assembly GCA_027943335.1. Taxonomy (NCBI): domain Eukaryota; kingdom Viridiplantae; phylum Streptophyta; class Pinopsida; order Cupressales; family Cupressaceae; genus Chamaecyparis; species Chamaecyparis obtusa. The sequence goes on along the minus strand of BSBK01002613.1, from coordinate 1,448,549 downwards.
TGAGAGTTTTATCTTTAGAGGTAAAGATGTGACCAAATTCCTCTATGTTCCAATTTTTAACATTACTTTTGATATTCCTTAACTTTTTTGCCACTCTAAACATGGTTGTGCCTTCAACATCTATGTTCCACCCCTCTTTGACTTTATTGACAAAATTAGGATGAGAAACCCACATCTTTTCAAATCTGAAGGGAAAGTTCCTTTTCTTGTCAATTTGATCTAGGGAAAGCAAGATGGGGGAGTGGTCTGAGCCAACTCGAACCAGGGTAGAGAGGTTGAGATTGTAGCTATTCAGCCAGTCTAGTGAATACAGGGCCCTATCCAAATGAACTTTAATGCAATCCAAACCAATCCACCTATTAGACTAGGTGAAGTTAGCTCCTTGAAGATTCGTATCCAGTAGAGCCAAGTCATTGATGAAGTCCAATATTAGGTCTTGTCTACTTTCAAAATTAGATGTTATTCCTCCCTTTTTTTCCCCTTCTTTAAGTGGGGTGTTGAAGTCCCCCATAATGATACCTTTAGTCCAGTTAAGAGGGGCAATGATGGATATGATCTTATTCCAGTAGGTCTTTCTTTCTCTTTTTGAGTTAGGAGCATAAATATTCAAAATAAACCAACTTTTATCATCTTTTATTCTAGTAAAATGCATAAGAAGTAGGTTACCTCCTTCATAGATGACATCGGCTATGAAGTGATGCGAGTTCCACATAGTAATAAGGCCCCCAGAAGCTCCCTCAGAACTAGTAGCTCTATTATCCATAGCTTTGCTGAATTTAATTTTCTCTAACTTATCCTTCTACATTTTTGTTTCCCGGATTAAGAAAATGTCTGGTCTGTGATCTCTTATCATATTTCTAATGATGTCCTACTTTTGTGAGCTATTTAACCCATGAATGTTCCAAGAAATGACTTTCAGTTCTTTATGGGGATTCTGTTAGCTTGGATAGAAACCCGGTTTGCATCCATTTTATGCAGGCTCGCTTCTATTTGCCTATTCTGGCTTGTCCTTTTTCTTTCTGGGGTATTGTTTCTACCCCTTCCCTCTTCCTTTTTCCTACTTCTGGTGGCTTCTGGGGAAACTGGAGATGGGTCTCTACTGCTTTATTTCTTCTTCTTGTGAACTGAGATCCAGTCCTTATCTTCCTTATGCTTGGCAAAAAGCTCCACCATGATGTTGAATTGGTTTGGGGAAGCTAAGACCATCAGGTCCTCAATCTATTGGTACTTCCTAGATTCCTACAACTCCAAGCTAGGAACAAATATGTTCACACCAGCCACAGGGGGAGCCATGGACTCTGGGACCAGGGAGACACAGATGGTGCTAGAGCATGAGTCACCATGTTCAATTTGAGCTTCATTCTTGTTTTCTTCCTTTGATTCTTACTGATTGGCTGCATCCAGATCTAGACCCAAAAGAGGGGGGGTGGCTCTGCCAGTCTCTTCAAGCTAAGTCAACTTCGGCTTCTCCACATCCCTAGGATCCTTAGTATCCAGATTGGGAATAGGTTGTTCTTTCTTCTTGTAGATTATATTAGTTTTGGGCATTGGTTCCTCCTGAGAGGCACCTTTATTTTTCTTTCTAAGTGCTTGTTTGGATTTCCTTTCTATCTCTTTTGCCCGGAGGATAGCACAAGATTTGGCTTTGTGACCAGCTTTCTTGTAGTGGAAACAAGCAAAAGGGATGCTTTCATAGTCCAGTTTCTACACACACTTCCCCAGCTTGGAATGACACTCAATAACTTCTGGCATATCCTTGCCTTCTTCCACTCCAATACAAATCCTAGTAAAGGTGAGTCAGCTCCTAGCAATAGTAACAGGGTCAATGGAAAGAAGGGTACCAAAAGATTTGGTTATCCCATCAAAGATGTCTTCATTCCAGAAATCCATAGGTAGTTCAGGTAGTCTCACCCACACCGGGGCCTGATTGAAGGAGTCATTAAGATCTAGATTAGGTGTCCATTTTTTTAAAGCCAAAGTGGCCTTTCCAATGACCCAAGTGCCAGCACATAGGATCTTGTCTAGGTCCTCTTTGCAGGAGAACTCAAAGGACAAAAACCCCTTTGCCATAGCATAGACCTGGACATGACCCTTCAGGTCCCATTTTGTTTTTGTAAAGATCCTGATAATGTCAATGTTTAACTTAGAGCCAACGAACTTGTCCCCCAGAGTGTTGTCCATGGATGCAATGTTATGGTCAACCAGTTCGTCAGGTATTTCTAAAACAAAGTTGCCTTTTTCCTTGTCTGATAATTCTTAATGGATGGGAAAGAGGACTTTCTTGAGGGTTTTATCCCAAAGAGTGTTGATCACTGACGAGGAGGACCATCCTGGTCACATGCCTGGGTCTTCATTGAAGAAGGTGGCCTAGGGAGGCCCTCGTGCTCAGCTCCCACTCCTACTTCCTTACCTGGGTCTTTCTCCTTTTCATGTGGGACCTCATCCTTTTTCTCTGGGTCTATAGAGTCCTGATCTACAAGGGAATTGATGCAATAGGCATCCCTTGAGGAACTCACAACCTACAATCCAGGGTTCCCGCCCACCAGTGAATTAAAAATTCCTCCCATTTGCACACCCGCTTTTGCTCCCTCTCTAGTCATTGTATAATGTTTTGATCATATTATTAGGTCACAATAATATTATTATTAGTTTGAATGAAGTATTTTGCTATGAGAAATAATATTACTATTTTTTTATAGTGTGATTTTTTTTTATAATTTAAGGATAATATTACTATTTAAATTCATTTGGAAACATTCTTTTATTTCAAACACATATATATTTTGGAATTGTTATTATATTATCATTATAATAGTATTATATTTTAATCAATTTTATTTTTATATCATCTAATATTGATTTTTAAAAATACATTTAGAGACACACATATATAGATATTATTATAATAATATTATCATTATGATAGTTTTATATTTTAGTTAATTTTATTTTTATATCAACTTCTATTAGTTTTTAACTATACTATTATTATATTTATCTTATATTATCTTTATTATAATAAACATACAATAATTATATATTATATTATAGTATTATTAAATTTTCATATTATTATGAGGATATCTTGACTCTGATCTCTACAAAAAGATATTTTTTTATTTTAAAAAAAATATTATTAAAAATATTAGGAGTTATTGAAATGTCACTTTTCTAAAATAATTTTATTTTTATGGTAATTGGACCTAAAGTGGTATAAAACATGCATTTAATAGAAATTTCCAATTGGAAAAGTTAAAGAACTTATCTAACTTAGCTAGAATGAATCTATCTAGACCATATGTTTGACCAAAATTAATTTTTAGGTAGAAATACTAAAATTCAGCTGTGCTGACAAGTTAGCCTAAAAGGTGACACTTGATTGTGCTTTTACCCTTGAACCTTAATAAAAAATAATTTGAAACATGTTTCTAAAAAATCACAATAGAAGTTAGAAATAAGGTTATCAATGTGCTCACTAAATAAGATATTCAAGACAATCACATCAAGATGAATAATATAATTATCAAAACTTACATTCAATGCCACACTTACAAAGCTAAGCATACAATGTCTAAAATTGACCTCACATGTGCAGATTTGAGTAAGTCACATAATTTTGAAAAATTCTAGGCATTTGATAAAGTAGAAAATATAATGACTAGAATTTTCTTACCTTAGATCCATACACTTTTGTCCATAAATCATGATTTTAGGGACATGTTTAGGATATTTTTGGAAAATATTGATTCTCTTTTTATAAAGCCCTTTGGAATACATATTGAATATGAATCTCATAACTTAATGCAATCTAATGATCTCAATCCAGTCCATAATAATATTGGAACATAGAAAGTTTTAGCTAGAATCCTAAAAGAATATCTAATAACTTACTCTATATTTTTTTTAAAAAAGAATTGATATTGTGAAATGAGTGTATGTGATCTAGGTTAACTATAGAAAAATGAGTGATTTCAAATATAAAAAAATATATTATAGATTATAGAAAACCCTAGTAAACCATATTTGGAAAAGAGATATAGAGAGGAAATCATATCTAAAATTTGAGTACAAAAAGTATTGGACATAGGTTATGAGTTTCTTATTCTGAAAAAAGTCTAAAATTGGCAGAGGTGAGCTAGAGTGTAACTTGGAAGCTTAAAAATATTGTCTCATGTACTTCAACATTGAACAATAGGACAAGGATGTTGAGTGATACAATCTGAACTCCTTCAATTATTTGTAGTCTATCACAACTTGTAACACTCACATTCCCCTACCACTTTCACTTTTAGATCTAAACCTTCACACACAACAAAAATAGAAGAAGGGTTGTGTCATATAAGGGTTTTCCTAATACAAAACCTGTGTTCATGTTCTCACCTCAAAAATAAATATGATGATTAAATGGAGTGTGTATCCTAGGGAAAATGGAGATTAAATAGTGACATGGAAATATTGAATTGAAATTTTTTAATCTTAAGTAAGAAACCCTTGGAATAAACATAATATGGTTGATTGTGATAAATATTTAACAAAAGTGTATCATTGAATGTTGTGATCCTTGAATGCATATCTTTTAATTGAACTTGCTCAATCGAATAATAGGAATGTTGTTTCACTTTTCTATTATTTCAAATTACAGATAGAGTTGTATTTATTATTGTCCCCTCTAGCTTGTGTTGGCATCAATGTCAAACATAAGATGCTATGATGTTTGATTATATCTCTTGTCAAATTTGATCACTTTGAAGATATACTTAGCTTATCATAGTGATGAATTTCATTGATAGTCACTTGTGACTTGACTTGGATCATACTTTGGTTAGATCTTTCTTGGAAATTGAAAATAAGGATTAGGTTTTCTCAACTTGTTGGCATTGAGATCACGAGCATCCATAATTACATATGTTATAGTTTCTTTCATTTTGAAGCTAAAATTTATAAATTGTTTTTAAATATTCTTACTTATAAGACTTCATATTTATATGTGCATAATGAATATTTGATCACAAGTCATTACACTTACAAAATATATATTTGTGAAAGTTGACTACAATCTTAAGAGCCTAATGGATAGACATCTTCTTCATATACGAGAACTTGTAAAAGTTTAAAAGCTCACTACATTTTGTTGAGAAGGTTTATTACAAACCCAAGGACACAAACATATTACAAACTTATCATTTGTGTGATTAAAAAGAGAGGGATAAAATCCCACCTCAATGACATGAAGGGTTTGATATTATTTATGAAATAAATTATTTCGATAAGAAAATGTGAAGTCTATTTTGAAGCACATTTTCATTTTTTCATTTCAATGACTCAAAATTGGAAGCCCTTGAACTCAAGCTAGGGCACATTTGAGATATTTGGGGTTTGGATCACCCACGGAAAATAAAATGATAGTCAATTTGAGTTTAGTTGGTCAATGTTTTGGGATGCATAGGGTTTGAGTAGGCAGTTGGAATCCGATTCTCCATCAGTGTGAGATATGATAAGAGATCTTTAGAATCTTAGATAACATTGACAGGTGGTTTCTTTGCATTATTTTCTATTAGTATTTTAAAAGGAAATAGTAAAGGTTTTTATTTACTTGGTAATTTATTTTTTGAAAATGGGATCTCATAAATCCAAACACAAGTCATTTATTTCAAAGTTTTGTTTTTACGTTAGCATTTAGGACTTGATACCTATAAATTGTGATATATTTGATAAGGGCGTCATATCTAGTTTTTGTGAGAATCTCATTTGAGTTATGTCTAGTAAAGATGTGTTAAGTTTGTTTTAATAACCCTAGAATAGGTTTCTTCCAAAGCATATCAATTGTTTGTTTATTAAGGGATAGCTATTTTGTTAAAATACTTTGTAAAAGTTTAGTAAATGTAAACCCTAGTTATGGTTTTGCGTTTCTATAATGCCTTTTTTTTGTGTGCAGTTTGGAGGAAGTAATTCATGATTTGATTAGTTTTGTGTACTCTTTTGAAAAATGCTTATCATGCATTATGTAAATTAAACCTAAACCCTCTGATTCATAGTCTTGTGTCTTTTGAGTTTTGTACTTTTGATCAGAAGATTATTTGTGTTAATAATGTTATCGTTCTTTTGTTAGAGAAAGAGAATATCCATAATGCATTATTCAATTTGATTCAAGGAACACATTGTTAACATGTTATTCACTAAAGGACAATTATACATTTGATAATTACTTTCTGAGTATAATTTTGTGAAACAAGAAGTTGTATATTGTATTTGGAATAGTTAAAATGAATGACATAACATTGATTTTTATGCTACCTTTTAATTTCTAATTAGTAGAAACTCATTTCCTTAGTTGGTCAATATAAGGTCTAAAGTATAGGAACTTATCCACCAAGGAAAGGTCCAGCTCAACTATAGTTTCTTTCACTATCTCATTAGAGACATGCACCATAGTACCAATGATTTTGCAAGGAATAACATGTGCCTTCTTAGGTTTAGAATGCATTGTCTTTGTAGGACTGACACCCAATAGTTTATCCATGAAGGAAGAAGGATTCTCATGCTGCATGAAGGAATCAATCAAAGTAGCACATTTTTCAAGACCATCTAACAAATTCGTAGCAAGAATCTTAGGGAAAACACCTGTGGACCCCGAGAGAAAGGTAGAAAGGCTTAAATCTATCGAAATCATAGAAGAATATAGGGAGACCCATGTTTAGACCCCCTTCTTCAATCCTATTTCAAAGGTTTAATTCCATTTATATAATGATTATTATAGTGTATAATAATTTATTATCAATAATGAAATATTCAATTGATAGACATGCTCTTTTAAAATTTCAAGTTTCACTAAAAGTAAATCTAAGGTTAGTTGTCACTTCTTCGCCTTAGTGTTAATAAAGGATACATAGTGAAATCCATAGATCTATACACATTGTTAAAAAAAATTACTTTTCATTTATATAATGATAAAGGTGAACACTAAGAATTTACAACCAATAATCAAATCTTTAGTTGATAGACACACTTTATTGAAATTCCAAATCTCATTCCAATTTTTTAAAAGTCTAGTTGTCACTTCTTGACCTTTGTGTTAAAAAATATTGCAGAGTCAAATAATCAACAAGAATATACAACCAACAATCAAAATTTATATTAATAGACATGCATTCTTTTAATTTCAAGTTTCACTTAAAATATCTATGATAAGTTGTGATTTATTGAACTTACTATTAAAAAAAAGGGCTATAAAAGGTTACACCCTCAATCCAAAAATCCATGCAGATTGTTTTTGATAGAAAAAAGTAGAAAGAGGGTGCTGGCCCATGGTACAGAGAGACTAGAAGCACATTAATAATATATTAATAGAACTAGTCCTATAGAAGTTCAACATCAGTAAGTCTACAAAAAAAAGAGTGTCTAGTTCGCCTCTATCAAAAACAAAATTAATGGTTCTTTCCAAAATAACGAACCAAAGTATCTTAAGCAGATAGCAAAAAGCATGTTAACAGTAGCATGCCACGCAGGGCTAGTCCAAAAACTATATAAAGTAACCTTAAAATAGGAAAGAAAAATATAGAAACCAAGGCCATCATGCCCGAACCAAAACAAAAACCTCATGGAAGCAACAATAACTAGGGTCTCTTACCCAGACTTTTGAACATTAGGGTCGTAGCCCACTCCTCCTACAGCAACAAGAAGAGGTCTTTATTGTCTTCATAGGCCTCCAACTTGCCACCAACCAACTTCTCCTGCATAGTGCACAGAGTCACTGCCGACGCATCCATGACTTTGAGGACCAACTTGTTTTTATCAGCAATGTGGGCTTTGATGTCCTGCATGTCCTTTTTGAGGCCCAGGATCTTGTTGTCAAGCTCTGAAAACTTCAACATAAGGGATCCCTTAAACCTCTTATTCTCATCCAAAGCCACAAAATTGTTCTCAGCAGGGGGGACTTGGTTTGTTGGTCATGGAGGGAGGGTGGGGGCAGGTTATTGCTGCATGCAATATCATCCCTTGGCTGGGGGTTCAGGGGGGGAGTGGTGCCAGTCCTGTGCGAGCTTAGGTGATCATCGAAGGAGCCCTCAATCGAATTAGTGGAAGCAGAGGTGCCATCTTCCAAAAGGGATTTCTCCTCAGAAGTTGTTTCCCTTATTCTTGTTTTGCATTTCTCCTTGGAAATTCTGTTAGAATGGTGGATAGAGCCCCCCAAATCCACCTCCAACTTGACCAAGATTTCCAAATTCCTCCATTTTTTGGGCTTCCTTTCAGTTTTAGGGGTGCTATCAGTATCCTTCATTTTCTTAGCTTCCTAGGTCTCTAAGACATGGGGCTCCTCTAACTCCTCCGCCCTTTTAAAAGGGTTTTTCACGCATCTCTTGTGGCCTTTACCATCTTTCGGGACAAGGTCAGTTTCCTAGATCTCCTAGATAGATTGGGAGGGGGATTGAGAGGGACTATCGACTTTCAAAGGAGAATCTTCCTGGGTGACCTCTTGAATGGATGGGGGATTGGGGTGGAGGTTAGATAGCTTTGTGGAAGTTATACAGACAAAGAAAGAGTCCTTGGTGGAGGATGGGGGTCAAATTTTTAGGGTTTTTATTTTCCCTAATATCCAGGATGTTGCTTTCTAAAGAGTGAAGGTAAAACATGATAGATATGAGATCCCTATCCATGCAGATTGTTAACAAAGTCTACTTCCATTATATAATGACAATGATAATCGATAATAATTTACAACCAACAATCAATGTGCATTGATTTTTGCATTTGACTGTATAAGTCCTTTAACCATCATTTATCTTTTATGTTAAAAAAAAACATATTCACTGAAAAATGAATAGATGCTAAAAAAGGTTACACAATCAAATCCAACAATTTATATGCATTCTTAAATAAGCTTATTACCATTTATATAATGATAGTGACAATGCATAAGAATTTACAATCAAATTTTTAATTGATAGACATACTTATTTGAAAAGAAAAGAAATATTGTTGTAAGCAAAGTCCATATTATAAACAACACTATCAAGTTCAAATCTTCTATAATAAAGAAAAGTAATGCTATATTATTTCTTGACCTTAGTGCATCATTTTAATAGTGTAATAATGGTTACTCTTTGAATGATGCCAAAAATAATATGATTGAAAAGTAAATAAATATTATTGTAGACAAAGTCCATGCTGCAGACAACATGCTGATTTGAGATCTTCTAAAATTGAGAAAAAATATTATTATATTATTTATTAACCTTACTGTTATACCATTTTAATAATACAAAGTCCATGTGGGAGACAACATGCTGATTTCAGATCTTCTGAAATTGAAAAAAATATTATTATATTATTTATTGACCTTATTAATACAAAAGATGATATGATCTTAATTACATGATTCCTTGGCCTTGGTGCTAGATCAGATTTTAATTACATTATTCCTTGGCCTTGGTGCTATATCATTAGAATAATGCAAAGATGGTATGAGAAAAGAAAAATCCATATGCCTAGTATTGAGAAAGATATGCAAATGGATCTCCTCGCAATATCAAGTTCTATTTTAGTCTAAGTCAATGTGAGATTCCAATTATTTCCGCAATCTGCAAGCCCATCTTTACTCCAAGTTTTCAGGAATGAAATCTTCACATGACAGTGACCAATTGTTTGAGCCTGCATATATTCAAAAATTGGTTTGTGGGTTTCCATTCATTGCAAGATTCCATTGCTTGTCTGCTCTTCAAATAGAGAGTCCAATATTATTATCCACCAAGATGTGAAACAAGGTCTTGAATATAAATGCATTTCTTGCAAATAGAAAATGATACATAGTCCACATAATTTGGTACATGTCCACTCCACTGGAATAGACTCCCACCCTATGAATGAGCTAGTGATGCAATGTGTTGGCATTTGGGTGGCTATGATGGTATTTCCTATGCTTGTGGTGAACCTAATAATGAGCTTCCTTATAGATTTTTCTACTACTTTTGATGATGAATCACCTCCTAATGAGCTGGTTAAGGTTGAAGAGTAGTATTTCGAGTAGTAACTAGTCTTCCCTCTAGATGGTTGTTCGTTATGACTTTTGACAAACTTGGCATGCTTGGTAGGCATGACGATGAAAGCGAGCATAATTGTTGTTCTTTTAGCATCCCACCTTCTTGGTAGTTTTCATATTTTATTTCATAGATATAATTGGTCAACAAAACAAATTTCACATGATAGGAAAAGTTAGTCTTAAACCAAACAATTTAATAATTGGATAACATGTTGCATTAAATATTATTCTTTTGAGAATAAGCCAAAATTTTATGATTGAATGTGAGTACTGAATAGTAAGAAATAAGTATTTGGAATATACACTTATAATTTGCAAATAATGAGAATCAAATTATTTAGCTTAGGACAAGTAAACATATACAATACATTATAAGGGGAACATCTATTGCATAGGAAATGGTTGAGCATCTCCGTGTAAACACTAAGACACCTAAGAAACCTTATCCCTAATAGATAACATCTACAAAAGAAAGTTCATCTAGGATAATATCTAACAATAGATTATTCTAAACTAACACCCACCCTTAGGCATAACTAGGTCGATAAAAGGATATTTGGGTACTGACAATAAGGCTTGATTATGTGTCCAATTATAAAGAAACTCTCATGTAAGGGGGACAAATGGAGAAAATAATGTTGGAAGAAATCTCCCCAAAAGAGAGAAAAGAAGGAGAGAAAAAATTCACAAGACGGTGAAAGAACCTGAAAGTTCCATGTATCTCGTTGTTGATGTCAATGTCAAACTATGACTAAAATTGTTAGTAGGAATCAATACCTTAAAGATGGAAGAACACGGCTATAATGGATGACCCTTAGATTGTGATGTAGCCCAATACTAAATCATTCAACATAGGCTTCCATCTAAAATTGAACCAATATTGAATCAAATATGTCAAGTTAACTAGCATTAGCAAGTAAAGAAAAATTGGAGAGTCTAGATATAAATCATGCACTATCAAAATGGAAATTAGATCACAATGCATATCATTTTACTATACTCTCATCCAACTTATTACTACACTTTTTACTAAAATCAATTATTATGCTTTGTCTTGAAATCAACTCAAATGCATTGAGATGAAACCCCTAATAGAACTTTATGAAAGTTCATGTATTACAATGCCCTTAATCCCCCTAATTTTGGAGCTTTATCATATAGTATTTTTTTATGAGCACGAAGAAAACAAAGTACCGCTAAGATAAGTGAAAAAAAAGAGAGCATACAAAATATGAGGTAAAAAGTGTCATGTCGCCTAAAAAAGATTATTTTAGGTTTTCCTTCATTTGACAAATATGACATATTGGAAGAGACATCTTCAAAAACCAAAAACCACTCCACAAGGAGAAAACGACAAACAAAAGTAGACTCTAGGATAAATGCTCCTCACATAGAGAAAACGACAAACAAAGGTAGCTCCTGGACTAAAATAGGTAAACTGCATCCTACAAAAGAAAGATAATTTGCACCTTCGCAACAAGTGTCGCCTTTCACTAAAACGCATATCAGAAAGCTTAAATGTAGTCTAAGAAAGGAAAAATCCAGTCAAAAGTTGCGGCCAAAAGGCTGAAAAAGGGATGCCGAGTTTATGTTTGAAGACTTTAGGAAAATCGCGTGTTGTTGAATTGGCCTTTTTTCTGTAGGAAACATCATGAGGCATTACATCTTACTTGGATTCTTAACTATTTAATGTTCCATTTACTTGGATTTTTATAATATTACATCTTCATAGTCATTTATACAATAATTATAGAAGAATTTATAGAAGATATTAGAGTTTCTTATCTTCATGAAAATTGGAAAACTACAATGATTAGTATTTCTTGTAGAACTTTGAAGCTTTTGAGACTATATTTTTTTTTATAGTTTGTTTGGTGACTATTTATAAGAATGAACATTAAAAATTAGAAATGCATTCTTCATGAAAGAGACATGCTTACCATAAGAGCCTCGAGAGATACATAAAAGTTACATATTAAGTACCAATATTTAAAGAACTCCCTACTTGACAATGTATTATTTAAGATTATAAAAGATCATAAATGGGATGCACTCTATAATATCCATTTGAAGAATTAATTAATGTAGTGCACTTGCATCCCAATAGAAGATAAATGAGAGAATAAGATAGTATAGAGTACTTGTAATTGTGTTTGAAAAGCCATAATCTAATAATTTATAATCTTATAGACTAAATTTGGACACATGTTCAAATATATTAAAAATTTGCTATATAATGATTGTTGGGCTTTGAAGGAAAATTTTGAATAGATCTATCAAAAACAAAGGTAATCTAAATGTAAAAATTTAATGGTCTACACATTTTTTCAACAAATTAAGTTTGTATAATTTTTTTTTATTGAATTATCAATGATCTTTTTAACCTAAAAGGTTTAAGATAATTGCTGGATTACTTCCACATCATTTATTTATATTAAAAAACTATATAAGATCTTAAAATTATTATATTAATAATGACTTTAGTTAAAGAAACTATACATAATTAATAAAAACAGGATCATAAAGTGATTCGATGATTACTTTAGGTAAATTATTTAGTTGAATAATGTACTGTTAGAACAAAAAAAGTACTACAAAATATATAATAGAAGAAATTAATAATTTATTACCACATAAAGAAAATATACTACTTTAGTAGAGTTATCATATTGAGGCTATCATGTAATGTGTTCTTAAAATGCTAAGTATTGTGGATTATACTTACATTTATTGTAATCTATAAATGGATGCAAGTGAATGTTTCATGATCTTTTTCATATTTTCATTTATGTATTGTAACAAAGAATAATATTATTCATTTAATTTAGGTAACAATTTGAAGCATGTAACAATGAATTGACTTTTTGATCTTTGAGGAGTGGGATGGGCGGGAGCGGCTGTGGTTTGAAATCTAGGGTTTCAGGTGTGAGATGAAAGATGTCTGTAACTGATGGGGATCGAGATGAATTAGTTGAAGATGCTGATGATGGTGACAAGTGTTTGGTGAATGAAGCTCACTATGTTCTTGATGTGTGTGGCTCAATGGCCATGTTCCTGCTTTGCCAGAGCTAGAGCTTCTCTCTCAGTGGGTGCCCATTGGTTTGGATCTCTTCTAGTATTTAGAGAACTTTCATTTTTATTGTGCTTTGTGGGAGGGCCTTTTTTTGGGTATGCTTTGAGTGTTTGTTGCGGTTTTTCTTGGGCTTCCCTCAACATTCTTCTTCTCTTCCATGGTGTTGGGTTTTTTTAAGATGGTCTCTGCTTTGGTGGCTCTCATTTCTTGGTGAGGGAGTTCAGGAGGGGTGTTATATGCAGCTCTTGGTTCTCCTGTGTGTGGTTTCTTTGGGGTCAGGCTTGTTTGGCTTTGTGAAGTGGTGTGTGGCTTCTCTTCCTTGCCTTCCTATCTGTTGTGGGAGGCCAGTGTGTGGAGAAGAGAGGTTTCCCCTCTTGGATGACCTCCATCTTCTGGTTCGTGATGCTTTTCTGTCTTAGGTGGTATGTCAAGGCTCAAGTGCCTTGGTGATTTGGGTCTTCTGTTTGGCCCTCTTCATGTCATCTCTTGTTTTGGGGCTTATTTTGGTAGGCTCTTTGTGTGCCTGCCTCTCCTATTTGTGAGGGTCCATATCATCTTTTTTATATGGGCTTCTCCTTGGAGTAGTAGGGAATTTTCCCTCCAATGTGGAGGGTCTTGGTGATTTTTTTTCACTTTTGTAGTAGTTTTTGAAGTTAAGAAGACCCTTGTTTGTTTGATTGGCTATTGTGGTTGGAAGCTCCATACTGAGGTCCAGATCCCTATTGAGGTGGGGTTTTATTCTATGGATCAGTGATAGTTGAAGGTTACCTTGTTTCTTCTCTCTTCTTTCCCACTTCCTATTGAGGTGGGAGTTCCTCTTGAGATGGAGGCTCAACCTATTGAGGTCATTCATTGCTGGATGAAAGAGAAGTGTAGTCGCAGTGGTGGTCTTCTCTATCACTTGGTTGTATGGAGGTAGACTGGATTGTTCCTAGATTTCTTCTTCCAATTGACCTTGTCTCAACATTCCCTATTTAGGTGGGTTTCTCACCTATGCGGGTGAGGATGAGTGTTGTTGTTGGGCTAGTTTATTATTGGTGGTTATTGTCGGCTTAGCACATGGGTTCCTAGTCTAAACTCTATGTTCATCTTTGGGCCAACATACATGAAAAGTGTTTTCTTCTCATTGGGTTTTATGAAGGTCTTGAGTGTCTTTTCAATACTCACTATGTTTTTCTTAAGGTTAAGGGCACCTTGGAAAACCTATGTAATGTTTTGCAAGGACTTGATCTTTCTTCCTGGTAGCTGGTACTTTAGTTGAATACTTTATTGTATGTTTTTGAGATTTATATTCTATATTGGTTGGTTTTGGGTTCCAGGTTAAAACCTTTTCGATTGGTTTTGGGAGCTAGGTCAAAACCCAAGTCTTATGTTTTTGTCGGCCTCAATAAGTTCACTTTTCTGATGTAGATGGGTGAGAGAGCCCTAAATTACCCTCATTTGGTGCATTATTCTCATCATCCTGATTGGGGTTTTGATGCTATCTATCTAGTAAATGCTGGAAATTTTTTAGGGCCCATCCTGGTGGTTGGTTATTTCTGGCTAAGGCTGTTGGTAGGTTTTGGGACCTTCCTATCTCTTGGTGGAGTCAAGGTCTTCTTTTTCCAAATTTTATGGAGGAGTCTCATGGTCTATTATGTCAGTTCTAGGATCCAAGTCAAAACCCTATGTAATGGTTTGAGGAGCCTTAAAACACCTTGAAGCTTAATTGGTTTAGCAATGTAAGTCTTTGGTCTTATGTGTTAGTTTTTTAGGGGTAGCAGGCGCTTAATCATCTTATTTCTCTAGGCTGCAATTTATTTGTTAGTTTTAGGGTGATAGATCGTAGTTGTTTTATCTATGGCAGTGTTTTGTCTCTAGATGGGTTCTAGATCCCTCATAAAATCTACCTGTAAGGGGTTTCATATACCCCTCAAAACCTATTTTTACATTAATAAATTTTTTTTTGAAGCATGCTTCTACAAACTCACAATAGAAGATAGAAATCAGGCTACCAATGTGCTCACTGAATAAGATATTTGTGACACCCACATCAAAATGAATAAATTAATTATCAAAAATTACATTCAATGTCACACTTATCAGACTAAGAATAAAATATATAAAATTGACCTTATATGTGCAAGAATTGATTCAGTCACATAATTCTGAAAAACTCTAGGCATTTGATCTAATAAAAAATATAATGACTAGAATTTTCTTGGCTCATATTTATACACTTTTAATCATGATTTTAGGGACACATGTAGGATATTTTTAGACATGAAATTGGATGTAAATCTAGTGTAAAATGTGTTGGACATAGGCTATGACTTCCTTATTTTGGAAAAGTCTAAAAATCGTAGAGGTGAGCTATAATTTAACTAAGAAGCTTAAACATATTGTCTCATATACTTAAACCTAGATTAGGTTGATGGGTGCTATAGTCTAAATTCATTAACTTATTTGGATTCTATCACAACTTGTAATAGTCATGGTGCATAACTCTACCACTTTCACTTTCAGATTTGAACTTGCAAACACAAAAAATAGGGAAGAAGGGTTGTTTCGTATAAGGAGTTTTCTAATTCAAAACCAATGTCCATGTTACCACTTCCATGACAATTATGATGATGAAATGGTGTGTATCCTAGGGAGGATGGAGGATAAATAGTAACATGAAAATGTTGAATTGTCAAATTTTACCTTAAAAGTATGAAAACCTTGGCATGAAATTTTATACAATGCCTGATGATCATAGAATGAAGTGTTGCAACATGTTAATGCATTTATTAAAATTATGGATTGTGTGCTAAAATGTTGTCACACTTCTATGAATCCTTACATGCAAGAAAAATCAATAATGAGCCATCACAAATCGATCCATAGCTCTCTATGCATGGAGTTGCAAGATTTGTAAAATTGCTCTCAGCTAGAGCTATAAACTCATGACCTTGCTAGTGAACCACACAATGAGAGATTCACAATGAAAATAAGGGCAACAATGCCAATATCTCCAATGAAATCAATATGGATGCAAAGCAATGCAAATCTATATGACAATGCAAGTTAATCTATTACATAAAAGGAAATCTAAGCTAATATGCCATGATAATGCAACTAAGAAAGAAAATATGCAACTACAATGAAATGCAATAACAAGTCTTCAAAGCTTGAATGTAGAATATCTTCAAAAAGCTCTAAAATGACCTAGAAAACCTGCAGCATAACATTAGCATAGAAACTTAAGATATGAAAATGAAGAAGAGAGCTCTTCTTTTATAGAGAATGAGGTGAAAATGGACCATTGAGATTAAGAGGCAAAAGACTTAATCAATGGTGGAGAAAAATGGAAGCTTGCTCCTTGTGCACAAATATCCTCCAATAGGAAAATAGGAGTTGACTTTATGTCTATATGAGTCAAAAAGTGTTTTTTCTCTTTTTATAAAATAAGAATAATGCTCTATTTGTGCAACATAGGATAAGAAGAAAAGTGAGAATTTTTTATTTAAATAAAAGGGGAGGAAATTCCTTTTAATTAAATAAAGGCTTAGGATAAAGTGATTTTATTATTTAATTAAAAGAGATTTTTAATTAATTAAAAAAGAGCATGTTCTCCTAATTAAATAAGATTTTAATTTTAATTTTTTTCTCTTTTAAATTAAATAAGGCTCAAACCTTAGGAAATATTGAATTGATTATGATTTGATCAAGGAAATTGATATAATTGAAAAATATTGATTTTTTAAAATATTGATTCAGGGATTTGACAAATTGCGAAATGGGGGCTCAAAGTCTAGGCGACCATTTTAGGGTGCATACATTTTCCCCTCTTTGACTAATGTGTGATCATTTCGGGAACACATGCAGTCAAAGAAGAATTGAAATGTGAGATCGATTTGGGATCACAAAACAACCCAGATGTGTGTTCAATGGATGGGAACACATCGGGACAAGCATAAACAACAGCTGAAAGACAAGACCAACACCATTGCTACTAGGTGCAAATCAAGCCTTACACAGAACTTTCACCATCACTGCTAGGCAATAATCAAGTCTGAAAAATAGGAGATAAAAATCGAAAGACAAAATCACCAGCATCGCTACTAGGTGATAATCAAGTCTCAAAATAAGAATCTCAAGCTGAGCTGAATGATAAAGCTAAATCAAAGATTAAAGTTGATAGGTACTGCCCCCTCAGAATCAAAATCGAAATCAGATAGAGGAGAACAAAAAATTGATAAACCTGATCAAGTCACAATAAATCATAATCGAAGGATGGAGCATGATAGGATAACCATCAAACAGTGAAGATATGCCCCAGGTTGACTAGGTTTGACTGAGAAAGATATAGGATAAAACTTAAGTCAAACCTTAGAGAGAGGAAGCAAAAGGGGTGAATGAAAGACTAGAAGTTTGGAAGACATGGAAATGAAGAAATTCCAATAAAGATCAAAGAATTATGCCTCAAAAGGTCAGTCAACTATGTAAAAGAATGAGAAAACTTGGAAACGCAACTCAGATTTTGATTTTGAGTCTGAAATTGGATAGAAAATGATGTGATATGAAAGACTAAAAATGAAAGATATGATCAAGAAGAATTAAAAAATGAGCACAATTGACCAACTAGTCCATAGATGATAAAAAGAAGAGCTCTCTCCATATGCAAGATGCAAAAACTAAACTATGATGAACCTAATAATGCAAGCTACTATGAAAGTGGTTGACTTGAAAAGTCACAACGCCTATAGACATCTAATTATCATCATCAAGCATTATTGGTAGCATCATAAGATCATACAATGCACACTAGCATAACTATGTGGATATGAATATGATCTTTATCAGATAGAAATGTGGAAATCCCACCTAGGCATCAAAGACATGAAGGTCAAGATGACTAATGCAGTGAGATTACCTAAGTTTGATATGGTGAGATTATGCTTGTATCAAGACACATGAAAGTCAGGATAACTAGAAGCATGCACTCGCAAAACAGTCAAGGATAATACCTTGTCAATCCATAGTGTCAAGTAAGACCAACATAAATGCTCATAATAGTTAGGATCAACAAAATATACCCACAAGTAGATAAATAAATAAAATATGTTCTCATACCCTCAGTCTTCTAGCTATGCATCATCAAAAACTTCTTAGGGAGAGACCACTTATCAAAGAAATCCTCATAGATAGCACACAAAGAAAAATAAAGTCAACATATCTCAACGAGTTGATTGTTTAAGTGCGTGTGTGTTGTTCAGAGAATCAAACTCTGAGTATCACATCTGCTTAGTGAGAAATATCGCATCATATTAGATTGGTGGGTAAGACATCTGATAAGTGTTGAGAAACACTCGACGCAAGGGTAGTGTTGAAAAACACTGTTTGGGGTGGTGTTGAAAAACACCTATTGTGAAATGCCCTAAGAAACAAATGCACCTAAAGGACCTATGCCAACAGTTATGCCCCCTAGACAAAGGTAAAGACCAATTCCAAGCTATGCCAAATAAGGTCAAGACATGATGGAGAAAGGTTCAGTGTCGAGGACGCATGCTAAAAGACAAGGGTGCAAAAGCCTCAAGTAGCACCTGTTTCTAGGTTTTCACCACTTGGATTTATTGCAATTTTTTCTTTTTTCAATTTTTTTTAATTTTTGCTACCAAGGCGCCTGTTTCTAGGTTTTCACCAGGGCACTTTTTCAAAAAAAAAATTGTATTTTTTTCAATTTTTTAATTTTTTTGTATTTTTTCAAGACTTTTTATGCTTTTTAGGATTTTTTTAGCATCATATATCAATTTTTTTGGTATTTTTTCAGGATCATAAAATATGTACAAAGGATGCCTCCAGACAGAATGAGCATTAAAATCATGAGCAAGATCACATCGTGTAGTCTCAGTGTCTAGCAAGGTGGGGAACAAGAGGGATTAGCAAGCTGGTGACTGAGATGGAGGAAAGGATAATGAAAGCAAATGGAGGGAAGAAATCCTCAAGGTCAAACTCCTCAAGAGTACCCAAGCTAGAAAAAATTATCATGCAAAGCACATTTGGATAAGTAATGAAAGGCTAGCATAGGAAAAGCCTCAAAAGTATAATGAAAAGGAAAGAAAGGATGCAGTCCAAAGGAGTAGACATGTCAAGAGACTTTATAACATCGTGTTTTACTTTTTTTTATTAGATCAAGACCAAAGGGGAAAAAGGCTAGAATGAATGGAGGAAAATGAATATGAAGGCTAAACATTAAAGGAATGAAAGCAAGATCATCATAAGATAGCCCACAAGATAGCCAAATGTTTGTGTATAAGTCAACCTTGTCAAGATCAAAGAGAGAAGACAGAATGGATGAAACATGTAGAAGAGCTACGCATGATGCCTGATTGCCAGGTTTTCATCACGGTACTTATCCAAGGCACCACAAGGGAGTGGTTTTCACCATAGGACAAATTTATTTCTCTTTACTTTTGCTACCAAGGTGCTTGTTTCTAGGTTTTCACCATGACACATTTTTAATTTTTTAATTTTTTAATTTTTTAATTTTTTTTTTGTTCTGTTTAAATTTTTCAATTTTTTTTGGAAGAAGGCAGGCTTTTTAGATAATGCTCCTTGAAAGGATAAAATCATGGTATGCCAAGGATTCAAAATGATATGCTCAAAGATGTTGATAGGGAAAGGAAGATGGAAGAGAAAAATGAAGGATAAGGCTTTATGTAAAGCGAGTGAAGTTGGAAGATAGGAGGAATAGGCAAATGAGGAAAAATGATAGAAGATAGAAGAATAATGAATGGAAGGATTGTGAAAGGGTAGATGGAAAGGAAGGCAAGATCAACATCAACACACACCTTGAAAGGTGGCGAGAGGGTGGAGGAAACTTGAATGAAGGAATACGAGAAAGAATATGGTGAATGTTTAGCAGAGGTTGCAGTTCAAGTGCATGGAATGGAAGAATATTTTTGGAAGAAGATGAAGTGGAAACTTTTGGAAGCTTGAATGTCAACTTCACTTTTTGTTTAACATCATAATCTTTCAACAGAGATTTTGGAATCCATATAGCCTTAGGCTTTTCATTTCTTTTTGATGATTTAGAGAGAATATCTTCAATGATGGATTTTGGAACCCATACTTGTCTTGTAGTTTTCTTCTTAGATATCTCTTTTGACTTTATGTTTCCATGTCAATTAGAGGAGACATGGTGATCTTCTTTTTTTGATGGATTCTTGTATTGCTTCTTTTTCTTGTATTGAACATTCAAGTTACTTCCAAAAGACTTATGAATTTTGGAAGAAGGGAGATATGAATGGTTTAGATGGGTGGGTGGATGAAAAGGATTCAAAGGTATGCATCTATGTTGATCTTGAGGGAAGATAGGAGATGGAGGGACATAAGGACCCAGGATAGATGATGAATTAGGAGAATCAGGAGGGGAAAGTGAAGGAACATAAGGGCCCAAGATGGAAGGAAGACGTGAAGCCCTTAATATTGGTGGAGGAGGTCCAATGATAGATGTGGAAGATGCAAAAGGATAATCAGTAAGTTCATCAACATCTATATGACAACCAAGGACATCAGCATCTTTAGAATGAGCATTAGGATTTTCAATAGGATCGTGAACATCTTGAATAAGAGCATTTTCTTTGATAGGATCATTCAAAGCTTGTGAAGACTTAGGAAGAGAAGAAAGTGGAAGTGAACATGGAGTGGTAGAACAAGAAGATGGAAGATTTTGATCTTGACAAGGATCGTTAGGTAGCATAAGCATATCAACTTTCTTTCAATTTTCAATAGGCTTTACATCAGAAGTAACAACACCATTTTTAATAACCTTAATGAAAGTATCATCTTTGGAAAGTGCAAGTGTGGTAAGGTTATTTTGATTGTCGATAAGCTCAACGGTGTAAGTAGTAGCTTGATCTTGCTTAGGAGATGGTGGAATGAATGAGAAAGGGCATAAAGAATCAAAAGAACATTGAAGTGGATCAGAGATGTCATGAAAAAGATTGGATGACATGGAGGGTTCTTGATCTTGATCTTTCTTTATCATTTTTAGAGTCCTCTTGACATGGAGCCACTTCTAAGGACAAGGAAGCAGGTTGGGATTGTATGGAAGACTTTGGAGGAGATAGTGAAGGATTAGCTAAAGTAGGCTTTATAGCATATGAAGGTTTAGGCTCTTTAGGTTCAGCATTATTGGAAGTATTCACAACCAAGGGAAGATTAGCTTGAGTTTCTTTAAGAGGTAGCCCTTGAGAATAACTATAGGGAATAGCATGAAAAACATTAGGATCTTTGTTGGATAAAGGATTTGTGAAAGATTTGGAAGAATTGGAAGCTTTAAGAAATGTATGAGTATTGGAGGAAGTAGGGGATGGAAGGGAACCATCACAAGACAAAGGTTCAACATTAACATGATCTTGCTTGAGAGTGCAATCTTTATTTTCAGCATGAATGTTCTTAGAGGAAGGATTCTTATAATATTTACGTTTCAAATTAGCACGGTGCATTTTATATTTCTTAATAGTAGTAGCTGGATTATAATCAAAGTATTGTTCACAAAACTCATCAAAGTTTCTTTCAAAATCTATATCATACGGATCACCATCACGATCTTTCCAATATGAGGACCCATTTTCAGTAAGCACAAGGACACTGCTAGGAGGACTCTTAGGAATAGAGGTGTCATAGGTATCACTACATTGTCCATCATCATAGTCATCATAGGTGGGTGTGTCACTCTTCATGGAAGAGGTATCATAAGGACTATCACGTTGCTCATTATGGTATGTCTTCTGAAGAGAAGTAAGACTCTTTGAAGAAGTAGAAGAAGAATGAGATTGTGAAGAAGAGAAAATTAAAGACTTAGTGTAGGAAGAGGACTTGGATAATGAGGAATTAGAATAATCTTTAGAAGAGTCATGATAAGATTTGGAAGATGAAGAATGTGAATAGTGTTTAGAAGAATTGTGATAAGATTTAGAATGTGAGGAATGATGAGAAGATTTAGAAGATGAAAAATATTTGGATGAGATCATGAGTATGATTCTAGCAAAGGCGTCTGATTTAATCGATTTTTCTTTTATTTTTGTCATAAATTCATCACTCATGAAAATTTTGGAGGAACAACACTTTTCAAATACATCAATGAGCTCAAGATCATCTATTCTTAATAAAGGTTCCAAAACCAGATAGTCAAGATTCATGGTTATAGAAGAGGAGGAATCAAGCGTAGAAGAAATGAAGAGATAAAATAGAAGAAAATAGACTAGATAATAAGAGGAAAAGAATCAAGAAGAAGAGGAAGAAGAATTTCTCATGGGAATAGAAGACTTTAGAAGAACATGGGAAAATGGAGAAGGAAGAAGAAGACTAAGATTCATCTTATGCAATTGATACCATAACATTCATTGAGATTTTGAGCAACATGACAGCACCTAGAATCTAAGATCTGGACTGACCAAGGAAGACCAAGCTTCTAAGGAGAACTCACTACAGTAGGACAGAACTCAGTTTCAATATTCTAATTAGATCTTTCAAAAGATTTCACAATGATGATCAAGCACATAGAACAGAAACCAGGGAGTTCAAGCAAATAGTCTTCAAGCAATGGGCAAGGGACAAAGAAACCTTGCACATGAACAGAGATAGTGACTTAGTATTCTTTTCCCTAAAGACTCTACTTGTGTATGTTCTTAAAAATATTTTAGCAGGCACACAGAACACATCAACACCTTAACAAGCTGTCTACAAGGATATACGTGGCTTTCTAAAAGGAGTCCTTGATATACACAAGGTACGTGAAGCCCAAATCCGTAGATGAAAAGAATCCAAAATCACACAGCTGGGAGGAGACGGTAACCCAAATCTCCTCCTTCACTTCTCAAAGGTATAAAGTTCTTTGAGGCTTAGCCAAGAGTGATATCAAACTCAATTCCCAAGAGAGGTGTCTTTGGATTCACCTCCTGATATTTATACTCCATCAAAACATGGGAGTTAAAGTTGTCCCTTGAGGTGGTGTGTCCCCAAGCAGGCCTTCTAGAAATAAAAACTAAGTAATTCACTATCAAAAGTATTTAGAGCACTAAAAGTGGAACACTTAACTCTTCAAGTAAATGCGAAGCGAGTCCAAAAGTGGGACACTTAACCCTTCAAGTGAATGTGAAGCGAGTCCAAAAGTGGAACATTTAACCCTTTAAGATAATGTGAAGCGAGTCCAAAAGTGGAATATTTAACCCTTCAAGAGAATGTGAAGCAAGTCCAAAAGTGGAACATTTAACCCTTCAAGAGAATGTGAAGTAAGTCCAAAAGTGGAACATTTAACCCTTCAAGAGAATGTGAAGTGAGTCCAAAAAGTGGAACACTTAACCCTTCACACAAAATCAAAGTGAGTCCAAAAGTGGAACATTTAACTCTTCACACCAACTCAAAGTGAGTCCAAAAGTGGAACATTTAACTCTTCACACCAACTCAAAGTGAGTCTAAAAGTGGAACATTTAACTCCTCACATCAACTCAAAGTGATCCCAAAAGTGGAACATTTAACTCCTCACATCAACTCAAAGTGAATCCACACCTTAGAAAACAAGTGAGTTCCAAAAAGCACAAAAGGGTTGCCTAGTGGAGCAATTAATGCTTCTTTCCTTAGACCCCTCCCCTTTAATGTGGCACTGATCTTGCAACCACGGGGCGAAAATGAGGGGCCGGCAGATTAGCGAGTCCAATAACCCAAGATAGCAATCTAGATTAATCACAAGTAATCTAAGACTGCTAATCAATACTACTCACAAATGAAAAAGGGTTGAACAATGAAATATTTAACTTTCCAAGTAAACATAGAGTGAGTCCACAAAGTGGTGCATTTAACTCCCTATGTAAACAAGGAATGAATCCATGCCCTCAATCACTCAATGAGATATTTGATATTGGAACCAAGAATTACTTAAGGTTTAAACACAAGCATTGACTTACACAAACTTGTATGAAAACAAATCTATGTTCATTCATTTCCCATTAAGAGCATCAATTGAAATGTGTTCTATGAAAGCATATAAAACACTCAAGCCAAACACATGACAGGTTCAATTTTAATCCCAAAATCCAAATGTTGTAGAGATGGAACAAAGTACCTCAAGTCCAACGCTTTGTTTTAAGCATTTTTCATGAAAGCAAGAGCACCTTCAAATGAACAAGACAAGAAAATAAGCAAACAAGATATACAATGTATATCCAACTTATGCAAACCCTAGGGTTAGATCTGAAAATCAATTGTTAGGAGCAATGATAACCAACAAATAATCCAAATGATAACTCATCATGCAATGAACAATGAAAAATAAGTGCATACCCATCACAAAATTTTGTTTTTTTTAGATTTGACCTGGTCAACAAGATCTAATTTTTACCACATGAATTCGGACCCTAAACCCAAAATGAAAAAAAGAGACCTCTATCAAAAAATAGAGAGCTTTCCAAAAATATAATTTTTTTAAAAAACTCTCTTCATTTGTGCCCTAGAGACCCATTTTACCAAAATAGACCAATTTTTATAAATTGACCAAATGAGTTATGATATGATTTCTAAATTAAAAACACAGTGAATGGACCCCCGTAGAATTCCAAGAACTTTCCAGAAATGTAAATTTTTTTGAAAAATACGTTGATTTGTGCCAAAAATTAATTTTCTATGAAAAATCAAGAAAAAATCATAAAAAATACAAGTCACCTCCAAAAATTCTAAATTCTTTTTTGGAGCTTCTCTGATATGTCGCCAACT
Source organism: Chamaecyparis obtusa (assembly GCA_027943335.1). Lineage (NCBI taxonomy): Eukaryota > Viridiplantae > Streptophyta > Pinopsida > Cupressales > Cupressaceae > Chamaecyparis > Chamaecyparis obtusa. The sequence goes on along the minus strand of BSBK01002613.1, from coordinate 1,423,701 downwards.
TGCAAAAAGATTTTTAGACCAAAATATATAGCCATTTGGGAGATATGATCAAATCTTTCAAAACTAAGGTTTTTCATCTCCAAACAAATCTGCACAAGGGTTAGCTCCAAAAATAATCAAAACCAGCATGCAAGAGGTGGGCACCAAAATTATGTGCTAAAATTTTGTCACACTTCTATGAATCCTTACATACAAGAAAACTCAATAATGAGCCCTCACAAATCGATCCATAGCTCTTTATGCGTGAAGTTGTAAGATTTGTAAAATTGCTCTCAGCTAGAGCTATAAACTCATGACTTTGCTAGTCAACCACACAATGAGAGATTCACAATGAAAACAAGGGCAACAATGTCAATATCTCCAATGAAATCAATATGGATGCAATGCAATGCAAATCTATATGACAATGCAAGTTAATCTATTACATAAAAGAAAATCTAAGCGAATATGCCATGATAATGCAACTAAGAAAGGAAATATGCAACTACAATGAAATGCAATAACAAGTCTTTAAAGCTTGGATGTAGAATGTCTTCAAAGAGCTCCAAAATGACCTAGAAAACCTACAGCATAATATTAGCATAAAAACTTAAGATATGAAAATGAAGAAAAGAGCTCTTTTTTTATAGAGAATGAGATGAAAATGGACCATTGAGATTAAGAGGCAAAAGATTTAATCAACGGTGGAGAAAAATAGAAGCTTAATCCTTGTGCACAAATATCTTCCAATAGGAAAATAGGAGTTGACTTTATGTCCATATGAGACAAAAAGTGTTTTTTCTCTTTTTATAAAATAAGAATAATGCTCTATTTGTGCAACATAGGATAAGAAGAAAAGTGAGAATTTTTTATTTAAATAAAAGGGGAGGAAATTCCTTTTAATTAAATAAAAGCTTAGGATATATAAAGTGATTTTATTATTTAATTAAAAGAGATTTTTAATTAATTAAAAGAGAGCATGTTCTCTTAATTAAATAAGATTTTTATTTTTATTTTTTTCTCTTTTAAATTAAATAAGGCTCAAACCTTAGGAAATATTGAATTGATTATGATTTGATCAAGGAAATTGATATAATTGAAAAATGTTGATTTTTTAAAATATTGATTCAGGGATTTGACAAATTGTGAAATGGGGGCTCAAAGTCTAGGCGACCATTTTAGGGTGCATACATGGATAAACATAATATAGCTGATCATGATTACTATTTAACAAAATTATTGTTAGAAATTATATTTAGAAAATATCAGTTAAATGCAAATAAAGATTAAACAAAGGGGAAAACACAAATAATAACCATGAAGAGACAATTTTAACGCGGTTCACCAAAAATCAAGCTATATCCACCAAATCTAGCCAATTACAATTAAAAAATGCTTGCAACTCATTACAACTACAAAATGCTATAAAATTCTCATATTAAAACCCTAACCCTAAGATTTTTTATCAAGAATTATGTGAGTTACAAAAATAGGGTTAGAATATGTTAGCCAATAGAATGTTTCCCCTTAACCTTGTCTTGGGGACAATGCCCCCAAATCCGCTTTGTATAATTTTGAGGGAAATTGTGCCCATAAAAGTGGAGGCTAATAAACCTCTGAGTCTGATTAGACTCCATATAATTTATTTTTTATGGTTGAATGATTTCATCCTTGAATGCATATTTGCAATTAAGCTTTCTTAATTTAATGATAGCAATCTTGTTTCACTTTCTTATATGATTTGAAATAATAGATAAAGTTGTGTAACTTATACATACATCTTATAAATATTTAAATTTAGTTTTTGGGGAAGGTTGACAATGGTAGATAAATTACTTCTATTTTCAAAGTGGTCCTTCATTATTTGAATGTTGAGCTCTAATTTCCTAGGCAGTGCCAAGTTCCACAGTCTTGGAACAAGCCATGAAAAAGATCTTGAATATACATATATTGCTTCTAGATAGGAAATGATACATATTTCATAGAATTTGGAACATGCCTTCTCGAGTGGGATAGAATCCTGCCCTATCAATGAGCTAGTGATGCAATGTGTTGGTATGTGGGTGGCTATGATGGTATTTCCTATGCTTGTGGTGAACCTAATAATGGGTTTCCTTATAGATTTTTCTACAAATTTTGATGATGAATTACCTCATAATGAGTTGGTTAAGGTTGAAAATTAGTATTTAGAGTAGTAACTATTCATCCCTATAAATGGTTGTTCCTTATGACTTTTGACAAACTTGGCATTCTTGGTAGGAATGACTTTGAAAGAAACCATAATTTTTGTTCTCTTAGCATCCCACCTTCTTTGTAGTTTTCATATTTGATTTCATAGATACAAGTGGTCAATGAAACAAATTATATACAATAGGAAAAATGAGGCTTAACCCAGATAGTTTAATAATTGGATAGTATGTTGCATTTGATACTATTCTTGTGAGAATGAGCCAAAATTTTATGATTGAATACAAGTACTAAATAGCTAGAAATAAATATTTAGAATAGATGCTTATAATGCAATAATGAGAATCAAATTATTTATCTTAGGACAAGTAAACATATATAATATATTATAAGGGAAACATCTATTGCATAGGAAAGTGCCATGCATCCTTTTGCAAACACTAAGGAACCTAAGAAACCTTATTCATGTTAGATAACATCTACACATGAAAGTTCATCTAGGAGAATATCTAATAATATAATATTCTACACTAACACCCACCCTTGGGAATAATTAGGTCAATAGAAATATATTTGAGTCATGAAAAAAGGCTTGATTATTTGCCCAATTACAAAGAAAATTCTCATTTAAGGGGGAAAATGGAGAAAATAAAGTGGGAAAAACTCTCCCCAAAAGAGAGAAAAGAAGAAGAGAAGAAGTTCACAAGATGGCGAAGGAACCAGAATAAATTTATGTTGTATATTACATTTGAATGTTGTACTATAATCAAAATGTTGTATACTAATAACTCTAACCAAGTGGTTATAGAAAATTTTTAAATAGGTTTTACAACTAGAATTTAAAGCATCTTTTTCTTGATATTGACCTAGAGGTTTAAAAAAAATTCTGCGATACTATTGTATTTGATGAATTTTTATTAATAACTATCATCATATTTTTTATCAAAATTAAGAAATTAACATTATTTGCATTTTTTAAGACCACGAATTGCATTGGGTAAGTTGAGCCATAAAATAGCAGTAGCCCTCTCTGAGGAAAAGTAAGGGAAGAAACAAACTAACTCTAACCTAATACCCAAAATCTAACATTTAAAATACATTTAAGATATTATCCAATTATTGTTCATGCAAGCCAGACTTTAAACTAGGCATTTCTCAAAAGAAACATGTTTTGCCAAAATTTTAAAAACTATTAGATGAAAAAAATGAAAATGAATCATTACATACTTGTATATAAGGTGGAGAATTGGTAGACTCCTACCACGATACAAGCAAATTGCCAATAGATTGCATGATCAGTACATTAATAGAAGTATTAACCATGAAAATTGTAGCATGTTTAAAAATGTGTACAACTTGGACACATCCATGGGATAGAAGCATGGTTACAATTATGGATCAGTGGAGTAAAATAGAGTAATTAAAAAGAGTGAAAATCAAAGATGGATGTGTAATGTGCATATTTTAAAACTAGTTGAGGTAGAACAACAAAGTAATCTGAAGTTTTTCAGCCAAAGGTTTTCCACAGACATCAATAAATTGAAAGTAAGAACAACCCTTTGCTTGGAATGGAATCTGATAAATGGCTAAATGAGATTGCATTAATGTTTAAGCTTCAAATACAAATTGTAATCAATCAATACTCGGTAATAACAATCAGATAATTCATAGAATGCCATGGAAGCTACAATGTGATTCAAAGAAACACCAAATCATGCAAATTTGTAACATTGCATAATGGAACAATACTAATGCACATAAGGAGGGAAATAAAAATAATAGTAACAATATGTTTTATAAATTTATTTAAAATAACACATATAGTCAATGCACTTGTGTGAAAATGCAGTGACTGAGAGATACCATCACATAAGAGTCTACTTAGGTTTAACATATTAATATATTGGTTTCTATATGGACATCACTACTACAAAATATATATAACATTTCTAGTTTGTAAAATATTTTGCAAGCCTATTTTCTACTTAAAGCTGAAATCGCCTTGCAATTTGATCAGATTAATTTTTTGGTGCAGATATTCCAGACTTTCACTGTTGCAGAGCTTCGTGCATGTTCATGGTGTTAGGCCATTTTCTTGTTACAACAAAAATCCTTTGTAAATGGCCTCTACCCTGCAAGTTTTTCTGAAGTGTCCTATCATGCCTACAGTCACTTTTTTTAATGTGTGAAGCAAATCCTTTTTGTTTCTTGGTTTGTCCCCTACCCTATGTCCTTGTGTTGTCACCAAGCTCTGGTCCAAACTGCATCTCCTAAACCGCTGAACTCAGAAAATTATTCAAAGTTTAAAGCCCATTGGAAATATTTCAAAATTTGCCACAATGTCGAAAACCCACAGTGTTTTCAAAAATCCATGATGTTTTCAATCCTTTACCGATAACCTTCAATATTTTTGACCCTATGTTTCCTATTTTGTGCACTTGTCTATTGACGTGTCAGAAACTTTGTGTATTTTTTATCCTCTTTCATCGAAAACATTGTGTGTTTTCGACCTCGCACTAGTTCCTTGTTTGCTGGTGTTTTCTCTAACTGCGCAGGTGCCATGGGTGGTGGGGCCCAGTCTTTGCATGGTGTTAGTTGCACTTTCTCTAAGTCTTGGGGCAACTACATCTTTTATTCAGTGATCTGGCGACTGTGTTGTGGCGAGATCTCTTCATGCTTCGCGGTTGGCGCCTACCCTTCAGCGACCTGGCGGGCGGCCTATATCTCTTTAGTCGTGTGATCTCCAAATATCTGGTGGTTATCTGCTAGCATCTCACGATCATGCAGGCGGTTTGTCACATAGTCATTGAATGCTTGTCGGTTTGTTTCTTCTTATGCTTCCTGCATGGTTAAAGTTTGGACAAGCTCTGTGGACGTCGCTTGTTCGCCTGGTGAAGTTGGACGGTGTTTATCCTTAGCACTTTTGCGATAGCTGTCATATTTTCTTATGTGAGCATGATGTGGGCCCGATGGCAGAGGGGTGGTAGGTGGCATGTTCTTATTGGCTGTCACATGGCCGCATGTCAGACTTTTCTGACATGTGATCATGTGACCGCTTGACATCTGTCCGCGTGGGTCCCAGCTCTTCGCAGTTGGTGTTGCAGTTTCATGGTCTGAGGTGGTGATGTGGCAGCCTGGGGTTGGTTTTCGCATGATCACATAGCCTAGTATTTTGGCTATGCGATCATGCGACCGGTCGACGTGTGTCCCTGGGGCCCGGTGAGAGGTGGTAGTGTGGTGATAGTTGCGGCGGAGGTTTCGGTGATCTAAGTTGGTGGGTTTTCATTCGTCCACATGGTGATGACTTGGTTTATGTCAAGGGGCCCGCGTTGAAAGCTTTAATCTAATGGTCGGCGTATGATCACAAGGAATATTCCAAGCCTTTGTGATCATGCACCATCTGTTGAATTTTATGCCTTTTTGCCAGGTGGTGCTTAGTTGTTGTGTTCCTATTGGTTGACGTGGATGTGCTTAGAGGTGGGGCCGTTGTCAAAGGGGTCTGTGACAAGGATAGATCTAACAGTTAGCGTAAGTTCTCATGTGATTTGTCAGAGCCATGAGATCTTACGCCAGCCATTCATTTCAAAGGCTTATGATATGTGGGGTCTGTGTTTGCGGTGACTGGGCGAATGGTGGTGTGACACGTGGCAGGTGGGCCCAGGTCTAAGGCCTGGTGGTTGTTTGTAGGGCTAAGACATGGTGTTAACAGGTTGTTGCATGTTTTCATAACCTATTTCTGGGTTATGCGATCATGCAACTAACCACCAGGCGTCGCGGTTGCGGAGTTAGGATGGGTCCACTATGCGGGTTTGGCTGGCGTGCCCGGTTTTGATTGGTCGACGACTAGTGGTGGGGCCAAGGATTTATGTGGGTGGTTCGTGGTCAGCATTGCATGGTTAAAAATTTGTCGTCGCATGATCACAAAGGCTATCTTTCAGCAAAGCGATCATGCGACCAAGCATAATTTTGAGACCAGTTTTCTGTGGCGGTGAGGTTTGTGACTGCCTGGTTGCACGACTAAAGATTGTTGTAAGGTTGCCGAGCCCGTGAAGGGAGATTGATCGGATGATGTGGATATAAATTTGGTAAAGGTTTAAATGATGACCACCGATGTGTTGGGTGCCAAAGATGTAGCTGTTTGATTTTGAATTTGAATTTTTTGAGGGTTTCCAGCAACTAGAAAGGACTGGTTTTAAATGTTTTAGTAGCCTGATTGGATCTATTTGGTGTTGCGATGTCGTCCAGGGTCTATGCAGTTAATTGCAAAAGTTGATTTGCTACCTAGTGAAGGACGGTCTTGGCTCGAGGTGTGTTTGCAATAAATTTTGTGATCATTTCTAGCAGGTTGGGTGGGTGAAACCCTAGCCCTAGTTGTCCATAGCTTGTTGCATTCTCTCTGAGAATTCCAAGTCAGTTAGGGGTATATGTAGTCAAATTTTTGACTTTGTAAGGGTTTTTAATTTTGTCAGTTCCATGAAGGGTTCTATTCTACAGATTTCTCCTTCTCTCTGCATATAGAGTGTTCCTCTTTCTTCTGTTGGCTTAGAGAATATAATGCATGCTGCAGCAGATTTGTTTTATGTATGAGGACTCTATGTATTCTTACTATCACTAAGCTATCTCCATTTGAATTTTGAATCATTAATCATGCATCAAGGGTGTTTTATTTGTCTATTTACATTGCCTATGTGTTTGCAAGTGGAGTTATCTTCGCAGGGATAACTGGTTCAGAGTTAGTATTCTTGTATGTATGAGCTAAAATATCAAAGATAGGTCATGCTTGTCTTCTAGTGGATGCTGGTTAATGTATTGTCTGATTCATAGATCTCTTCTAAGGGGAGGGTCAAAATCTTTTGATGGACAATAGCATGCTTGAATGCACAGGTGGGTGTTAAGTTGAGGTTTGGTCATGGTGTGTGATTGATGTTAGGCATCAAAACATTGAGCATATTGTGTTCTTGTTTCATAGTTGTCTCTTGCAGTAGGGTATTTGACTCTGTGGCCCATTGGATAAGGCACTGGTCTATCAGAGACTTAGGGTATCTCAGGGGTCCCTTAAAACTCATCTTTCAAATCATTTCCTTTCAGTCCCACCTTTTCCCTTTCATGTTGTTAGGATAGGTCTCTGGTTTTCATACTCACTCCATGCAAGTAGGGCTATTGCATGAGATATTGGCTTCATTGAGGTACAGGATACCTAGGAGTTTGAGAACCATTCCACATTAATCTATCTGCAGGCCTTTGGTTTGTCATGAGGTGTCTTGAATGTGCAGATAAGGTAATACTCACCTGAGTGAATGTGGAGCTCAAAGAAGGAGGATTTCTCTTTGTCCTCATCAATTGGTTTGTTTTCCTTGTCAAGCTTGAGTGCCTAACCAGTTTTTAAGCCCAACTATTTGATTCAAGCTTGGTCCTGCAAGGAAAAGAGCCAACAAAATGGTGACTCTACTGGGGAAGAAGTAAATGACAACAAGCTTCCTTGCTTGGCTGGATCATCCCAGGGTCCTGGTGTTCTCAGTTTGGGGAAGAGTCTCCTATGCTTTCCAATCTGAGAATTGCTTTTTAGATTTGAAGTGGGTTACCTAGATTTGTTGATTGATTTACATGTGGCTTTGCTGTGGGAGTGCTCAGAGTCTATTGAAGTTTCAAGACAGATCAGTAAGTTTGTGTCCTCTGAAGAGAAGTGGTGACTCTATGCTAAAGAACTTGAGTTGTCTGTTTTTTTGGGACTACACTTAGTTGAGAACAAGGCAGCAGCATTCAGGAGGTGTTCCAGGTATTTCTCCTTTTTCTAAGTGTGTAGTGGTTTCAAAGGAGTTTTCAAATTAAGTTTCAAGAATTTCAATGGTAAATGGTTTTACTCCTTTGAAAAGATTTGTTAAGACATGGGTATTAAAGAAAATTTTTTCTTAAGAGATTACCCGGCTGTGAATTTTGTTGGTATACCTGGTTACCTAAACTCCATTCCCGTAAATGTTATAAAAGTTTTACCAAAGTTCAGTGGGGAAAACTTTGAGTCTGCCTATCAACATGCTACAAATTTTTCAGATCTGATGTGTGACTATGGTGTTGAGCATGAAGATGTGATAATGAGATTGTTCATTTGGTCACTGATAGGAGATGCAAGAGATTGGCTCTCATGTTTGCCTGATAATGACATCTCTTCATGGAATGATTTAATTGCAAGTTTCTTAGTCAAATTTTCTGAAAGGGTGAATGACTTTAACATGCTTAAGGCCCTTATGGATATACAAATGGAGGAAGATGAATTGGTTCCTAGTTTGAATGTTAGATTTATCAAGACATGGGAAAATATCCCTGGGAAGTGCAGGCCAAGTGATGATATCTGTTTGATCATCTACTTGAATGCTTTTAATAAGAATTGGAATTTTGACTTAAGGAATAAGGAACCATTAACTTTGTATCAGACTTTTCAGTTTGCAATGGATATTGAATCTAATTGGAGATATCATGTTGTAAGAAGACCACATGTTGCTGCTGATTTTTATTCTCAGAATATGGTAGATAGTAGGAAAAGGGATGCACTAAAAGGTTTAGATCCATATCAACATATTCTTGTCCCTGTTAGTGATGTGCCTCAGTTTTCTAGACAAGATGTGATCCATGATCATGTAAAGGAAAGTAACTTACAGCCACATCTTGCATCACTTGAAGAAGAAGATTGCTTTGTAACTGAAGCTTGTGTGGATGATGAACTTATTGCTGATGTATATCTAGCTGAAACTCAATATGATGAATGATTGTATGCATGGCGCTTGTAGAAAATTGAGGAACTGGAGTTAGCTCTTGCCATTAATGGTAAGAAACTTGAAGAGCTAGAGATGTGTGGAGCCATGGACAGAGAGCTTGCTCAGTCAAGTGAGTGTGTACCTTTAGATTATGACAATGAACCGGATAGCTGTCTATCAGAAGAGGGTTATGCTGAAAGTGTATCAGATGAAGGTATGATTAGTAATGTTTGTAATCAGTCTTTTGCTAATGATGAATGTTCATCTGATGAAGTCGGTAGTTCTGGTTCGAATGATGATAGTCGGGTAGCATTTTTGCATGAATTGAATGAAGATAGGTGGTATCAATGTGAGTATGATTCTTTTGATACCGATCATGAGTCTACAAGTGTGATGAATTTGAACCAGAAAGGGTTTGTTGATAAACATCACTCAAGTTGTGAATCTGAAGGTAAGTTTCTTTTTGAAGATAAGAACATGTATGGAGATGTTAGTATGATCCCACTTTCAGATTTATATATGCCAGTGATTGAAGGTTTTTCAGTGGAGACCTATGGAGATATGGAAGAAGAAATCAATATTTTGTTTCAGCCAGATAAGGAAGAACTAGATTGTAAAGTGAATGTAAATATTGCTTATCTAGTTGATTCAAATGCCAGGTCTACATTGGAAAGTGAAGAGAAAAGAGGAAGTGTTTTTCCTCTTGAAATGTGTTTTTCAAATTTGGAAACAGTCAGGAGTTATGATGTTTTGAAAATAGACTGTACTGTGTTTCCAGAGCTATTTCAGCCGGAATATCTCTGTTTCCAACGGGATTTGGCTAGTGATGAAAAGGATGTCTGTGGTAGTCTACTAGTTTCCGATGAGCTTGGAGACATGCCTTACTATGAAATTTTTTCTTTTCATAGTTGCTACAGTAAGTATTTGTAGGGTGCTGATTATGTTTCTGAGTTGGATGAATGTGAGTATGAGGATTTTAGTTTTGAATTGAGTTCAAGTGCTGAAAATGGTGATAAAAATGATGTTGATTCTCAGCTGGTAAGTATACTCACATTTCATGATGATCAACCTTACATTAGCTTGCAAGATGTAATGGGAAGAGGTTACAAAGTTTTGCTGCAGGCTAATTTTACTCTTGATTCTGAGGAGTGTATGTGTGAGGTAGTCTGGTATGATAAGATAGATTTTGATCCTCATACACTGGGCAAAGATGAATACACTTATTACATTCTTGTGGATTTGCCTGTCAAGAGTTTTCATGAGTTTGACCATGTACATGAAAGGAAGAATTCCAGGGTCATCTCTATGCAAAGGGATGAGGACCAAGTGTTTGATAGAGGTAAATGATTGGCATGGTTTAGCAATTTTAGTTGTGTAAATATATGTACAGTTGCTTTGCTTCAGTAATAGTGTTAGTTGGAATAAAGAGCCAGCTTTCGAGAGCCTTGGAGTTTTGAGTTTTGAGATTTTCTGGAGTGATAAGGATGTGATTGTGGATTGGTCTGCTTCCCCCAGAGATCTGGATCCTTGCTATGCCTGTAAGAGGCATATATCCCCAACTAGAGCCACTGTTAGGCCATTTTCTTGTTACAGCAAAAATCCTTTGTAAATGGCCTCTGCCCTGCAAGTTTTTCTGAAGTGTCCTATCATGCCTGCAGTCACTTGTTTTAATGTGTGAAGCAAATCCTTTTTGTTTCTTGGTTTGTGCCCTGCCCTGTGTCCTTGTGTTGTCACCAAGCTCTGGTCCAAACTACATCTCCTAAACCGCCGAACCCAAAAAATTATTCAAAGTTTAAAGCCCACTGGAAATATTTCAAAATTTTCCACAGTGTCGAAAGCCCACAGTGTTTTAAAAAATCCATGATGTTTTCGATCCTTTATCGATAACCTTCGATGTTTTCAACCCTGTGCTTCCTGTTTTGTGCACTTGTCTATTGACGTGTCGAAAACTTTGTGTATTTTCGATCCTCTTTCATCTAAAACATTGTGTGTTTTCGACCTCGCACTAGTTCCTTGTTTGCTGGTGTTTTCTCTAACTGCGCAGGTGCGATGGGTGGTGGGGCCCAGTCTTTGCATGGTGTTAGTCGCACTTTCTCCAAGTCTCCAGGTAGCTACATCTTTTATTCAGTGATCTGGCGATTGTGCTGTCACGAGATCTCTTCATGCTTGGCGGTTGATGCCTAACCTTTAGCGACCTGGTGGGTGGTCTATTTCTCTTTAGTCACGTGATCTCCAAATATCTAGTGGTTATCTGCTAGCATCTCACGATCATGCAGGCGGTTTGTCATGTAGTCGCTGAATGCTTGGCGATTTGTTTCTTCTTATGCTTCCTAGATGGTTAAAGTTCAGACAAGATCTGTGGACGTCGCTTGTTTGCCTGGTGAAGTTGCACGATGTTTATCCTTAGCGCTTTTGCGACGGCTGTCAGATTTTCTTATGTGAGCATGATGTGGGCCTTGTGGTAGAGGGGTGGTAGGTGGCATGTTCTTATTCACAATCGCATGGCCGCATGTCAGACTTTTCTGACATGTGATCATGTGACCGCTTGCCATTTGTCTGTGTGGGTCCCAGCTCTTCGCAGTTGGTGTTGCAGTTCCGTGGTCCAAGGTGATGATGTGGCAACTTGGGGTTGGTTGTCACATGATTCCATAGCCCAGTCTTTTAGCTATGCGATCATGCGACCGGTCGACACGTGTCCCTGGGGCCCAGTGAGAGGTGGTAGTGTGGTGACAATTGCGGCGGCGGTTTTGATGATCTGAGTTGGCGGGTTTTCATTCATCCACATGGTGATGACTTGGTTTATGTCAGGGGGGCCCATGTTGAAAGCTTTAATCTAACAGTTAGCATATGATCGCAAGGAATATTCCAAGCCTTTGCGATCATGCGCCATCCGTTGGATTTTATGTGTTTTTGCCAGGTGGTGCTTAGTTGTTGTGTTCCTATTGGTTGACGTGGATGTGCTCGGAGGTGGGGCAGATGTCAGAGGGGTCTGTGACAAGGATACATCAAATGGTTAGCATAAGTTCTCATGAGATTTGTGAGAGCCATGAGATCTTATGCTAGCCATTCATTTCAGAGGCTTATGATATGTGGGGTCCGTGTTTGCGGCGACCGGGTGAATGGTGGTGTGACACATGGCAGGTGGGCCTAGGTCTAAGGCCTGGCGGTTGTTTACAGGGCTGAGACATGGTGTTAACAGGTTTTTGCATGTTCACATAACCCATTTTTGGGTTATGCGATCATGCGAATAACCACCAGGCGTCGCGGTTGCAGAGTTAGGATGGGTCCACTGTGCTGGTTTGGCCGGCGTGCCCGGTTTTGATTGGTCAGCGACTGGTGGTGGGGCCAAGGATTTTTGTGGGTGGTTTGTAGTCGGCATTGCACAGTTAAGAAGCTACCCTCGCATGATTGCAAGGGCTATCTTTCGGCCATGCGATCATGTGACCAAGCATAATTTTGAGACCAGTTTTCTGTGGCGGTGAGGTTTATGACCGCGCGGTTGTGTGACTAAAGATTGTTGTAAGGTTGCCAAGCCCGTGAAGGGAGATTGATCGGATGGAAAGGATATAAAGTTGGTAAAGGTTTAAATGATGACCGCCGATGTGCTGGGTGCCAAAGATGTAGTCATTTGATTTTGAATTCAAATTTTTTGAGGGTTTCCAGCAACCAGAAAGGACTGGTTTTAAATGTTTTAGTAGCCTGATTGGATCTATTTGGTGTTGTGATGTGGTCCAGGGTCTATGCGGTTAATTGCAAAAGTTGATTTGGTACCTGGTGAAGGACAGTCTTGGCTTGAGGTGTGTTTGCAATAAATTTGTGACCGTTTCTAGTAGGTTGGGTGGGTGAAACCCTAGCCCTAGCAGTCCGTAGCTTGTTGCATTCTCTCTGAGAATTCCAAGGCAGCTAGGGGTATATGTAGTCAAATTTTTGACTTTGTGAGGGTTCTAAATTTTTTTAGTTCCATGAAGGGTTCTGTTCTACAGATTTCTCCTTCTCTCTGCATATAGAGTGTTCCTCTTTCTTCTGTTGGCTCAGAAAATATAATGCATGCTGCAACAGTTTTGTGTTATGTATGAGGACTCAATGTATTCTTACTATCACTAAGCTATCTCCATTTGAATTTTGAATCATTAATCATGCATCAAGGGTGTTTGATTTGTCTGTTTGCATTGCCTATGTGTTTGCAAGTGGAGTTGTCTTCACAGGGATAACTATTTCAGAGTTAGTATTCTTGTATGTATGAGCTGAAATATCAAAGATAGGTCATGCTTGTCTTCCAGTGGATGCTAGTTAATGTATTGTCTGATTCATAGGTCTCTTCTAAGGGGAGGGTCAAAATCCTTTGATGGACAATAGGATGCTTGAATATTGCATAGGTGGGTGTTAAGTTGAGGTTTGGTCATGGTGTGTGATTGATGTTAGACATCAACACATTGAGCATATTGTGTTCTTGTTTCATAGTTGTCTCTTGCAGTAGGGTATTTGACTTTGTGGCCCATTCGATAAGGCACTGGTCTATCAAAGACTTAGGGTATCTCAGGGGTCCCTTCAAACTCATCTTTCAAATCATTTCCTTTCAGTCCCACCTTTTCCCTTTCATGTTGTTAGGATAGGTCTCTGGTTTTCATACTCACTCCATGCAAGTAGGGCTATTGCATGAGATATTGGCTTTATTGAGGTACATGATACCTAGGAGTTTGAGAACCATTCCACATTAATCTATCTGTAGGCCTTTGGTTTGTCATGAGGTGTCTTGAATGTGTAGATAAGGCAATACTCGCCTGAGTGAATGTGGAGCTCAAAGAAGAAGGAGGATTTCTCTTTATCCTCATCAATTGGTTTGTTTTCCTTGTCAAGCTTGAGTGCCTAACCAGTTTTTAAGCCCAACTATTTGATTCAAGCTTGGTCCTGCAAGGAAAAGAGCCAACACATGGAAAAGTTGGTGTTAATGATTCTTTATTGAAATATATAGAACTATTTGAACAATATATTATTCTCTTTATCATTGTATGGAGTTGTTTTGTTTACCTTGTCTCTTGTTCCTCCATTGTGTAGCAAAGTGGCATGTGTAATTGCATTACTTTGAGTCAATGTGAAGCGGCCTTCAATGGGAATTTCTTGTAGGGTGAAGACAACTCCAGATTTGTTTTGTATGTATTCTTCATACTTGATGTTTGTAAGGGATGGTGTCAATTGTTGAATTACTGGGTGGTTGATGGAGCATTGAATTGTTTGTTTATTCTCAGTAATGAGCATTGTTTTGAGTTGGAGTTTGTGGACATAGTTGACATCCTGGTCACACTTGACGCAATGTGTAGATTCATCTTCTAAACTACCAAAGCCATCAAATTTGTAATGAAACTATGAGAAAAATGCACTGAATAAACTGGAAAATAGATTTTGCACCTTCAAAATCCCCTGAACCTATTGTAGGTGTTTGTGTATCAATACATGTTATGCTTCATAATTTAAAATATAAAGAGTTTTGCAATGTTTTTTTCTTACCTCATATGTTTTTTGTATCAATTCATTAAAAAAATCCAAGGTCCTCTTGTCATTTAACTTGCAAAAGTATGTGGAGAAATTTTTACAGAATGTATTTCTTTTGTCAAGCCTCTTAACAATGTTTCTAAAAAGCAATGCAAGGGTTTCATTTTGATGGAGTTGTTCTTCTACTGCTATATAATGGTGAACTAGAGTTGGATGAATTTCAAGCTGTAAAGAAGAAAGACAGTCAAATTTGTTCTACTTCTTAGAAAAGTGCATGTGGGACTCTTAAGGATCCTGATAAGTGTATGAGTAGTCAATAATTAGAAAACATTTTACCTGTGCTTTGTCTTCTTTAGTGTGGCCATCCATTATTTCAAGTATAGTTTGGGAGCCCATTTTTTTCGCTGCAACCACCAGTGCACCCACTGTTACGATTGGGAAGTCACTTCTGATGTTGAGGAGTTGCTTGATTGGTGTACTGGGAATGAAATTGTATTCAGTGCACATGTGGCTTATAGTTTCAACTGTGCTTGTATCTTTGAGGATGAGAATACAGTCGCAATCACCATGATCATAGTCAGTTCTTGGTGCAATGTCAAAAATGGTAATGGAAATCCCCATTCCTGGGACAATTTTGTCTTCATGTTGCTGCACTAGGCTGCCATTGATATTCAGTGTGATTGTCATCTCTGCTTTCATGTCTGTCAAGTCTGCATGTAAAACTTCACATGTTTTGTTCACTTTGTCAAGATTGACTTTGTAGACTACCAACACATCTCCTTCAAATGTGTGACCAATCTTTCTTGTGTTGAGATCTTCAATTGAAATACAATTTGTGCTTTTCACTTTCAACCTGCAAGGAGTTCATCATTATTTTTATTATTCATTGGTAGTGTGAATAAGTTAAGGATACTTGACAATAGAAAGAGAATATCTTTTTGTTGTTTGATCTTGTTTCATTTGTGCAACCTTCCCTTGTCTTTTTCTTGCCTCCATTTTCCCCTGCAAACTAATACTGTGGATTGAAAATTTTCTTAGGAGTTTGTAATGAATGTTTGCATGGAGATGTTTTTATGATATTTCATCATTCCCATCATCAATATGAATGTTTTGTCAATTTGATTCTCAAACTATAGATGTCGTTTAAATAGTGGAATTGATGTATTCTATTTTTTTATTCTTACTTTTCTTATGTAGATTATAGTTCAATATTTTTCCTCTATTAGATGTATTTGCAGGAAAGTAGAAAAGTGGTTTGTCTAGTATGCTTCAGATCTATAAATGCAACATATGTTTGTAGTATTGTTAGACCAAATGTGATCAATAAGTGACCTATTTAAATGGTGTGAATGGTTGAGTAGGAAATTAAGTTTGTGGAATTGCATATGAGTTGTAAATGTTGTTTTGTATTTGCTTGTCATTGCCATATCAATGTTCAAATCTCCAAGAATATACAAGATACTTTTCGGTTCTATATTACTAATCAGATTATCTATAAGTGTTGTTATTTCTGGTAAGGGAGCATTTGGCCTTGCGTAAATATTGAAAATATTAATTACATTGTTGGATAGTATTATTGTTGACATCATTGCCTCTACATTTTTTGAAATGTGGTGCTCTATTCTACTAACTATTATGTTCTTTATTGTTAAAGTTATAATGGCATGTATTCCATATTTTGAGGATGCATTAAATTGTTCATACAAAATATTTGGTTGTGCATGATTTGTATGAACTTCTTGTAAGCATAAAATGTCAAAGGACATGATTTCATTATCATTGACTAGGTCGCTTGTGTGTATGTGCAAACTTCAAGTATTTAGTGTGCATAGAATGAAATGTAATGTTGCATGTGGACATGTATTTTGGTTGTCAAATTTTCAACATGCATATGACTCTAAATGATCCATTTCTAGATTTATTTGTGGCTTCACTCTAAAATTATTTGGTGTAAGAGGTTTGGTAAAATATATCATTTCTATTGTTTTCATGCATGAGAGTGTTGTGTATGTTATATCATGTTGTTTTATGCCAATGGGATCAAAAGAAAGGGCTTCCATTGTTAGTCCTTGTGATCGATGGATTGTTCGTGCACATGCTAGGTGTATAGGGAATTATTTTTTAATAGTGATTTTATTGCTCGCAGAATTTTTTTGAATTGGCCTTCTGATGTGGAGAATGGGTACCCAATCTTGTTCAATGGACTCCTTGTAGCATAGCCTATAATTTTTTTTTTGTTGTTGAACAATATTTTTATCATTAAATTTGATCCACACAATGTTGAAGTCGTCATATTTTGTATATGCTTTAAAGATTTCATCAGAGCCATTGACTATTCCATTTAGGGTATTGTAGCTACCTAAATAGATTTCTACAAGTACATTTAGTTTCACATGTATTTTAGGAGGAAGAATTGATGTGTGGGAATAAAATCATATGGCATTATAGGTTTCCTCACTTTCATCTATTGCTTTCAATACAATAATGTCACCAGGTACGGTCATTAGCATTTTGTTGTTATATGCATCTACATCACACCTCCTATAGTAAAGGAATGAGAGGGTTGGATCAAGTGGTATTGGCCGTATGCATTATTGATTGAGGTATTCTATATCATCTATTATTTGTAGGCCTTTGTAGACTCTATTTAGAATTTGAATAAAGTATTCATCTTTTTGTCGCATAGTGACTTTTAATGAATAGTATTTGACATTATCTTTCCAAAACTTGTACGACATTAATTATTTTCCTGTTGGTCTATTATCAAAAATAATGGAGTCAAGTATAGTTTGATCTTGGTAAAGATCACCACATAAAATAGTGTCTAAGCCTCCAAAGTAGGCAGTAGATCTATTCAGAATATCACGTAAACGCTTGTCTATATACTGCAAAAATTTCAAGCCTACCAAGGAGATCTCATCAATCAGAAGCACTCATAACTGGTTGTAATGCTTTGACATCTTGTCTAATGTATCATTGTTTAGTGAAAGGAATTCTAATTTGTTGAAAGATATATTGAATGCTGAATGTAGTGTAACCCCACCAATATTATATGCTACTTTACCCATATATGCTGTGATTAATCCCTTTGGTTTATCAAGATCATTCTCTACAACTTTGTTGTATACACTTAGAAGTGCTTGATAAATTGCTTTTGTTGTAAACATCTTCCCAGTGCCAGCACAACCTATCAGAAATAGATTAACTGGAGTTGTCATGTTTTTGTTCTTTTTCATCACGATGTCTTTTACAATTGTTTGTTTCTCTTTGTTCAACATTTGTCTAAGTTTGTAATACTCATTGTTTTCAATTACTTGTGGATGCTTCCCTATTTTGAATCTGTTGTAGGGTGATTTTCCTAGTCTATTACATGCATTTGTGTCAAGATCTTTTTGCATGTCATTGAGTTCATCCATTCTACATGTTGTGGTTGTATCATTTTCTATATTGCTGTCACATTCTTTGAAATTGATTTCATTTGCTTCTTTTTCAATATCACCCCATGTACTATTGGCACAATAACAAAATTTTGCACATTTCTTTATGATTAATATTTGAGATGGTTTCCTTTTAAGGAATAGAGTAGGTTTATCTTTGGTTGACCTTAGTGAAGTAATGTAGTCCTCCTAAGATAATTGCAATCCACTAATAAACATGTCAAATGTGAAAGAAGCATCATAGGTTCCCTTTTGCAAAGCTGAGGAGATTTGTGAGGCTTTTTCAATAATCATTCGGCTTTTTTCAACTAATGGTTCAAGTATCATTGTCTTCTGCAATAGAGGGATTGGAAAATTGTAACGACATGTTTTTTTCAAAGATCTTTTACATTGTCTTGTACGGTGATGTCTATGAAGAATAGCCAAACTAGGTTGTAAGTGGTCAGTGCTACATGTGATGTATTTGTCAACAAAGGCTATGATATCTCTATTGCTTTTTCTACCATAGATCAGTGCATTTTCTATCCAGATTAGGAGATGGTCATGTTCATTTCCCCTATTTTAAAATTTTGTTATAGAAAAATAATCGACAACTTTTCCAAATATTGAATTATCTACAAATATTAATTTTCTCATACTATTTATCCTATGTCAATAGTGTCATGCACATGTAACATGATATTTTTTGACTAGCTAGAATTTGTCATTGTCATTGTGACTAGTTGTTTCACTTTTTTGTAATCGTGTTTGCCGTAAATTGTGTAGTTTTTAAAGTGTGTTTGTTAGGGGCTCCGAATTTTGTTCTGCACTTGTGAAAGTGATGAAATATGTAGGTGGTCCAAGCTGTCGTATCATTACAAAAACATTTTTCTTTAATTGTTGGATATAATCAGGAGAGATTCTGATTCTTTTGAAATCAACATATCCGATGTTTGATTTTAGAATCTTCTCTAAGTTTGGTTTGTGTTTCACATCCCTTGTGAAAATCTTTCTTCCTTTCAATTGACCTTTCCTTATTCTTACCCACATTGTAGACAGAACTTGGTGTATTAGTATCCTTATGGTTTTGAGAAAAAAGAGTTGTCGTGTGAAGACAAAAATCTTGTTGTGAATGAAGTAGTTCCCATTGTACTATTTTTTGGTAGTTGAATTTTTTAACAATATCAACATCACTTGGCTCTCCAGAGAACAGCATTGGACAATTCATCTCTTCTGCATACTTGTCTTTGAATAGTCCAATTGGGTAACAATCTTGGATAGGTGCAATTTCAATTATTTTGTCTTCCATGTTGTGTATACATCTAGAATCTGTATATCCATGTATCAATGTTTCAGTTGGGTTGTCATTCTCTGAATCACTAATAGAGTCAAGATCACTTGAACTGCTTTCACTATTGCTTCCATTTTATTCATTTTTTTGTAATGTATGCACCCATTCATCATTTATTTGAACTTTTTCCATCTTGTACAGTGTTGCCTTACTCAATTCATAGTGTCTGCATTATAATATTTGGCCTCACCATTCCTTTGTGAAATGCATTTTTATATTCCAAACGCCTTTTCAAAGATACAACAATCATTGAAGTGTTTGATATTGATCACATGGCAAGGCATTTTGTACAATGTCCATGTTTACAGGAATATTTATTATGGATCCTGTGAAGCCTATTTGAGATCTTCTGTAGCCTAGTTCCCAAATTTGCGTAAATGTAATTTTGAGAGACACAAGTCTTTCTTCTAAATGTGTCAACATTTTCACATGTTTGAATGGTTTCTTATTTTGGATGTTTTGTGGTGATGCAAAATTTGGGAGAGATCCCTGTTTCAAGGATGTCTCACATATTTTGCAAATGTTGTCATTGCAACTTGGACAATTACAATGTATTAAGTTGCGGTACGTAGTTTTGGCCTTTTGTCTAAAATGTTTTATGTCTTCCTTGAAGTGCAAAAGTTAACAAACTGTGCAAGGATATTGGGGTGTGTCATTTATTGTCATTTGATATCTTTCTATTGGTGTTAGGTTTTTCTTATTTTGCATTCTTTTATGACATGATCTTTGTTTGTGGCATGGATGTGCACCATTTTCGCATTGGTTAAAGTTATTAGTGACTAATATGCTTGCATTTCCTTCAACATTTCCATTCATTTTTTGCAATTTTTGGCACATTAGTTTCTTTGTTTCTTGCAAACTAGATAATACTTGTCTTTTTTCACTTCCCACTTGAGAGCTACTTGTTTGCAATATTTGGTCTCAGTTTCTAATTCTCACTTTCTTTTGTTCCCAACTCCGTAGCTTTCTCTATTATTCCTTATCATTTGTTTAAGATTATGCAATTTAAGTGTTGGTTGATTGAGTTGGTCCTTGACAACCTTAAATAAAGGTTCAAAATGTCCATTAGGTAGATTTGCATCATGGAAAAGGATACAATATGGTTGTCCATGTAATGTTTGGTTGAAGTCTAAATATTTTTTTCCAGATGTCAATGAGAAAATAAAGATTCTAATGTTTAACCACTTCGAAAACCAATGAATGCAAAAAATATCCCCCTATAGACCTTGTTTGACATTACCATTTATTGGTTTCGCAAATAGTCGCATTCGTCACAGATAAGTGTTGGGATCTTTTACATTGTGTAGTTCTTGCAAGATTTTAGTATACAATTCATGGTTATATGAGTTTATTGCTTGTGGGTCACCATTTTGGAAACATCTCACAAAGTAGTCAATTGTACCATTCCATAGTTGAATGGATGTGAACTTAAAATTGAGCAACAATTCAAGAGAATCAAATAAGCAGTCACCAACATTGTATTTAAATGTGGCCAGATTATATAGTCCTTATTTGTCCAATGTTTTGTAATAGTCACATGTTTGCAAATTATTTTGAGATATAGATTTCTTGACATGCATCCTTTTCAATTTTGAAGTTTTCAAACTTCTTTATATTTGTTCTCTTAGAGTAATGAGTTTGGTTTTTTATATTTTATGTCTTCGAAATGAAATTTGTAATATACATTTGTATATGAATTTGCTAGAAATTTGTTTTGACTATGATAGGATCCTCTGCAGCCTTCGTAAATTTCAACCCAATATCACCCTTCTCTAGGTTTGACAAGTGTATGTAGTTGTTAGCCATCAATTTTTGACATCGAGTTTTTTTTTAAAACTAAAGCCATCTATGTATCGTCACAAAAAGACATAAATTTTTTATTTTTCATATCATAAACAACTTAAACTTTAATACTTGGATTGGTAGATGAGTTGTACTAAGTTGCATGTGTTGTGCCAAGTTTTAAAGCCATCTTTCTTTATTTTGATATGTTCAAACATTGTTGACTTTTTGAACTCTATAGATAATGCATATATATTTCTCATTTGGATGATAGGTGTATGCACCCTAAAATGGTCACCTAGACTTTGGGCCCCATTCAAAAATTTATCAGATCCCTGAATCAATATTTTCAAAAATCAACATTTTCAACTCAATATCAATTTCCTTGATCAAATCCTATTTTATCATTTTCGATTGTTCCTTGGGCTAACCATTTTATCCTAAAGTTTTTATTTATTTAAAAGGAATATTTCCTCCCCTTTTATTAAATAAAAAGCCCCCACCTTTTCATCTTATCCTAAGTTGCACAAATAAAGCATTATTCTTATTTTATAAAAAGAAGAAAAGTACTTTTGTCTCATATGGACACAAAAGTCAACTCTTATTTTCTCATTGAAGGATATTGGTGCAAATGGATTGCTCCTCTTTGATGCTCCACCCTTGATTGAATATTTTGCTTCTTAATCTCCATGGTTCATTCCTTCTCATTTCCTATAAAAAAAAGAGCTTTCTTCCTCATTTGGATATCCATCTCTTTTATGCTAATGTTATGCTACAGGTTTTCTAGGTCATTTGGAGCTCTTTGAAGACATTCTTGCATTCAAGCTTTGAAGACATTGTTGTTGCATTTCATTTAGCTTGCTTTCTTACATTCATAGTTGCATAATCATGGCATTCTTAGTATAGACTTTTTTTATGCTATAGATTAATCTCACATACTTTAATTAGGAGGGATTGTAAGACTTGTACTTTCCTTTCATAGCCTAGTTTGCACTTTCATTTTCATAGTATAGCTTGCATATTTGCATCCTCATTCTTAGCTTACTTGCATTGCATTTCCATTTGATTATTTGGGTATATTGGCATCCTTTCCCTTGTCTTCACTTGAATCTCTCATTGTGTGGTTGACTAGCAAGGTCATTAGCTTAATGGCTCTAGTTGAGAGCAATTTTACAATCTTGCAACTCCATACATAGAGAGCTCTAGGTCACTATTGAAGGTTTCCCTTTCATGGATTTCCTTTGATGTAATGACTTAGAGAAGTGCACTACTTTTGTGTGTACATTTCTAGCACCCACTATGGGGCAGAGTAGACTAGCTTTGTCCCTTTTTTTCCTGCATTTTTGTCAATTTCCATTAATTTTTTCAGCAAGTTTTGAGCTTAATTTTTTTATCTTTGTCTTTCTATCTCAAAATATCGTGCAATACTTCCAGAAGTATCACACGATAGTTCTTTGTATACGCATGCGATACTTCACTTATCGAAAGTATCACCTGGCTATTGTAGAGAATATCATCTGGTCCCGAGTGATAGTATCACCTAGTATAGAGCGAAGTATCACACAGACTAATATTATCGCCCTAGTATACTGAGAAGTATCGCGCGATAATTCTGGTGTCTGTAACTATCATCTGTACTTGGTAGTGAGCTATTTTTGAGCTATTTTGGTTATCTTGCAAGTTTCAGGTTCTTTGCTATCTTTTTGAAAATTTTTGAAAATTTTAGCGCTTTCAAATCCGTCACTTTGGAAAATAGGCACCCATTTTTGAGAAATTTTTGCAAACGGTATCGAAAATTGAAGTGTGATATATTTTTGGAAAGGTCTTTCCGAGCCTAATCCAACAATGCTAGTTTCATTCTCAGATTTTACCATTTGATTAGCTATTTCACTTGTACATTATTTGATTTTTTATGTGCTAACCATTGTGGGGCTAACAAGTTGTGCTTGTAGGTGCTCTCATTACTTGATCATTTGTTTAAAAGAATGCATGTCAAAGCTTCAAATGCACAAGGGCTACTAACGGTTTTTGTAGGGCTGCCCAAAAAGCATAAAAATACAACAAAAAAAAAGTGTGCTTGTTTTTATTTTCATTTCAAGTGTGGCAATTACTAGTTGTTTCTTTTTCTTAGGAACATAGTATCTTGTGGAAGGAATTTTGAGGTGGTAGAAGAAGTATGCTCTTCACCCTTGTGGTGAACCAGAAAATCTTGACCCATCTTAGGATTTTGGAAACAAGAGGGTAATTGAACATTTGTTTGGTGTGTTTGGGAGAAAAAATTGAGATAGGGGAGTATGCTCTTCACCCTTGTGGTGAAACAAAAATCTTGAACCTCATAAGTTGATCCACTCTTTGTTTAGATCTTTATAATCCTTTAGCGAGCCTGCTCTTGAGCAATCAAGAGGTACGACCCAAGTGGGGACAAGCTTATTGCCAGCTATTCCGACCCACTATAAACTCAAGGCTATCAAGGACACAAAACCTTGGTAGACATAGTGCTTGTCTTTGCTTGATGTGAGCACTTGTGAGATTGTGACCATGAGGAAAATATTGAGCAAGAATGCTTAAGGTACTCTTGAGGCTGCGAGGTCTATTACTTTCCACAAGGTAAGGAGTCCCTTTGGGGAGCAAGAGGGGTACTATGAATGGAAGCCCTTATTAAGAACCATAGTTAGAAGCCACCCTATTTTGCCGCTTAGCTTCTTGGTGCAAGGATTGATCCAAGTGGAATAACCCAGATCACCCCAAGACTACTCACCATATGTGTTCCTTTGGTTGTGTCTTTGGCACTTCCATGACAAAGCCAATATCTATTGTGGGTAACTACTTTGTGTGAGGAAATGGAGCATCAAGTTGTGGGCCAAGTTGTTAAGTAATGAGCCTTGACTTTCTAGGATAGATATTGCTTGAAGTGTCTTTGATTGTGTAATGCCAGTGTTAACATTCTTGAACATTCAAACAAAATGGTAGCATTCATAAGATTTTCTATTTTGATATCATAAGTACTTGTCTTGGAAAGGTTGCTTTTGCCCTTGTTTCAAGTGTTCTATGACATGTTTGATCCTATACTGTTTGCAAACTTGTCTTTTATTTGCTGTTACTGCTTGTCAAACTAAGAAATTGCACTATCCAACCTTTGAACTTGATCAAAATGCTTCAAAACTAAGATTTTTATGTTCACTGGTCAAAGAATCACCCAAATCTGCAACAGTATCATGCGCTTTACTGAGAAATATCATGCGATAGTTCACTTCTGCTGAACTATCACCTTGCCTACCTGAAAAGTATCACCCAGGCTTATTGGAAACTGTCGCATGGCTTAAGATGAAGTATCGCCTGGTCGTAAAGTGTCACCCTATCTGCCTGGTAACTATCGCTGAGAGCCTTTTGACTGTTCTACTGATTTGTGTCACTTCTAGTCCTCCTTGGTCAGTCCAGATCTTAGATCTTAGGTGCTATGACATATTAATCAATATCAAAATGAACTCAAATGGTATCAAATTGCACAAAATGACTCTTGTTCTTCTTTCTTCCATGTCTTCCTAGTCTCCCATTTTCATCCTTTCCCTTCTTTCTTCATGATTCTTCCTAAATTCTTCATGTCTTCTTGATTCTTTTCCTCTTATTATCTAGTCTACTTTCTTCTATTTTGTCTCTTCTATTCATTTCTTTCATGCTTGATTCCTCCTCTTCTAGAACCATGAGTTTCAACTATCTTGCTATAGAACCTCTCTTGAAAATGGATGATCTTGATCTCCTTGCTCAATTTGAAAAATATCATTCTTCCAACAGTTTCATTGATGATAAATTTATGACAAAAATATGAAACAAAGAAAGTGAATCACCCAGCTTTAGTAGAATCATGCTCCTAATCCTCTCACGATCTTCTTCTTCCAAGCATTCTTCATCATCTAAGTCTTCTCATTCTTCCTCATTATCCAAGTCTTATCATGACTCTTCTAGACATTATTTTCATTCTTCATTATCCAAGTCTTCTTCCTCCACTAGGTCTTCACTTTCCTCTTCTTCACGATCTCGTTCCTCTTCTACTTCTCCCAAGAGTCTTCCTCCTCACTATGATCAATATAGTAATCCTTGTGATACCTCTCCCATGAAGAGTGACACACCCACCTTTGATGACTATGATGACTATTATGATGGCTACGATGATTAACCATATAGTCATACCTATGAAACCTCTATTCCTAAGAGTCCTCCTCGTCATGTGCTCAAGCTTACTAAAGGGTCATCCTATTGGATAGATTGTGATGGTGATCCATATGATTCTAATTTTGAAAGGGATTATGATATTTGTTGTGACCAATATGATACATCTGCTACTATTGAGGAAGAGAAATTTTTCCACGCTGATTATAAATGTAGATATTATGAGCATCTCTCCTCTAAGAATTCTCATGCTGAAAATAAAGATGACACTCTCAAGAAAGATTATGTTAATGATGGACCTTTGTCTTGTGATGGTTCCCTTCAATCCCACACTTCCTCCAATACCCATACACTTCCTAAAGCTTCTGAGTCTTTCAAATCTTTCACAAATCCTTCATCTGAAAAAGATCCTAATGCTTTTCATGTAGTTCCCTACAGTTATCCTCAAGGGCTATCTCTTAAAGAAACTCAAGCTAACCTTCACTTGGCTACAAATACTTCCAATAATGCTACACCTAGCGAACCTAAGCCTTTATGTGCTATAATGCCTACTTCAGCTAGTCCTTCGCCATCTATTCCAAATTCTTCCATAAAATTCTAACATGCTTCCTTGTCCCTAGAAGTGGCTCCATGTCAAGAGGACTCTTAAAATGATAGAGAAAAGAACATAAAGAAAGATCAAGATCAAGAACCCTCCATGTCATCCAATCCTTTTCATGATGTCTCTCATCCATTTCATGGTTCTTTTGATCCTCTACGCCCTTCCTCATTCATTCCACCATGTCTTAAGTCTTATCCTAAGAAAGATCAAGCTACTACTTACACCGTTGAGCTTATTGAAAATCAAAATAACCTTACTACACTTGCGCTTTCCAAAGATGATACTTCCATTAAGGTTATTAAAAATGGTGTTGTTACTTCCAATGTTAAGCCTATTGAAAATCAAGAAAAAAATGATACACTTATGCTATCCAAAGCTCCTTGTCAAGATCAAAGTCTTCCATCTTGTTCGCTTCCACTTTCTAGTCTTCCTAAGTCTTTGCAAGGTTTGAACAATCCTATCGAAGAAGTTGCTCCTATTCAAGATGTTCATGATCCTATTGAAAATCCTAATGCTCACTCTAAAGATGCTGATGTCCTTGGTTGTCATATAGATGCTGATGAACTTATTGATTATCCTTTTGTATCTTCCGCATCCATCCTTGGACCTCCTCCACCAATACTAAGGGTTTCATGTCTTCCTTCCATTTTGGGTCCTTTTGTCCCTTCACTTTCCCCTCCTAACTCTCCTTATTCATCATTCATTTTGGGTCCTTACATCCCTCCATCTCCTATCTTTCCTCAAGATCAACATAGATGCATACCCTTGAATCCTTTTCATCCATCCACCCATCTAAACCAGTCATATCCTCCTTCTTCTTCCACAAGTCCCAAGTCTTTTAGAAGTAACTTGAATGATCAATTTAAGAAAAAGAAGCAATACAAGAATCCATCAAAAAAAGAATATCACCATGTCTACTCTAATCGACATGGAGGCATAAAGTCAAAAGAGATATCTAAGAAGAAAACTACAAGACAAGTATGGGTTCAAAAATCCATCATTGAAGATACCATCTCTAGATCATCAAAAAGAAATGAAAAGCCTACGGCTATATGGATTCCAAAATCTCTCTTGAAAGAATCTTATGTTGAACAAAAAGTGAAGTTGACATTCAAGCTTCCAAAGGCTTCCGCCTCATCTTCTTCCAAAAACATTCTTTCATTCCATGTGCCTAAACCGCAACCTCTGCTAAATATTCACCATATTCCTTCTCGTATTCCTTCATTCACATTTCCTCCACCCTCTCACCACCCTTCAAGGTGTGTGTCGATGTTGATCTTACCTTCCTTTCCATCTCCCTTTCCCTATTAGCATCTTTGAGCATATCATTTTGAATCCTTGGCATATCATGGTTTATCCTTTCAAGGAGCATTATCTAAAAAGCTTGCCTTCTTCCAAAAAATAAAATAAATAAAATAAAATTTAAAAAAAATGAAAAATTGAAAATGTGCCTTGGTGGAAACCTGGAAACAGGTGCCTTGGTAGCAAAAGTAAAGAGAAATAAATTCATCCTATGGTGAAAATCACTCCCTCGTGGCACCTTGGATAAGTACCATGATGAAAACCTGACAATCAGGCATCATGCGTAGTTCTTCTACATATTTCATCCATTTTGTCTTATCTCTTTGATCTTGACAATGTTGACCTATACATGAACATTTGGCTATCTTGTGAGCTATCTTACGATGATTTTGCTTTTATTCCATTCATGTTTGGCCTTCATATTTATTTTCCTCCATTCATTCTAGCCTTTCACTATCTTTTTCCCTTTTAGTCTTGATCTAAAATAAAAAAGAGTAAAAAATGATGCTATGAAGCCTCTTGACATGTCTACTCCTTTGGACTGCATCCTTTCCTTCTTTTGCATTATGCATTTGTGACTTATCCTATGCTGGCCTTTCATTGCTTGTCCAAATGTGCTTTACATGATAATTTTTTCCTAGCTTGGGTACTCTTGAGGAGTTCACCTTTGAGGATTTCTTCCCTTCATTCTCCTTCATTCTCTTTTCTTTCATCTCTTCCACTAGCTTTCTATTCCCTCTTGTCCTCCACCTTGCTAGACATTGAGACTACATGATGTGATCTTGCTTGGGAGTTTGATGCCCATTTTGTCTAGGGGCATCCTTTGTACATATACTTATTGATCTTGAAAAAATCCAAAAAAAATGATATATTGTTAAAAATCCTAAAAAGCATAAAATGTCTTGAAAAAATGAGCATCCTAATGAAAACCTAGCAATAGGCGCTTTGATGTCTCACCAAAAAAATTATATATTTCAAAAATACAAAAAATAAAAAAAATACAAAAAATAAAAAAAAATAAAAAAAATGCCTTGATGAAAACCTGGAAACAGGCGCCTTGGTAGGAAAAATACAAAAAAATTTAAAAAAATAAAAAAAATATCCAAGTGGTGAAAACTTGGAAACAGGCGCTACTTGCGGCCTGTGCACCCTTGTCTTTTAGCATGCGTCCTCGACCCTTAGCCATTCTCCATCATGCCTTGACCTTATTTGACTTGGTCTGGAATTGGTCTTTATTTTTGTCTAGGGGGCATACCTATTAGCATAGGTCCTTTGGGTGCATTTGTCTCTTGGGGCATTTCACAAACAGGTGTTTTTCAACACCACCCCAAACTGTGTTCTTCAACACTACCCTAGTGTCAAGTGTTTCTTAACACTTATCAGATGTCTTGCCCATAGTCTAGTATGATGCGATATCGCTCATTAGAAAATGTGATGCTCAAAAGTCTGACTCTATGACCAACACACACGCACTTAAATAATCAATTCAATTGAGATATGTTGACTTTATTTTTCTGTGTGTTGTCTATGAGGATTTCTTTGATGAGTGTTCTCTCCCTGAGAATTTTTCGATGATGCATAGCTAGAAGACTGAGGGTATGAGAACATGTTTTATTTCTTTATCTGCTTGTGGGTATATTTTGTTGGTCCTCATTGTTATTATAATTTATGACCTACAAAGTATTATCTTTGACTATTTTTGCAAGTGCATGCTTGTAGCCATCTTGACTTTCTTGTGTCTCGATGCGAGCATAATCTTGCTATAGTAAAACTTAGGGAACCTCACTGCACTAGTCATCTTGACCTACATGTCTTTGGTGCCTAGGTGAGATTCCCACATTCCTATCTGATATAGATCATATTCAAATTCACATAGTTATACTAGTGTGTATTGTATGATCTTATGATGCTACCAATAAAGCTCGATGATGATAATTAGATGTCTATAAGCGTTGTGACCTTGCAAGTCAACCACTTTCATAGTAGCTTAAATTCTTATGTTCATGTTAGATTAGTCTTACATCTTGCATATGGAGAGAGCTCTCCTTTATCTTTCATGGACTAGTCGGTCAACTGTGCTCACCTTTCACTTCTTCTCGATCATGTCTTTCACTCCTTGTCTTTTACATCACATCCTTTTCTATTCCTAGCATTTTGACTTTTTGACCTAAATTTCAAAACACCTCAGAATTGTGTGAAAATTGCACTTCTAGCTAATTTCAATGTCCTGGATCCATTTTCAAACTTGAAATCAAAATCTGAGTTAATCTTGATAGTCAAAATTGCATTTCAAATTTTTTCCCTTCTTCTGCATAGTTGGCTGACCATTTGAGGCCTGAAAAAATCTTTACTAGTTTAGTGGACGAGTTAGCATATGTTTTATTGAAAAATCCATTCAAGCAGTCAAAGAATATAGTTATTCGTTAATTAGCTATAACACATATAAAATTTAATTGTGTACAAATAAAGGGAAATACCATAATTGTTTTTAAAAATAGATCATTCTTTTTTTCCAAATCTTTTTATTAAGTAAAAGAAAGCAACATTTCTAATCGCACAAATGGCTTTCAAAAAACCAAATTTTTGCCTACAACATTTAAAATTACAAGTATATGATTTTAAGGTTCAATTAGAATCCACCAAGCAGAAGGAAAAAATATGGAATGCAATTTATCCTCCCCATTGCTTCTCATTATAACTACAAAACCTCAATATGTTTAATTGTACATCAAAGTGGTCACTCACTCGCAGTAAAAAATTTAAAGCTGGGGTCTATGATAGTATTGACTCTTTCCTCAAGTTCAAGTAAGTTGCTCTTCAATTTTTTGAGTTCTAGTAAAATTTATATACATATTTCACAATGGTCTTGTCCTTTGATGCCTCCACTTTCACATTCACTAGTTGAAGAGACATTGTGATTGCATATGTTCCCAATTGGAATATCACTATTGCAATGTGTGAGATGAAACACGTCATGCATGCCTACAGTGGGATCCATTGAAGTCCTATTTATGGTTGCAATCTCTAATCTGAAAGGTGGCGAAGAAGGATTTGTAGAAGAAACAATAATGTCTGCATTCTCTACAATTTTATTATGAAGAGAGGAAATTAGTACTTAGCTTCAAGAACATGACCGTTTGTAGAAGTAAGTATATACAATCATCTATTCATATTTTCTAGCTTTTGACAAAGTTATCTTTTACAAAAGACAAACATTAAGTAATAAATTTGGTTACAAGGACTACCAATGTGTTGGTGCAATTGTAAATACTTGGAGGGTACATTTTTCAAAGTGTCCATACTTGACTCCAATAGATTTGAACCACCAATGTTGCAATTGTATGAAGCAGACAAAACACTTTGAAATATTGGATAACTAGTACCATAATTCTGGTTGTTACAACCATCTTTCTTGCAGTTGTTGGTATTTTGCACTACTAAGTACTTGTGAACTATGTTGTCTAATAAACTTGGGTCTGAAGAAGTATATAATGAATCATAATTATTTTGAAAGTGGTTAGAACAATTTGCTATTACATTATCATTGTCAAACAACAATGGACTTGTGTCATGAGTGATATTTTGGCCTACATATTCATCCTGACACGTATGTGACAGAATTGAATCACTTTGCATCCAAAGATTTATATCATAAGTAACATTGTCCACCAATGCAGATTGTAATTTGAAAGTAGTAGGAAGGTCAAAGTATGAAACATAACTTGCACTACTGGTACTTCTTTCATCTGGTTGTACTTTGGAAGTGGGTACCAATGGTAGAGATGACATTACATTTTCTTCCATAATATTGAATGTTTGAAAAGTATGAGAAGAAAAAGATGGTCTTTCTCTAATTCCTTTCATGCACTATGCAACCTTCCCATATGCAATAGCTGCCTCCTCGATAGTTTGAAATGTGCCAAGCCAATGGTGGCATTTAGTTTTTGGATCCTTTATCTCTACAACATATTGACCCCATGGACATTGCCTAACACCTTTATATTGGTTATGCTTCTATCAATTCTTTGTTTCATTTGTAACCATCAATATATTTTCACAATTGTAGTTGTCCTCACTCAAAGATTCAAAATTTGATGTCTCTAGCAATCTGCTCATTCTGTGCCCAATTCTGTAGGCCAATTGAAAAATACAAAGAAATAATTTATAATATACAATGATAATACATTAACTATATTTCTCTTTTGAAATATGACAAGCATACTTATTGAGCCTTGAAAGATGCTCCCATAGGATGACTATAGAACACTATAAAATAAATAGTTCTTATGTTCATTGCTCACATCACAACAGTTAAAAAATAACATGTTTGATTGCAATATGAGTACAAATACATAAAAAATTACTATGTTGCATGTCAACAACATGATGAAACAAGGTGTCTTTCACCATTAAAAGAAGTAGCAAGCTGATGCACATCTCTACTATTAGGACTACTACACCAAACACCATATTGTCATCATGGAAAGAGACATCCATTTACAAGATGCACAACTATTTGGCTTTACCAACTTTGCAATGTGATAATAATTTGGTGTCTGGTGCTTTGCTAACCTGCATTAGTTGTAGTCAAAATTCCTATTATTCATAATAAATGGGATGATAGTTATATTTGTATATAGGTTGACGAATTGGAAAATGGTAAGAAATATTAATATTCCCATCTATTCCACTAATTTCATAGTCAAAGAAGTTATACGAATCTTCCAACTGTTGTACATAAACCATCTTCATCTAGTAGCAGTATTCAAGAAATATATTCTTCTACTTTGTATAATGGTCCATGTAATTAAGGGTTGAATATACTCCACATGTTCCAATGTTGTAGCCTTCATAAAAGTAAAGTTCTTAATATAACAATGGAGTAGTACACAAGGGTATGACAACAATGTTGAATTAGACAAATGCATAATGTCAAGTCAACATTGTGGAGAGAGCTGATAAGAAGGTTCCTTACAATCGTCATTCTCTCTAGGGGTAACTAGTGCCAAAGCACTTGGTTTTTCCGAACTCATAGTATGAATAGAAGGAGGCCTATACATTTTCAGATACATTAGTGAATTGTACACTTTTTTAACAATGTTGAATTAGAAAAATGCATAATGTCTTCAACATTGTGGAGAGAATTGATCAGAAGGATCCTTACAATTGTCATTCTCTCTAGGGGTAAATAGTGTCAAAGCACTTGGTTTTTTTGAGCTCATAGTAGGAATAGAATGATGTGTATA
Organism: Chamaecyparis obtusa; assembly: GCA_027943335.1. Lineage (NCBI taxonomy): Eukaryota > Viridiplantae > Streptophyta > Pinopsida > Cupressales > Cupressaceae > Chamaecyparis > Chamaecyparis obtusa. Next base: position 1,391,431 of record BSBK01002613.1, on the reverse strand, counting down.
CATTTGTAGATACATTAGTAACTTGTACACTTTTTCAACTCTTATTGCGAATTGATTGCCCAAGTGAACACGATATGCATCTAAGGCATGTGTAACTACAAGTTCAAGTTCACATCTACTACATAATGCTATTTTGAGAGCACTGTATACACATGAAAATGCTTCACATTCTTTGAGTGATTCATGAAAAAATAATCCCCCAACAAAAGTGTTCCCTTTCTTTGCAACATATGCGTCAATAACTTCCTTGTACCCACCCGGGGGTTTGAAGTACTCTTGTACATATGCAGTAGCCAAATGCATTACAACCTCACAATTTCCTAACAAGTCCATAGATTTTGATAAGACTCGAGACACAATGTCTGAGTAAAAAATCATTCCTCAATCATTTACCAAATAATTTTCGCCTAGTATGGACTACAATGATTCTTCAACACATGAAAAATGAATGGTGAATACGTGGCACAATGTGGTTAAATTGATTACACCTATGATTGGATAGGCCCCCATTCAGGCATTGGAATGTTTAGCCGTTCATTCATTTTGACCTTCAAAAATTTGGCGTAGAGTTCACATTGCCAATTTCATGATTTAGATTTCAAGGGTGTGATAAATTTAAATGAATGTATTTGGGGTGAAAAATCTTATGAATGTATTTAAATTTTCTCATAATAAAGACTTTAAAATAATTTACAAAATAAAAACAAAGTTAACATCTGAGCATTTTATGAATCTTCTATGCATGTACGCATTTTTCCACTTACTTTTCAAATGTAATTTTCTGAAACCAGTAGTTCCAAACCAATACAACATGTACATTGAAAATTATTATTAAATATTATTTTACAATAGATCTTTTCCCATGATTATGTAAGTTATAGTATCAAGAAAAAAATACACAAATTATGAATAAAGAACTGTAAACCCCTTTGATATATTGAAAATTTAGATTTCAAAGGTCAAACAAATTTAAATCAATGTATTTGGGTTGAAATCTGTAATGAATCTATTTAAATGTACTCATAATACACACATTAAAAACCATTTTTGGAAATGCAAACAAGCTAAGAATATACATATATTATGACTTTACTATGGATGTGACCATTTTAGTACAACTTGTTTAAATGTAAATGTGTGCAGCTAATAGTTTTCTATAAAACATGTACTTTGAGTTCAGAATAATTATTGACTATTGGGAAAGAGGACTTTAACTAGTAAAGAGTGTAAACATAGATTTATTATTCAATGTGTACTTGTAGTAGCATCACGGGAAATTTACCTTTTTTGGTTGTTAAAATAATCTATACTTTTAAAAAAATTGACAAATCATGAAAATGCAATTAAAAATTATTTCTGGAAGATGGGTTTCTAAGCTTGCCTTAAATTTTATATCGAAATATTGGCTTGCCTTTGTTACTGGTTCAACTCCCAAGGTGTCTTACAAAGCTTGTCTCCAGTACCATTAAATGGAAAATCAAATATTTTTTTTACGAAAGTTCTTACTAGAAATATATAAGGCATTAAAATTTAGCACACAGAATGATGGGGAAAAATAAAGCATTGTTATTGTGTAGTACAATTTGTTAAACTCTCATTTTTAAATCCCTTTTTAGTCAAATACTTGCATAACTCAACAATAGGGTAGACCAATTTTGTCAATTTCAAAATTGGAATTAATAGAACATCTATTTCTTGCTATTAATTAAAAGTTATGGCCTAAGTTACTCTTTATAAAGGTATCCTTTAATTTTGCAGCTATCAATGCTATCAATTTGTCAAAATATAGTAATGATGTGTCAGTTTAACTGTTGGTAATTAATAGTTTTCTTTAACTATTCTAATATTATTTTGTTTATCTTGTTTTCTCATGTTTGTCATTCTTCACCACAAGTGCCCACCATTAACCAAAATATTGTTGAATTAGATCCTAATATGTTTTACTTGCATCCAAATTGTGAAAAGATAAAAATTGCACAAGGTATTCTTATAGACATTATTTTTTACATTAATTTTTTATTTTATATATATTAACATTATATCAAATAGTACAGGAATAAAAGGAAAATATAATGTAAACTAATATAATTAGTTTCTACATAAACTTAACTAAATTTCTCAATTCTATAATTAAAGAATATTCAGCATGTTTAAAACTTTTTACCAAAAACTTAGTAATTTTTTCTAGTAAAAATCATCTTTTTGAATTTTTTAAAATGTTTCTCTATATGTGATGCTCCATAGTTTCTACATTTTCAATTATTTTTTCTTAAAGTTTTTATTTGCTTTCTCATTGGCTGATAGCTGGAACAGTCATTGTACAATATTTTTTGAGCTCTACTGCTAACCTAAAATCTATTTTTTCAATCTTTCAGTTTGAAAAGGGACTAAAATTATCTTTTGGCATTTGCTAAAATCACAAACAATTCCATCTGTCATCCAAGTACATCTGATTTTTTAAAATCTTATACATGTCATTGATATATTTAACATGTACAAACTACTGTGTTTGGAAGACACAAAGAATTAAAAATTATGGAGGACTGTTATACGATATATTAAATCGTGAAATATCTAAAATTTGGTGGGGCTTTCTTTATCTGCATTAAAAAAGAAAGTACAGGAACATGCAATTATCTGGAGTACAACTTTCTACACGTAGACTTGGATAGGTACCCCCAATTCTGTCGGCAAAGGTTGAATATGCAAAATAAATGCAAATCTAAAAAAAATTGAACTGCAAACTCCAAATGTGATACTTTATTGAAATTTCAAATGAACCATTGAGCAGTTGCAAGAAGACAGATTCGCAATTAAAAGGTTATAGACTGCAAAATAAATGCAAATCTTAAAAAATCTTGTATGCATTGGTTGCAGATGGGGCAATTCTCGTATGGTTGGTTGCATTTCAAATACATGGAGCATTCTAGAAACCTTCAAACAACTTCATAAGTTCTGAGTCATTGTTGAATGATAGAGCATTTTAGATGAATGCCAAATTCCTGAGGGAAAAACCTCAACTGTCTATTACTACTAGAGAGTTTTATTTCTTTTCCTCGCTTTGTTTCTTGTTTAGTTCCTGCCAGGCAGGAGACTATTAAGGAGGTTAAAACATTAAGTAGTGATTAAACTGTTCATGTTCAACAAATCAAATTGCCAAAATTTGTTGCATAAATTTGGCTTTCCAATATGTGCAATAAAAGTTGCATATTTTTTACCTATATTTTGAATAAAAAAAAGTATGGCTATGTCTTATTGGTCACTGTTTGCGGTTGTAGAAGGGCAGGAAAGGTTTTTACATTTCCAACGCGAGAGAAGACACATTCTTCTAGGCTCTAACCTGAACGTGACTAGATAATGTCAGCTCTTAGTTTTCTGTCACCGTTTAAAATATGGTACGATTAAACTACGTTGCCAACAACGAAATAGCATGGTAGACTTTTATCAATGTTCGCTACCAAAACTTGATCGAGGTTTAGCAGTTGCTTGATAAATATGAGAACTAGCAGCTTTCTGTTGACCCGATCAGAGGCATTGCAGACAACTTCCATGCAAGAGAAGGCCCAGATATAGAGGAAGGGAGGCGAAAACAAAAGTCTCAGCATTACCTTTCTTTTTGTTTCTACGACAAAAGTTGCTTAGTTTTTAATGTAATTTTACACAAAAATAATTCTTGCAAGTTTTTGCTGGCATTCGAAATGGTTGAAGAGCTCTCCATAGTCATCAATGCTAGAGAATGCACGATAAAAAAAACATTGTTCTGACCAATGCAAAATTGTACAAGTTTCAATGTTAAAGTCATTTTCTTTCTTTCTTGGGATTTGTGCAGTATTCCAACTATTTCAAGGCTGCAAAAGAAAAATTTAAAACAAAACAACACGAAAGGAAAGAATGCGTGGGTTCAACTACACAGGATAGCTGGTCATATCCTCCATAATTTTTAATTCTTTGCATCTTTCAAACACAGTAGTTAGTACATTAAATATATCAATTACATGTCTAAGAGTTTAAAAAATCAGATGTACTTGGGCAACAGATGGAACTGTTTGTGATTTCAGAAAATGCCAAAAGATAATCTCAGTCCCTTTTCAAACTGAAAGATTGAAAAAATATTTTTTAGGTTAGCAGTAGAGCTCAAAGAATATTGTACAATGACTGTTCTAGCTATCAGCCAACGAGAAATAAAATAAAAACTTTAATAAAAATAATTGAAAATGTAAAAAGATTATTGTTAGTAGAAAATATTGCTAAGTTTTCGGTAAAAAGTTTTAAACATGTTAAATATTCTTTAATTATAGAATTGAGAAATTTAGTTAAGTTTATGTAGAAACTAATTATATTAGTTTACATTATATTTTTTCTTTTATTCCTGTACTATTTCATATAATGTTAATATATATAAAATAAAATATTAATGTAAAAAATAATGTCTATAAGAATACCTTGTGCAATTTTTATCTTTTCATAATTTGGATGCAACTAAAAGATATTGTGATCTAATTCAACAATATTTTGGTCAATGGTGGGCACTTGTGGTGAAGAATGACAAACATGAGAAAACAAGATAAACAAAACAATATCAAAATAGTTAAAGAAAATTATTAATTACATTTATGTTGTAGTTCCTGCTGAAAGGCAGGTAACTATAGCATCTAATGCAAGCTATTGCAATTTTTTTTTTGACCAATCAGATACCAGAATTTATGATGGACATACCTTTCCTAATGTTTATATTTTTAAGTTAAATAATATTTTAAAAATATGTTTATTCCTATTTTCCTATTGGTTCGTACCATGAACAATCATTGTGTCAAATTCTTGCGTAGACATAGGTGAATGAAACTCAATAAATGTATATATTTTTTTTCCTGTGCAGCCTATACTATTTTGTTTTTCTATGCAGCCTATACTATTTTGCAGGATTTTGTGTGCATAGGGAATGGAGGATATTATTACCAAATCTTATACTATCCTTCACATTAAATTTGGTAGTATGTACAGTTAGTATTCTATGCTTCACATTAAATTTGGTAGTATGCATAGTTAGTATACTATGCTTCACATTAAATTTGGTAGTTGCTTGTATAGTATGCACAGTTAAAAAAGTACAATTACTGCCTTATTCTTTGCCAACTCCTCTGACTTCGAAAGTAGTGGAGTTTAATTTATCTTCTTTTTGGTTGATTTTGAATGACCATTGTGACAGAAAATCCACAAAAATCCCAATACTTGTGGTTTAAAATTTAATTTGGTTCTATTTTGTTGACTGACAAGAGTTGAATTTATGGAGAAATGCACTGTAACACCATGTGACTTCTTCCCTATTAGTGCATCTGGCAGTGTTTCATGTTGGTCATTGAGTACATTGATTATGATTTTGGTAGTATCATTTAATGTCTACAAAAGGCAATGCAAGTGCCTTATATGTTTTCAATGTTCTCAAATCAAAGTTGCAAAAAGTCCACCGAAGTTTTGTGGTCTATTGAGGTGAATATTTCTTCTTCTGTGTGGGTTTAAAGGAGCTTTCTGATTTGTAAAACTGAAGGAGCTTTGTGATTTGTAAAACTGATCTTGTGGCTTGTTCAATCTAATTGTTTGTTTTTGGTTTTTTTTTTGTAGATAGAAACCCTTTCGGCTGAGTATCATACTCTCCATTTGTCCAGAACCCAGAGAGACTCAAAGACGCTTTGTATTAGGGTGGGTTTTTTCATTCACCTATTCTTCTTTCCTATATATTCCCCTATGATTGCATCGTTATTCTATTATGTCAATTCTTTTTCTGTCCACTGTCATTGGATGTAAGATAATTTTTACCCTCTCACTTTTTTCAATTAATGAGAGATTTCTCATACTCTCTCCTCTTTTGCAACTTAACTTGTGTTTTGTTGTGTTAAATGCATTATTTCTTTATGGCATTTTTTTCACTGTCATTATTTAATTAGGTCTTGGTAAATATAGTTAATTCAAGGAAATTCTAATGATCTAAGTTTTCCCCAAAAGTATGTGGTTTCTTTGTTTGTTTACCTGTCTCTTTTATTGATCCATTTTTTTCCAATTACACCTATAAGTTTGATTCCATTCTTGATGTAGCTTTTGTTGTTTGATTCAGGTTATTTTTTTTATATTATATTAATAGAATGTTATAAAGTATGGAGTTAGTTATTTCTTTTAATTATTTCTTGTAATTATTGTTGCTTGGTTATTCAATAGCCCCTGTATTGTCAGACATATGCAACGATTCGAGAATCCACAATTTTTTTGATATCACGCTACAATCATCTTTGGACTGACCAAATAATGAATAATCTATGAGAATGAAAGCTTTTCATCTTCATGGATGCGACTCAATCAATACTATTTCACTTGAGAAAAGATTTAGATGCTAATGTTTCTAGAATCTTGACAGATAAAAGCCATAGTTATTTTGGTCATGTTAATTGATCTCAGGCTCATCTTTTTCTATCTAATTAATTCTTGACACTACGATTTTGGGAAAATTCTTGGTAGAACATATAAACAAATTTATAGGAAATGTTTATAGCATCTAAAATTGATTTATGGTTTTAGATATCCTAGTGGCCTGGATAGTAGAAGAATTACGCTCCAAAACCCAATAATATATTTAACTTTTTCTTTTATTGCTATTCATTTTTTTTAATGTCTGGCGATCAAATATTTAGGATTTTAACCATAAGCACTAAATTAAATTATAGATTGATAGCCTTAGTGTTATCTAAAATGGATTTGTTGTTTCAGGAATACTAATTGCTTGACTTATGAGATATTTCCTCCCAGAAATTACAAGATGTTTGACCATTTTATTTATTTTATAAGTTGTTCAAATTTATTTGGTGTAGTGTGATAATATAGTTTCCTAATTTCCAGAATTTATCTCTGACCAAGGGAAAATGTCCGTAAAGAACAAAGATACTACACATGGCCTTTAGTGCCATTGAAGAAGAATTTTTACATTTTGTTTCAAGATCTTGGGAACCACAACCTCACCTTGCTTCTGTAGGTTCTTGTTGTCTTATAGGAGTTATATAAAGGAATATTCTTTATGTGGCAAATCTTGGGGATTCAGGAGTTGTTATGGGAAGTGAAAGATCTAAAAAATCTATTATAGTAGAGAGATTTTCAATAGAGCATAATGCAGCCAAAAAAAACTCATTTCATGAAATTCAACGAATTTTGAGGACTTCAACAAAAATCGAAAATAGAGCTAGGCCATTACATGTCTGACCCAAAAGTTTGGTTGTTAAGTTGGTGAAAACAAAATGAAAGTAAGCTTATAATAATACATAAAATTAGACTAATTTGATGTTGAATTAACACTTCTTTTTTGGCTTACCAGTGAAGCAAGACAAGAGGGAAATTTTTTAGCTAGAAAATTGGAAGATGGATCCGCAAAGTTGAGCATGTTATTAAAAATGAAATTCCGAGGAATTTTATGCTAACTAGGAAAGACAATTAACCAATCAGACATGGTGTCGTTTAACATGCTAGCATTGATAATCAACGTATTGAGGTTCCTTAGAAGAGAAAGCTCCTGCAAGATGTTTCCATAGAAATAGTTTGAACTTACATTCAATATGTCAAGTGAGGATAGATGACCCCTTTTTCTGTTTTTTTCCGGTAGAGGACCCCACAATCAGAAAGTCACAAATTGAAACAGAGATGACAATGAGACTTGAAAGCTTGTAGAGGGTATTCATAAATAAATCTAATGAAAAAGAGAAAGATAAAGTCTTGTTTGAAAGATAGAACTTACCATTATCGCCTTTTGAATGAGATCCTTTCACCAACAATTCTCTGTTGGGTTATGGTGCCCTCATAACAGAAAATGGTTAAAGTTATAGTGTTACTCTAGGCTTTCAATGCACTAGGAAGTTCTAGGAGCATTTGAATCCTCAGTAAGGGACTGCAAGTGATGAGAAGTGGGAAGGAGCCGAAACAAAATGACGCACAGAACTACCTAAGACAACCATAGAAGCCAAATTTATCAATCGCTTAAGCCAAAGGCAATCATAGAAATTGAATTTACAAATCACTTAAAATTCAAACGAGACACAGAAAAATTTGAATTTGTGCCTACCCAATGAAAATCAAGAATTCGCTATGAAGCCTTGCATTCGACAAGATGACCTAGAATCCCATTTGTGCAAAAGAGGAGAAATACGGATTCCAATGCAATGGGTGGGAAAAGGATCCTACATGGGCTAAAAGAAAATCATAAAATCTTAGATGAAACAAAATTTAGTCGTGATTACCATCTAGCTTGGAATTCCTATTTTTATGACCAACTGTCCTGTGTAGTTGAACCCATGCATTCTTTCCTTTTGTGTTGTTTTGTTTTAAATTTTCCTTCTGCAACCTTGAAACCGTTGGAATACTGTACAAATCCCAAAAAAGAAAGAAAATGACTTTAACATTGAAACTTGTACAATTTTACATTGGTCAGAACAATGTTTTGTTTGTTGTGCATTCTCTAGCATTGATAACTGTAGAGAGCTCTTCAACCGTTTCAAATGACAATAAAAACTTGCAAGAATTATTTTTGTGTAAAATTACAGTAAAAACTAAGAAACTTATGCCGTAGAAACAAAAAGAATGGTAACGCTGAGACTTTTGTTTTCGCCTCCCTTCCTCTATATTTGGGCCTTCTCTTGCGTGGAAGTTGTCTGCAATACCTCCGATCGGGCCAACGAAAAGCTTCTAGTGCTCATATTTATCAAGCAACTGTTAAACCTCAATCAAGTCTTGGTAGCAAACATTGATAAAAGTCTACCATGCTATTTCACTGTTCATGGCAACGTATTTTAATCGTACCATATTATAAATGGTGACAGAAAACTAAGAGCTGACATTATGCAATCACCTTCAGGTTAGAGCCTAGAAGAACGTATCTTCTCTCGCATTGGAAATGTAAAAATATTTCCTGCCCTTCTGCAACCGTAAACAGTAACCAATAAGACATAGCCATAATGTTTTTTATTCAAAATATATGTAAAAAATATGCAACTTTTATTGCACATATTGGAAAGCCAAATTTATGCAACAAATTCTGGCAATTTGATTGGTTGAACATGAACGGTTTAATCACTACTTATTGTTTTAACCTCCTCAATAGTCTCCTGCCTGGCAGGAACTAAACAAGAAACAAAGGAAGGAGGAAAAGAAATAAAACTCGCCAGTAGTAATAGATAGTTAAGGTTTTTCCCTGAGGAATTTGGCCCTCATCGACAATGCTCTATCATTCAATAATGACTCAGAACTTATGAAATTGTTCGAAGGGTTCTAGAATGCTCCATGTATTTGAAATGCAACCAATTGTACAAGAATTGCCCCATCTACAACCAATGTGTACAAGATTTTTTAAGATTTGCGTTTATTTTGCAGTCTATAACCTTTTAATTGTGAATCTGTCTTCTTGCAACTGCTCAATTTTTTGTTTGAAATTTCAGTAACGTGTCACATTTGGAGTTTGCAGTTAGATTTTTTTTAGATTTGCATTTATTTTGCATATTCAACCTTTGCCGACAGAATTGAGAGTGCCTATCCAAGTCTATGTGTAGAAAGTTGTACTCCAAAAAATTGCACATTGTTGTAGTTTCTTTTTTAATGTAGATAAAGAAAGCCCCAAAAAATTTTAGATATTTCACGATTTAATATATCGTATAACAGTCCTCCATAATTTTTAATTCTTTGCGTCTTTCAAACACAGTAGTTAGTACATTAAATATATCAATTACATGTCTAAGAGTTTAAAAAATCAGATGTACTTGGACGACAGATGGAACTGTTTGTGATTTCAACAAATGCCAAAAGATAATTTCAGTCCCTTTTCAAACTGAAAGATTCAAAAAATATTTTTTAGGTGAGCAGTAGAGCTCAAAAAATATTGTATAATGACAATTCCAACTATCAGCCAATGAGAAAGAAAATAAAAACTTTAAGAAAAAATAATTGAAAATGTAGAAACTATGGAACATCACATATAGAGAAACATTTTTAAAAATTTAAAAAGACGATTATTAATAGAAAATATTACTAAGTTTTTGGTAAAAAGTTTCAAACATGTTGAATATTCTTTAATTATAGAATTGAGAAATTTAGTTAAGTTTATGTAGAAACTAATTATATGAGTTTACATTATATTTTTTGTTTTATTTCTGTATTATTTGATATAATGGTAATATATATAAAATAAAAAATTAATGTAAAAAATAATGTCTATAAGAATACCTTGTGCATTTTTTATCTTTTCACAATTTAGATGCAACTAAAACATATTGGGATCTAATTCAACAATATTTTGGTCAATGGTGGGCACTTGTGGTGAAGAATGACAAACATGAGAAAACAAGATAAACAAAACAATATTAGAATAATTAAAGAAAACTATTAATTACCAATAGTTAAACTGACACATCATTACTACATTTTCACAAATTGATAGCATTGACAGCTGCATAATTAAAGGATACCTTTATAAAGAGTAACTTAGGCCATAATTTTTAATTGATAGAAAGAAATAAATGTTCTATTAATTCCAATTCTTAAATTGACAAAATTGTTGTACCCTATTGTTGAGTTATGAAAGTATTTGACTGAAAAAGGATTTAAAAATTAGAGTTTAACACATTGTACTACACGATAACAATGCTTTTTTTTTTTCCCGTCATTCTACGTGCTAAAAAAAAATTTGATTTTCCATTTAATGGTACTGGAGATAGGATTTGTAAGATACCTTGGGAGTTGAACCAGTAACAAAGGCAAGCCAATATTTCGATATAAAGTTTAAGGTAAGCTTAGAAACCCATCTTGTAGAAATAATTTTTAGTTGCATTTTCATGATTTGTCAAATTTTTTAAAAGTAGATTATTTTAACAACCAAAAAAAGGTAAATTTCCCTTGATGCTACTACAAGTACACATTGAATAATAAATCTATGTTTACACTCTTTACTAGTTAAAGTCCTCTTTCCCAATAGTCAATAATTATTCTACACTCAAAGTACATGTTCTATAGAAAACTATTAGGTGCACACATTTACATTTAAACAAGTTGTACAAAAATGGTCACATCCATAGTAAAGTCATAACATCTTTATATTCTTAGCTTGTTTTCATATCCAAAAATGGTTTTTAATTTGTGTATTATGAGCACATTTAAATAGATTCACTACAGATTTCAACCCAAATACATTGATTTAAATTTGTTTGACCTTTGAAATCTAAACTTTCAATATATCAAAGGGGTTTACAGTTCTTTATTCATAATTTGTGTATTTTTTTCCTGATACTGTAATTTACATAACCATGGGAAAAGATTTATTGAAAAATGTTATTTAATTATAATTTTCAATGTACATGTTGTATTGGTTTGAAACTACTTGTTTTTGAAAATTACATTTGAAAAGTAAGTGGAAAAATGTGTAGATGCATAGAAGATTCATAAAATACTCAGATGTTAACTTTGTTTGCATTTTGTAAATTATTTTAAAGTCTTTATTATGAGAAAATTTAAATACATTTATAATATTTTTCACCCCAAATAAATTCATTTAAATTTATCACACCCTCGAAATCTAAATCTTGAAATTGTCAATGTGAACTCTATGCCAGATTTTTGAAGGTCAAAATGAATGAACGGATAAAATGAAGGTCAATGTGTTGAAGAATCATTGCAGTCCATACTAGGCAAAAATTATTTGGCAAATGATTGTGGAATGATTTTGTACTCAGACATTGTGTCTCAATTCTTATCAAACTGTATGGACTTGTTAGGAAATTGTGAGGTTGTAATGCATTTGGCTAATGCATATGCACAAGAGTACTTCAAACCCCCGAGCGGGTACAAGGAAGTTATTGATGTATATGTTGTAGAGAAAGGGAACACTTTTGTTGGGGGATTATTTTGTCATGAATCACTCAAAGAATGTGAAACATTGTCATGTGTATACAGTGCTCTCAACATAGCATTATGTAGTAGATGTGAACTTGTACTTACACATGACTTAGATACACATCATTTTCACTTGGGTGATCAATTCAAAATAAGAGTTGAAAAAGTGTAAAATTCACTAATGTATCTGCAAATGTATACACCTCCTTCTATTCCTACTATGAGTTCAAAAAAACCAAGTGCTTTGGTACTATTTACCCATAGAGAGAATGACGATTATAAGGATCCTTCTGATCAGTTATCTCCACAATGTTGAAGACATTATGCATTTGTCTAATTCAACATTGTTGAAAAAGTGTTAAATTTAGTAATGTATCTGCAAATGTATAGGCCTCCTTCTATTCATACTATGAGTTTGGAAAAACCAAGTGCTTTGGCACTAGTTACCCCTAGAGAGAATGATGATTGTAAGGAACCTTCTGATCAGCTCTCTCCACAATGTTGAAGACATTATGCATTTGTCTAATTCAACAATGTTGTCATACCCTTGTGTACTAATCCATTGTTATATTAAGAACTTTACTTTTATGAAGGCTACAACATTGGAACATGTGGAGTATATTCAACCCTTAATTACATGGACCATTATACAAAGTAGCAGAATATATTTCTTGAATACCGGTACTAGACGAAGATGGTTTATGTACAACAGTTCGAAGATTCATTTAAATTCTTTGACTTTGAAATTAATGGAATAGATGTGAATATTAATCTTTCTTACTATTTTCCAATTCTTCAACCTGTATACAAATATAACTATCATCCTATTTATTATGAATAATAGGCATTTTGAATGCAACTGATGCAGGTTGGAAAAACACCAGACACCAAATTACTATCACATTTTTAAGTTGGTAAAGCCAAATAGTTGTGCATCGTGGAAATGGATGTCTCTTTCTATGATGACAATATGGTGTTTGGTGTAGTAGTCCTAATAGTAGAAATGTGCATCATCTTGCTACTTCTTTTAATGGTGAAAGACACACCCCATTTCATCGTGTTGTTGACATGCAACATAGTACTTTTTTATGTATTTGTACTCATATTGCAATAAAACATGTTCTTTTTTAACTATTGTGATGTGAGAAATGCACATAAGAACTATTTATTTTATAGTGTTCTACAGTCATCCTATGGGAGCATCTTTCAAGACTCAATAAGTATGCTTATCATATTTCAAAAGGAAAATATAGTTAATGTATTATCATTGTATATTATAAATTATTTGTTTTTATTTTTCAATTGGCCTACAAAATTGGACATAGAATAAGAAGATTGCCAAAGACATCAAATTTTGAATCTTTGAATGAGGACAATTGCAATTGTGAAAATATATTGATGGTTACAAATAAAAAAAGGAAACAATCGAAGCATAACCAATATAAAGGTGTTAGGCAACATCCATGGGGTTGATATGCTACAGAGATAAGGGATCCAAAAACTAAACGCCACCATTGGCTTGGCACATTTTGAAATGCCGAGGAGGCAACTATTGCATATGGGAAGGCTGCATTGTGCATGAAAGGAATTAGAGAAAGACCATCTTTTTCTTCTCATACTTTGAAAACATACAATATTATGGAAGAAAATGTAATGTCATCTCTACCATTGGTATCCACTTCCAAAGTATAGCCAGATGAAAGAAGTAGCAGCAGTGCAAGTTATGTTTCATGCTTTGACCTTCCTACTACTTTCAAATTACAATCTGCATTGGTGGATAGTGTTACTTGTGATATAAGTTATGGGATGGAAAGTGATTCAATTCTATCACATACATGTCAAGTTGAATATGTAGGCAAAAATATCACTTAGGACACAAGTCCATTGTTGTTTGACAATGATAAAGTAACAGAAAATTGTTCTAACCACTTTCAAAATAATTATGACTCATTATATACTTCTCCAGACCTAGGTTTATTAGACAACATAGCTCACAGGTACTTAGCAGTGCAAAATACCAACAACTACAAGAAAGATGGTTGTAACAACTAGAATTATTGTACTGGTTATCCAATATTTCAAAGTGTTTCATCTCCTTCATACAATTGCATGATTGGTGGTTCAAATCTATTGTAGTCAAGTATGGACACTTTGAAAAATGCACCCTCCAAGTATTTACAATTGCACCGGCACACTGGTATTCCTTGTAACCAAATTTATTACTTAATGTTTGTCTTTTGTAAAAGATAACTTTGTCAAAAGTTAGAAAATATGAATAGATGACTATATATACTTACCTTCTACAAACGGTCATGTTCTTTAAGCTAAGTACTAATTTCCTCTCTTCATAATAAAATTGTAGAGAATGCAGACATTGTTGTTTCTTCTACAAATCCTCCTTCGCCACCTTGCAGATCAGAGATTGAAACCATAAATAGGGCTTTAATGGATCCCACTGTAGGCATGGATGACATGTTTCATCTCATACATTGCAATAGTGATATTCCAATTGGGAACATATGCAATGACAATGTCTCTTTACTTAGTGAAGGTGAAAGTAGAGGCATCAATGGACAAGACCATTGTGAAATATGTATAGAACTTTTACTAGAACTCAGAAAATTGAAGAGAAACTTACTTGAACTGGAGGAAAGAGTCAATGCTATCATAGACCCCAACTTTAAATTTTTTACTGGTAGTGAGGGACCACTTTGATGTACAATTAAACATATTGAGGTTTTTCAGTTATAATGAGAAGTAGTGGGGAGGGTAAATTGCATTCCATATTTTTTCCTTCAACTGGGTGGATTCTAATTGAAGCCTAAAATCATTTAATTGTAATTTTAAATGTAGTAGGAAAAAAATTGGTTTTTTAAAAGCCAACAATTTTGTGCGATTAGAAATTTTTCTTTCTTTTTCTTAATAAAAAGATTTGGAAGAAAAGAATGATCTATTTTTAAAAACAATTATTGGTATTTCCCTTTATTTGTATAAAATTAAATTTTATATGTGATATAGCTAATTAACAAATAACTATATTCTTTGAGTGCTTGAATGGATTTTTCAATAAAACATATGCTAACTCATCCACTAAACTAGTAAAGATTATTAATACCTGTCATCCAAATGAGAAATATATATGCATTATCTATAGAGTCCAAAATGTCAATAGTTTTTGAACATATCAAAATAAAGAAAGATGGCTTTAAAACTTGACACAACACATGCAACTTAGTACAACTCATCTGCCAATCCAGGTATCAAAGTTTAAGTTGTGTATTAAATGGAAAATAAAAAATATGTCTTTTTGTGATGATACATAGATGGCTTTAGTTTCAAAACAAAATTTGATATCAAAAATTGATGGCTAACAACTACATACACTTGTCAAATGCAGAGAAGGGTGATATTGGGTTGAAAACTACCAAGGCTACAGAAGAACCCATCATAGTCAAAACAAATTTATGGCAAATTCATATACAAATGTATATTATAAATTTCATTTTGAAGACATAAAAGAAAAAAAACCAAACTCATTACTCTAAGAGAACAAATATAAAGAAGTTTGAAAACTTCAAAATTGAAAAGGATGCATGTCAAGAAATGTATATCTCAAAACAATTTGCAAACATGTGACATTGAAAAAACATTGGACAAACAAGGACTGTATAGACTGGCCACATTTAAATACAATGTTTAGTGACTACTTATTTGATTCTCTTGAATTGTTTCTCAATTTTAAGTTGACATCCATTCAACTACGAAATGGTACAATTGACTACTTTATGAGATGTTTCCAAAATGGTGACCCAAAAGCAATAAACTCATATAACCATGAATTGCATATTGAAAGATTACAAGAACTCCACAATGTAAAAGATCCCAACACTTATCTATGATGAATGTGACTATCTATGAAACCAAAAAATGGTAATGTCGAACAAGGTCTACGGGGAGATATTTTTTGCATTCATTGGATTTTGAAGTGGTTAAACACTAGAATCTGCATTTTCTCATTGACATATGGAAAAAAAATATTTAGACTTCAACCAAACATTACATGGACAACCATATTGTATCCTTTTCCATGATGCAAATCCATTTAATGGATATTTTGAACCTTTATTTAAGGTTGTCAAGGACCAACTCAATCAACCAACACTTAAATTGCATAATCTT
Organism: Chamaecyparis obtusa; assembly: GCA_027943335.1. NCBI lineage: Eukaryota > Viridiplantae > Streptophyta > Pinopsida > Cupressales > Cupressaceae > Chamaecyparis > Chamaecyparis obtusa. The sequence goes on along the minus strand of BSBK01002613.1, from coordinate 1,375,345 downwards.
AAAAAAAGATAAGGAATATTAGAGAAATCTACAGAATTGGGAACAAAAGAAAGTGAGAATTAGAAACTGAGACCAGATATTGCAAACAAGTAGCTCAAGTGGGAAGTGTAAAAAGACAAGTATTATCTAGTTTGCAAGAAACAAATAAACTAATGCACCAAAAAATTGCAAAAGATGAATGGAAATGCTGAAGGAAATGCAAGCATATTAGTCACTAATAACTTTAACCAATGCGAAAATGGTGCACATCCATGCCACAAACAAAGATCATGTCGTAAAAGAATGGAAACCAAGAAAAACCTAACACCAATAGAAAGATATGAAATGACAATAAAGGACACGCCCAATATACTTGCACAGTTTGTCAACTTCTGCACTTCAAGAAATACATAAAACATTTTGAGACAAAAGGACAAGTCACAAAACTATGTACCACAACTTAATACATTGTAATTATCCAAGTTTCAATGACAACATTTGCAAAATATGTGAGACATCCTTAAAACATGGATCTCTCCCAAAGTTTGCATCACCACAAAACATCTAAAATAATAAACCATTCAAACATGTGCAAATGTTGACACATTTAGAAGAAAGACTTGTGTCTCTCAGAATTGCATTTGTGCAAATTTGGGAACTAGGCTACAGAAGATCTCAGATAAGCCTCACAGGATCCATAATAAATGTTCCTGTAAACATGGACATTGTACAAAATGCCTTGCCACAATCAATATCAAACACTTCAATGATTGTTGTATCTTTGAAAAGGCGTTTGGAATATAAAGATGCATTTCAAAAAGGAATGGTAAGGCCAAATATTATAATTTAGGCACTCTATGAATTGAGTAAGGAAACACTGTACAAGATGGAAAAAGTTCAAATAAATGATGAATGGGTGCATACATTACAATTAAACGAAGAAAATGGAAGCAATAGTGAAAGCAGTTCAAGTGATCTTGACTCTATTAGTGAAAACAACGAGTATTACAAACTTAGACAAATGTTGAATGAAGAGAAACAAACAATTGTAAAAGACATCATGATGAAAAAGAACAAAAACATGACAACTCCAGTTAATCTATTTCTGATCGGTGGTGCTGGCACTAGGAAAACATTTTCAACAAAAGAAATTTATCAAGCACTTCTACATGTATACAACAAAATTGTAGACAATGTTCCTGATAAACCAAAGGGATTAATCAGAGCATATATGGGTAAAGCAACATATAATATTGGTGGGGTTACACTACATTTAGCATTCCATATATCTTTCAACAAATCAGAATTCCTTCCACTAAATAATGATACGTTAGACAAGATGTCAAAGCATTACAACTAGCTATGATTGCTTCTGATTGATGAGATCTCCTGGGTAGGCTCAACATTTTTGCGGTATATAGACAAGTGTTTACGTGATATTATGAATAAACATACTACCTACTTTGGAGGCTTAGACACTATTTTCTGTGGTGATCTTTACCAAGCTCAACCTGTATTTGAATCCATTATTTTTTATAATAGACCAATAGGAAAATAATTAATGTCATACAATTTTTGGAAAGACAACATCAGATGCTATTCATTAAAAGTCAGTATGTGACAAAAAGATGAATACTTTATTCCAATTCTAAATAGATTCTGCAAAAGCCTGCAAACAATAGATGATATAGAATACCTCAATCAACAATGCATATGGCCAATACCACTTGATCCAGCCCTCTCATTCCTTTAGTATAGGAGGTGTGATGTAGATGCACATAACAACAAAATGCTAACGATCGTGCATGGTGACATTATTGTATTGAAAACAATAGATGAAAGTGAGGAAAACTATAATGCCATAAGAATTTATTCCCACAAATTAATGCTTCCTTCTGAAATACACGTGAAACCAAATGTACTTGTAGAAATCTATTCAAGTAACTACAATACACTAGATGGAATAGTCAATGGCTCTTACAAAATCTTTAAAGCATATACAAAATATGATGACTTCGACATTATGTGGATCAAATTTAATGATAAAAATATTGGTCAAAAACAACAAAACAAAATATAGGCTATGCTACAAGGAGTCCATTGAAAAAGATTGGGTACCCGTTCTCCGCATCACAAGGCCAATTCAAAAAATATCTGCAAGAAATAAAATCACTATTAGAAAACAATTCAATGTACACCTAGCATGTGCATGAACAATCCATCGATCACAAGGACTGACAATGGAATCCCTTGCTTTTGATCCCACTGGCATAAAACAACACGGTATAACATACACAAAACTCTCGCATATGAAAATAATAGAAATGCTAAATTTGATCAAACCTCTTACTCCAAAGAATTTTAGAGTGAAGCCATAAATAAATCTAGAAATGGAACGTTTAGAGTAATATGCACGTTGGAAAATTGACAACCAGAATACATATCCACATGCAACATTACATTTCATTCTATACACATTAAATACTCGAAGTTTGCATGCACACACAAGCGACCTAGTCAATGATAATGAAATCATGTCCTCTAACATTTTATGCTTGCAAGAAGTTCATACAAATCCTGCACAACCAAATGTTCTATATGAATAATTTAATGCATCCTCAATACATGGAATACATGGCATGATGACTTTAACAAGAAAGAACATAATAGTTACTAGAACAGAGCACCAGATTTCAAAAAATATAGAGGGAATGATGTCGACAATAATACTATCCAACAATGTAATTAATATTTGCAATATTTACGCAAGGCCAAATGCTCCCTTACTAGAAATAACAATAGCTATAGACAATTTGATTAGTAATATAGAATCGAAAAGTATCTTGTATATTCTTGGAGATTTGAACATTGATATGGAAACGACAAGCAAATAGAAAAAAACCTTTACAACTCATATGCAATTCCACAAACTTAATTTCCTACTCAAACTTTCACACCATTTAAATAGGCAACTTATTGATCACATTTGGTCTAACATTACTACAAACATATGTTGCATGTACAGATTTGAAGCATACTGGACATACCACTTTTCTACTTTCTTGCAAATACATTTGATAGAGGAAAAATATTGAACTACAATCTACATAAGAAAAGTAAGAATAACAAAATAAAATACATCAATTCCACTATTTAAACGACATATATAGTTTGACAATCATATTGACAAAACATTCATATTGACAATGGCAATGATGAAATATCATAAAAACATCTGCATGCAAATATTCATTACAAACTCCTAAGACAATTTTCCATCCACAGTATTACTTTGCAGGGAAAAATGGAGGCAAGCAAAAGACAAGGGAAGGTTGCACAAATGAAACAAGATCAAACAACCAATAGGTATTCTCTTTCTATTGTCACATATCCTTAACTTATTCACACTGCCAATGAACAATCAAAATAATGATGAACTCCTTGCAGGTCAAAACTGAAAAGCACAAATTGTATTTCAATTGAAGATCTCAATGCAAGAAAGATTGGTCAGACATTTGAAGGAGATGTGTTGGTAGTCTAAAAAGTCAATCTTGACAAAGTGAACAAGACATGTGAAGTTTTACGTGTAGACTTGATAGACATGAAAGAAAAGATGACAATCATAATGAATATCAATGGCAGCCTAGTGCAGCAACATGAAGACAAAATTATCCCAGGAATGGGGATTTCCATTATTTGACATTGCACCAAGAACTGACTATGATCATGGTGACTGTGACTATATTCTCATCATCAAAGATACAAGCACAGTTGAAACTATAAGCCGCATGTGCGCTAAATACAATTTCATTCCCAATACAACAATCAACTAGCTCCTCAATAGCACAAGTGACTTTCCAATTGGAATAGTCGGTGCACTGGTGGTTGTAGCAAAAAAAATGGGCTCCCAAATTGTACTTGAAATAAAGGATGGCCACACTAAAGAAGAAAAAGCATAGGTAAAATGTTTTCTAACTATTGACTACTCATACACTTATCGGGATCCTTAAGAGTCCCGCATGCACTTTTCTAAGGAGTGGTAAAAATCCGACTGTCTTTCTTCTTTACAGCTTGAAATTCATCCAAGTCTAGCTCACCATTATATAGCAGCAGAAGAACAACTCCATCGGAATGAAACCCCTACATTGCTTTTTAGAAACATTGTTAAGAGGCTTGCCAAAAGGAATACATTATGTAGAGGTTTTTCCACATACATCTGCAAGTTTAATGACAAGAGGAGCTTGGATATTTTTAATGAATTGATGCAAAAAACATATGAGCTAAGTGAAAAACATTGCAAAACTCTTTATATTTTAAATTATTAATCGTAATATGCATTGATACACAAACACCTGCAATAGGTTCAATGGATTTTGAAGGTGGAAAATCCATTTTTCTGTCCATTCAGTACATTGTGCTCACAATGTCATTACAAATTTGATGGCTTTGGCATTTTGGAAGATGAATCTGCACATTGCATCAACAGTGAAAGTCTTGAATATATGCACCAAAAAATTAATCTGATCAAATTGCAAGGGGATTTAAGCTTTAAGTAGAAAATAGGCTTGCAAAATATTTTACAAACTAGTATCTATATATATATATATATATATATATATATATATATATATATATATATATATATATAGACTCTTATGCGATCGTATCTCTCAGTCACTACATTTTCACACAAGTGCATTGACTATATGTGTTATTTTAAATAAATTTTTAAAACATATTGTTACTATTATTTTTATTTCCTTGCTTATGTGCATTAGTATTGTTCCATTATGCAATGTTACAAATTTGTATGATTTGGTTTTTCTTTGAATCACATTATAGCTTCCATGGCATTCTGTGAATTATCTGATTGTTATTACCGAGCATTGATTGATTACAATTTTTATTTGAAGCTTAAACAGTAATGCAATCTCATTTAGCCATTTATCAGATTCCATTTCAAGAAAAGGGTTGTGCTTACTTTCAGTTTATTGATGTCTGTGGAAAACCTTTGGCTGAAAAACTTCATATTAATTTGTTGTTCTATGTCAACTGGTTCTAAAATATGCACATTACACATCCATCTTTGATTTTCACTCTTTTTAATTACTCTATTTTAGTCCACTGATCCATAATTGTAACCATGCTTCTATCCCAAAGATGTGTCCAAGTTGTACACTTTTTTAAGCATGCTATAATTTTCATGGTTAATACTTCTATTACTATAATGATCATGCAATCTATTGGCAATTTTGATTGTACCGTGGCAGGATTCTGCCAACTCTCCACCTTATATTCAAGTATGTAATGATTCATTTTCATTTTTCTCATCTAATAGTTTTTAAAATTTTGGCAAAACATGTTTCTTTTGAGAAATGCCCAATTTAAAGTCTAGGTTGCACGAAGAATAATTGGATAATATCTTAAATGTATTTTAAATGTTAGATTTTGGGTATTAGGTTAGTGTTAGTTTGTTGCTTTCCTTACTTTTCCTTGGAGAGGGTTGCTGCTATTTTTATGGCTCAACTTACCCAATGCAATTCGTGGTCTTAGAAAATACAAATAATGTTAATTTCTTAATTTTGATAAAAAAATATGATGATAGTTATTAATAAAAATTCATCAAATACAATAGTATTGTAGAAATTTTTTTAAACCTCAAGGTCAATATCAAGCAAAAGATGCTTTAAATCTAGTTGTAAAACATGTTTAAAAATTTTCTATAACCACTTGGTTAGATTTATTAGTATACAACATTTTGATTACAGTACAACTTTCAAATGTAATATATACAACATAAATTTATGAACTCAATTTGTAATAGTTTAGTGTTGTTTCTATGAATCCATTTCAGATAACAGTAAGGCTATCAATCTATAACTTTATTTAGCGCTTATGGTTAGAATCCTAAATTTTTGATCACCATATATTAAAAAAAAAGAATAGCAATAAAAGAAAAAGTTAAATATATTATTGGGTTTGGGAGCGTAATTCTTCTGTTATCCAGGCCACTAGGATATCTAAAACCACAAATTAATTTTAGATGCTATAAGCATGTCCTATAAATTTGTTTATATGTTCTACCAAGAATTTTCCCAAGACTGTAGTGTCAAGAATTAATTAGATAGAAAAAGATGAGCCTAATATCAATTAACATGACCAAAATAATTGTGGCTATTATCTGTCAAGATTCTAGAAACATTAGCATATAAATCTTTCCTCAAGTGAAATAGTATTGATTGAGTTGCATCCATGAAGATGAAATGCTTTCATTCTAAGAGATTATTGAATAACCAAGCAACAATAATTGCATATGTGGATTCTCGAATCGTTGCATATGTCTGATGGTACAGGGGCTATTGAATAACCAAGCAACAATAATTAAAAGAAATAACTAACTCCATATTTTACAATGTTCTATTAATATAATATTAAAAAAATAACCTCAATCAAACAACAAAAGCTACTTCAAGAATGGAATCAAACTTATAGGTGTAACTAGAAAAAAATGGATCAATAAAAGAGACAGGTAAACAACAAAGAAACCGTATACTTTTGGGGAAAACTTAGATCATTAGAATGTCCTTGAATTAACTATATTTACCAAGACCTAATTAAATAATGACAGGGAACAAAATGCCATAAAGAAATAATGCATTTAGCACAACAAAACACAAGTTAAGTTGCAAAAGAGGAGAGAGTATGAGAAATCTCTCATTAATTAAAAAAAAGTGAGGATAAAAATTATCTTACATCCTGATGCAGGGGTAAGGATAGTGGACCTTAATCACCAACTAAGTTTTCCAATTTGGTTTAGAATCCCACACTTCTCCCAAAGGTGCACAATGACTTTATGAGACTCCACCCAACTCAAACTCTTCACAATGCAAGTTAATGATAGATTTAATGTGTATTATGTATATTAGGATGGATTCAAGTGGTTTTGAAGGTTTTAGACTTACCCAATACTTCCAAGGGCTAAATGTCTCAAACTAGCTTAGAGGCATAATTGCCCTATCTACTAGCCCTGTCCAGCGATAAAATGGAACTTAACTCCATACTTTCACAAAGGATGGAACAAATAAATGATATATTTGGATACCATTTTGGACATATTAAAATATATCACAAAATTAGGTATTGGTGTTTTCGACTGAGTATGACTGTCCTCAATATGTTACCCCAAAATGCCTAAAAAATGGGTGATTTAACAAAGCAACACCTAGTTACTTGTACCCCCAAGACTCCAAACTTCCAAAATTGTTTCAATATGTTGCCAAACCTCTAAATCCAAGAGGAATTTAACCCAGCACCTTGGGAACATCAAAAGCCCCAAATCAACCCTCTTAAACCCGTGATTTCAGGGTTTCTTCAATCTCCCTTCTCCAAACACTTCCAGAATTTCTTGGTGGTTGATTAACCATTAGATTACCATTATAAGATGATCCAAATCATAATATATATTCCTCATTCAGACCAAATTGCTGCTGCTGCACTGTACCCACTAATTTCATTGGGTTTTCTTCACTGTTTTGTAAACATCAGTCAATCCCTGCACGTCTTATGAATTTAATGAGTTAATAGATTAATGTTCATGTTAGATGTTTGCATCCCATGAATTCTGGGCCCTTATATTTCATGGGATGGCCATATCTCAATAAAAACTCAAGTCTTTTGTAAGAAAAACTACAAGTTCAGGCTGTAAGTTAACACCACTCATGTAAATCCTCAAGCAGAGAATGGTCTATGTAAATAGAGATTGAAAATAGACAGTAAAAATCTCCTATAACATTCCTAAATCTCCTACAATGAAGTCATTATTCAAATTAATGCAAGATCAATAAAAGTATTTGCAGGAAAATGGATCAACTTTGTTATTTCTCTATCTTTTCCGTACACTCCAGGTCTCTCCAGTACAAAAAGGAATTGTTTACCATATAAGAAATCAAATCTTAACTTCTCCAACCATACACAACTAGTTTGAGGGATTAGTTAAGTGATTTAACAATAAAAACTTCATTTCCCTCCTAAAGTGGCTACTAGCCATTTCTGTTTTGAATATTTGAAATTTTAAACTTTAAAAATGCTTAGAACCTTATTAAATTGGAAACCTTATGACTTAATCACTTCATGCTTATAATCCTAACTACCGTAAAACATCTATAGGACTCTAATGGTCAAGTTACATTTATTGAATCCTTTCAAGGATATAACTTCATTCCTAAATTCAAATGCCATTGCATGGCATCAAACCATTAAAGGTGCCAATATATTATAATTGATTGGATTTACATTGTTTAAGATCCTGTTGGCTTTGTTGATCCTAGGATTCACCATAGGTGATTTGATTTTCTTCATTGGTGACTTGATTGGCTTCATGGTTGTCATTATGGACTCCTGGTAGTCTTTGGATGTTCTAGGTGCCCCTACACCACATCCAGTGACAATGGACATAAAAAGAATTGACATAATAGAAGAACAATGCAATCATAGGGGAATATATAGGAAAGAAGAACAAGCGAATGAAAAAACCCACCTTAGTACAAAGCATCTTTGAGTCTCTTTGGGTTCTGGACAAATGGAGAGTGTGACACCCAGCCACAAGGGTTTCTATCTACAAAAAAGAAACCAACAAAAAAAATTAGATTGAACAAGCCACAAGATCAATTTTACAAATCACAAAGCTCCTTCAGTTTTACAAATCAGAAAGCTCCTTTAAACCTACGCAGAAAAAGAAATATTCACCTCAAGAAATATTCACCTCAACAGACCACAAAACTTCACTAGACTCTTTGCAACTTTGATTTGAGAACATTGTAAACATATAAGGCACTTGTACTGCCTTTTGTAGACATTAAATGATACTACCATAATCATAATCAATGTACTCAATGGCCAGCATGAAACACTACCCAATGCACTAATAGGGAAGAAGTCATATGGTGCTATAGTGCATTTCTCCAGAAATTCAGCTCTTGCCAGTCAACAAAACAGATCCAACTTAAATTTTAAACCACAAGTATTGGGATTTTTGTCGATTTTTTGGCACAATGGTCATTCAAAACCAACCAAAAAGCAAACAAATTAAACTCCACTACTTTTGAAGTCAAAGGAGTTCACAAAGAATATGGCAATAATTGTACTTTTTTAACTATGCATACTATACACACAACTATCAAATTTAATGTGAAACATAGTATACTAACTGTCCATACTATACAGACAACTACAAAATTTAATGTGAAGGATAGTATAAGATTTGGTAATAATATCCTCCATTTGCTATGTGCACAAAATCCTGCAAAATAGTATAGGCTGCATAGAAAAACAAAATAGTATAGGCTGCATAGGAAAAAAACTTAATTTATAGGACATGTTTATAGCATCTAAAATTGATTTGTGGTTTTAGATATCCTAGTGGCCTAGATAACTAAAGAATTACGCTTCCAAACCCAATAATATATTTAACTTTTTCTTTTATTGCTATTCATTTTTTTTAAATGTCTGGTGATCAAATATTTAAGATTCTAACCATAAGTGCTAAATAAAATTATAGATTGATAGCCTTACTGTTATCTGAAATGGATTTATTGTTTCAAGAATAATAGTTGCTTGACTTACGGGATATTTCCTCCCAGAAATTACAAGATGTTTGACCATTTTATTTCTTTTATAAGTTATTCAAATTTATTTGGTGTAGGGTGATAATATAGTTTCCTAATTTCTAGAATTTGTCTCGGAGCAAGGGAAAATATCTGTAAAGAGAAAAGATACTACATATGGCCTTTATTACCATTGAAGAAGAATGTTTACATTTTGTTTGTATCTTTTGTTGTTTGATTGAGGTTATTTTTTTTATATTATATTAATAGAACATTATAAACTATGGAGTTATTTCTTTTAATTATTGCTGCTTGGTTATGGTCTTTGGACAGACCAAACAGTGAATAATCTATGAGAATGAAAGCATTTTATCTTCATGGATGCGACTCAATAAGTACTATTTCACTTGAGAAATATTGGAAGAGACATCTTCAAAAACCACTCCGCAAGGAGAAAACAACAAACAAAATTAGACTCTAGGATAAATGCTCCTCGTGCATAGAGCCCACAAAGGTAGCTCCTGGACTAAAATAGGTAAACTGCATCCTGCAAAAGAAATATAATTTGCACCTTCGCAACAAGTGTCGCCTTTCACTAAAACGCATAGCAGAAAGCTTAAATGTAGTCTAAGAAAGGAAAAATCCAGTCAAAAGTTGCGGCTAAAAGGCTGAAAAAGGGACGCCGAGTTTATGTTTGAAGACTTTAGGAAAATCGCGTGTTGTTGAAGTGGCCTTTTTTCTGTAGGAAACATCATCAGACATTACATCTTACTTGGATTCTTAACTATTTAATGTTCCATTTACTTGGATTTTTATAATATTACATCTTCACAGTCATTTACACAACAATTATAGAAGAATTTAGATAAGATATTAGAGTTTCTTATCTTCATGAAAATTGGAAAACTCCAATGATTAGTATTTCTTGTAGAACTTTCAAGCTTTTGAGACTATATGTTTTTTAAAGTTTGCTTGGTGACTATTTATAAGAATGAACATTAAAAATTAGAAATGCATTCTTCATGAAAGAGACATGCTTACCATAAGAGCCTTGAGAGATACATAAAAGTTACATATTAAGTACCAATATTTAAAGAATTCCCTACCTGACAATGTATTATTTAAGATTATAAAAGATCGTAAATGAGATGCACTCTATAATATCCATTTGAAGAATTAATGAATGTAGTGCACTTGCAGCCCAATAAAAGATAAATGAGAGAATAAGATAGTATAGAGTACTTGTAATTATGTTTGAAAAGCCATAATTTAATAATTTATAATCCTATAGACTAAATTTGGACACATGTTCAAATATATTAAAAATTTGCTATATAATGATTGTTGGACTTTGAAGGAAAATTTTGAATAGATCTATCAAAGACAAAGATAATCTAAATGTAAAAACTTACTGGTCTACACATTTTTTCAACAAATTAAGTTTGTATAATTTTTTTTTATTGAATTAGCAATGATTTTTTTAACCTAAAAGGTTTAAGATAATTGTTGGATTACTTCCAAATCATTTATTTATATTAAAAAACTGTATAAGATCTTAAAATTATTATATTAATAATGACTTTAGTTAAAGAATCTATACATAATTAATAAAAACATGATCATAAAGTGATTCGGTGATTACTTTAGGTAAATTATTTAGTTGAATAATGCACTATTAGAACAAAAAAAAGTACTACAATAAATATGATAGAAGAAATTAATCATTTCTTACCACATAAAGAAAATATACTACTTTAGTAGAGTTATCATATTGAGGCTATCATGTAATGTGTTCTTAAAATGCTAAGTATTGTGGATTATACTTACATTTATTGTAATCTATAAATGGATGCAAGTGAATGTTTCATGATCTTTTTCATATTTTCATTTATGTATTGTAACAAAGAAGAATATTATTCATTTAATTTAGGTAACCATTTGAAGCATGTAACAATAAATTGACCTTTTGATCTATGAGGAGTGGGATGGGCAGGAGTGGCTATGGTTTAAAATCTAGGGTTTCAGGTGTGAGACAAAAGATGTCTGTAATTGATGGGGATGGGGATGACTTAGTTGAAGATGCTAATGATGGTGATAGGTGTTTGGTGAATGAAGCTCACTATGTTCTTGATGTGTGTGGCTTAATGGCCCTATTCCTGCTTTGCCAGAGCTAGAGCTTCTCTCACAGTGGGTGCCCATTGGTTTGGATCTCTTCTAGTATTGAGAAAACTTTCATTTTTGTTGTGCTTTGTGGGAGGGTCCTTTTTTTGGTATTCTTTGAGTGTTTGTTGGGCATTTTCTTGGGCTTCCCTCAACGTTCCTCTTCTCTTCCATGGTGTTGGGTTTTTTTGAGATGGTCTCTGCCTTTGTGGATCTCCTTTCTTGGTGAGGGAGTTCAAGAGGGGTGTTATATGCGGCTCTTGGTCCTCCCGTGTGTGGTTGCTTTGCGGTTAGGCTTGTTTGGCTTTATGCACTAGTGTGCGGCTTCTCTTCCTCGCCTTCCTATCTGTTATGGGAGGCCAGTGTGTGGAGAAGAGAGGTTTCCCCTCTTGGATGACCTCCACCTTCTAGTTCATGATGCTTTTCTATCTTAAGTGGTATGTCAAGGCTCAAGTGCCTTGGTGATTTGGGTCTTCTGTTTGGCCCTCTTCATGTTTTCTCTTGTTTTGGGGCTTATTTTGGTAGGATCTTTCTATGCCTACCTCTCCTATTTGTGAGGGTCCAGATCACCTTTTTTATATGGGCTTCTCCTTGGAGTATTTGGGAATTTTCCCTCTAGTGTGGAGGGTCTTGGTGCTTTTTTTTCACTTCTATAGTAGTAGTTGAAGTTAAGAAGACCCTTGTTTGTTTGATTGGCTGTTGTGGTTGGAAGCTCCATACTAAGGTGCAAATCCCTATTGAGGTGGGGTTTCACTCTATGGATCAGTGACAGTTGAAGGTTACTCTGCTTCTTCTCTCTTTTTTCCCACTTCCTATTGAGGTGGGAGTTCCTATTGAGATGGAGGCTCATCCTATTGAGGTCGTTCATTGCTGGATGAAAGAGGAGTGTAGTGGCAGTGGTGGTCTTCTCTATCACTTGGTTGTAATGAGGTAGGCTAGATTATTCCTGGGTTTCTTCTTCCAATTGTCCTTGTCTCAGCATTCCCTATTTAGGTGGGTTTCCCACCTATGTAGGTGAGGATGAGTGATGTTGTTGGGCTAGTTTATTGTTGATGGTTATTGGCGTCCCAGGCCATGGGTTCCTAGTCTAAACTCTATGTGCATCTTTGGGCCAACATACATGAAAAGTGTTTTCTTATGGTTGGGTTTTATAAAGGTCTTGAGTGTCTTGTCAATACTCACTATGTTTTTCTTAAGGTTAAGGGCATCTTGGAAAACCTATGTAATGTTTTGCAAGGACTTGGTCTTTCTTCCTAGTAGCTAGTAATTTAGTTGAATACTTTATTGTATGTTTTTTATGTTGATCTTCTAGAATGGTTGGTTTGGGGTTCGAGGTTAAAACCCTTTCTATTGGTTTTGGGAGCTAGGTCAAAACCCAAGTCTTATGTTTCTATTGGCCTCAAGAAGTTCACTTTTATGATGTAGATGGGTGAGGTAGCCCTCAATTACCCTCATTTGGTGCATTCTTATCATCTTCCTGATTGGGGTTTTGATGCTATCTATCTGGTCGATGCTAATAATTTTTTAGGGCCCATCCTGGTGGCTAGTTATTTCTAGCTAAGGTTGTTGGTAGGTTTTGGGACCTTCCTATCTCTTGGTGGAGTCAAGATCTTCTTTTTCCAAATTTTATGGAGGACTCTCATGGTCTATTATGTTGGTTCTGGGATCCAAGTCAAAACCCTATGTAATGGTTTGAGGAGCCTTAAAACCCCTTGGAGCTTAATTTGAAGTGATTGGTTCAATGATGTAAGTCTTTGGCCTTATGTGCTATTTTTTTAGGGGTAGCAGGCACTTAATCTTCTTATTTCTCTAGGCTACAATTTGTTTGTTAGTTTTACACTGATAGATCGTAGTTGTTTTATCTATAGCAGTGTTTTGTCTCTAGATGGGTTCTAGATCCCTCACAAAATATACTTTTAAGGGGTTTCATATCCCCTTCAAAACCTATTTTTACATTAATCAAAAAAAATTTGAAGCATGGTTCTACAAACTCACAATAGAAGATAGAAATTAGGCTACCAATGTGCTCATTGAATAAGATATTTGTGACACCCACATCAAAATGAATAAATTAATTATCAAAACTTACATTCAATGTCACACTTATGAGACTAAGAATAAAATATATAAAATTGACCTTATATGTGCAAGAATTGAGTCAGTCACATAATTCTGAAAAACTCTAGGCATTTGATCTAGTAAAAAATATAGTGACTAGAATTTTCTTACCTCATGTTTATACACTTTTAATCATGATTTTAGGGACACGTTTAGGATATTTTTAGAGATGAAATTGGATGTAAATCTAGTGTAAAATGTGTTGGACATAGGCTATGACTTCCTTATTTTGGAAAAGTCTAAAAATCATAGAGGTGAGCTAGAATGTAACTAGGAAGCTTAAACATATTGTCTCATATACTTCAACCTAGATTAGGCTGATGGGTGATATAATCTAAAATCATTGACTTATTTGGAGTCTATCACAACTTGTAATAGTCATGGTGCATAACTCTACCACTTTCACTTTAAGATTTGAACTTGCACACACAACAAACATGGAAGAAGGGTTGTTTCGTATAAGGAGTTTTCTAATTCAAAACCCATGTCCATGTTCCCACTGCCATGACAACTATGATGATTAAATGGACTGTTTATCCTAGGGAGGATGGAGGATAAATAGTAACATGAAAATGTTGAATTGTCAAATTTTACCTTAAAAGTATGAAAACCTTGGCATGGAATTTTATACAAGGCCTGATGCTGATAGAATGAAGTCTTGCAACATGTTACTGCATTTATTAAAATCATGGATAAACATAATATAGTTGATCATGATTACTATTTAACAAAATTATTGTTAGAAATTAGATTTAGAAAATATCGGTTAAATGCAAATGAAGATTAAACAGAGGGAAAAACACAAATAATAACCATGAAGAGAAAATTTTAACGTGGTTCACCAAAATTTGGGCTATATCCATCAAATAGAGAGTTCGATATTATTATCCACCAAATCAAGCCAATCACAATCAACAAACGCTTGCAACTCAATACAGCTACAAAATGCTATAAAATTCTCATATGAAAACCCTAACCCTAAGATATTTTATCAAGAATTATGTGAGTTACAAAAATAGGGTTAGAATATGTTAGCCAATAGAATGTTTCCCCTTGACCCTGTCTTGGGGACTGTTGGGCCAATTTTCTGTCATAGTAAAAATCTTGTAAAATTGGCATGTTCCCTGCAATGTGTTTGTCAAATGTCATGCCCTGTGCTCTTCATGTGTCACCTTGCATCAATCCAAACTGCATCTCCTAAATTGCAAAACCCAGAAAGATATTCAAATTTCAAGGTCCGCGGGAAGCATTGTCAAAATTTGCCATAGTGTCGAAAACCCATAGTGTTTTTGAAAGTCCATGATGTTTTTAGTCTGTGAGTTTTCAACCTTCGTTGTTTTCGACCCTGTGTTTCCTTCTTTTGTGCTTATCCTTTGGTGTCAAAAACTCTATGTGTTTTCAGTCTTTCGCTATGTCAAAAACCCTATGTTTTTTACCTCCCAGTTCCCTGTTTGTTGGCTTTCCTTAAGTGCGCAAGTGCGATGACAAGTGGGCCCAGGCCTTCAAAAAATCTTCTTGATTGGTTGTTGCATGGTTGCATGTCAGACTTTTTTGACATGAGATCATGCGACCGCCTGCCACCTATCCACGTGGTCCCAGCTCTTTGCTTTGTTCGGCTGTCTAACAGTTTGTTCTTCATTCAGTGACTTCGCGACTAGCGGTTATCTTTGGTCTCCTGATTCTGGGTCTGGCATCTCACGACCTGGTGACTGTGTTGTCGTGCAATCTCTTCTCTTCTAGCGGTTAGCGGCTAGCATTCAACGACTCAGCGGGTGGTTAGTCGCGTAGTCGCTGAATGCCTGGCAGTTCACGGGCTCATTTCTTCAAGCGACAGAAGGAAGAGATCGACGGTTGGTGTGTGATCATGAGGAATATTCCTTCCCCTTGCGATCATGTGCCTACCGTTGATTCTATTTGCAGAGCAGGGTGGTTGTTGTTTGGTGGTCGTGCATGGTGGTGATGTGGCAGCTTTTCTTTGGTTGTCACATGACCGCATAGCTCTTTCCTTGGCTATGTGATCATGCGACCGGTTGATGCATGTCCTTGTTCCCGCTGGTAGAGGTGGTGATGTGGCATCTTCCTATTGGTCCATGTGATGATGTGGCAATATTTCAGTGGGGCTTGTGTTAATGATTTTAATCTATGGTCGGCGTGCAATCGTAAGGAATATTCTTTCCCCTTGCGATCATGTGCCCACCATCTGATTTGATGCCGATGGGTTTGTTTGCAGTGGGCCCGGGTGATTCAGCGGAGAGGATGGCATGGTGGATCTAGTGGTTGGTGCATGATCACATGGGAGGTGTCAGACCCCTTGCGATCATGTGCCCACTATTCAATTTCAAAGGCTTGTTGAGTGTGGGTTCGATGTTGGTGATGGGGCGGTATTCAATGAATGGTGTTACGACAGGTGGCGTCATGCATCGCGGTTGCGGAGTTAATGGCAGAGTGGATAAAGTTTAGCGGCTCGATAATTTGCTTCTTGTCGCGAGTTTGTGGGATGATTTGGTGGCAACGCTATTCTTTCTGTGAACTGGCGAAAGTCCTTTGTCGCCAGTTCCCTAGATGATTTAGTGGCATTTTCAAAATGTGCGGTGGCGGTTGTGGCAAGGTTAAAGTCTGCAGGTTATCGCATGTTTGCATAGCCTGTCCCCCGGGCTATGTGATCATGCAACTGACCATCTGTGGTCACGGTTGTGGAGTTATTAAGTGGGGCCGCTGGGTTTCTAAAGTGATTAAAGGGCCGACAGATCTTGTGGCCATCGTATCACCACCGGGGTAAGGTGCGAGGAAGTTAACTTGGCGGTCTAGCAACAGTCATTGATGCTGTCTAAGGTGGAGTGAAGATCTTAAAGCCCGCGAGAGTTATGAGATCAACGGCCGCCACTTAATATTAATTTGATTTTGAATGATGACCGTCGATTCACTTCTGGCGCCATGAATATAGCCGTTGCCTGCAAATTTGAATTTTTGAACATTTCCAGCGACCAGTAAGGATTGGAATTGATGACAAAAAGGGCTAGAGTTGGTGAATTTGAACTTCTCCACCATTCGAGTGTGGTCCAAGGTGCCTTGAGGGTTTGTAGTGATTTGTACCATGTGGAGGAGGATAGTTTTTCGTGGCTCGAGGCATGATTTCAGGGTGGTTGATAGATCTGTGATCTTCTATGCTTTGTTCTGAGATTATCATGATTAGAGGTCATCTTTGATCTATTTCTCTAGGGTTTCTTGGTTGCCTACCCCTGTAATAAATCTTGATTCAGTCTTTGGTTGGTTGGGTAGTTGAAACCCTAACCCTAGCTGTCTGTAGCTTGTTGCATTCTCTTTGAGAATTCCAAGGCAGCTAGTGGTATAAATGGCAGGTGGTTTGTTTTTGTAAGGGTTCCTTCTTCTGCAAATTTTTGAGGAGAATTGGTTCCATGTGAGGGTCTCTTTCCTATAGATTTTCTCCTTCTCTCTACATATAGAGTGTTCCTCTTTCTCCATTGTTGGTTCAGAGAATACAATACATGTTGTAATAGATTTGTCTTATGTATAAGATTTCAATATATTTGTTCTGCTCTCAGATTGTCTCCATTTGAATTTTGAATCATTAATCATACATCAAGGGTGTTTGATTTGTCTGTTTGCATTGCCTAAGTGTTTGCAAGTGGAGTTGTCTTCGCAGGGATAATTGGTTTAGAGTTGGTGTTCAGATATGTATGGGCTAGGGTATCAGAGATGCATCATGCTTGTCTTCCAGTGGATGTTGGTTAATGTATTTCCTGTTCCTAGGTCTTTCTTTGGATAGGTGATAGCATATCTGGGTGCGCAGGTGGTTTGGTAATGTATGATTTGGTCAGGGTGAGTGTATTGTCATCTTGTTTCATAGCTCTCTTGCACTAGGGTATTTGACTATGTGACCCATTGGATAAGGCACTGGTCTATCAGAGACTTAGGGTATCTTAGGGGTCCCTTCAAATCTCCATTTAAAATCATTTCATTTATGTCCCACCCTTTCCCTTTATTGCTGTTAGTGTAGGTCTCTATATTTCAATCTCATTCCATGAAAGTAGGGCTATTGCATGAGATATTGGCTTCATTGAGGTACATGATCTACCTATAGGGGATTGATTGCTATTCCACATCAATCTATCTGCAGGCCTTTGGTTTTTTCATGAGGTGTCTTGAATGTATAGATAAGGCAATACCCACTTGAGTGAATGTGGAGCTCAAAGAAGAAGGAGGATTTCTCTCTATCCTTATCAATTGGTTTGTTTTCCTTGTCAAGCTTGAGTGCCTAACCTGTGTTTCAAGCCCAAGCATTTGATTCAAGCTTGGTCTTGCAAGGAAAAGAGCCAACAGGGACAATGCCCCCAAATCTACTTTGTATAATTTTGGGGGAAACTATGCCAATAAAAGTGGGAAAAAATAAACCTCTGAGTCTAATTAGACTCCACATTACAATAATTGTATGGTTGAATGATTTGATCCTTGAATGCATATTTGTAATTAAGCTTTCTCAATTTAATGATAGCAATCTTGTTTCATTTTTCTATATGATTTGAAATAATAGATAAAGTTGTCTAACTTATACATGCATCTTATAAATATTTAAATTTAGTTTTTGGGGAAGGTTGACAATGGTAGATAAATTACTTCTATTTTCAAAGTGGTCCTTCATTGTTTGAATGTTGAGCTCTAATTTCCTAGGTAGCGGTGCCAAGTTCCCTAGTCCTAGAACAAGCCACGAAAAAGATCATGAATATACATATATTGCTTGTAGATATGAAATGATACATAGTTTATAGAATTTGGTACATGCCTTCTCGAGTGGGATAGAATCCCACCCTATCAATGAGCTAGTGATGCAATGTGTTGGCATGTGGGTGGCTATGATGGTATTTCCTATGCTTGTGGTGAACCTAATAACGGGTTTCCTTATAGACTTTTTTACAAATTTTGATGATGAATTACCTCATAATGAGTTGGTTAAGGTTGAAGATTAGTATTTAGAGTAGTAACTATTCATCCCTATAAATGGTTGTTCCTTATGACTTATGACAAACTTGGCATGCTTGGTAGGAATCAATTTGAAAGCGACAATAATTTTTGTTCTCTTAGCATCCCGCCTTCTTGGTAGTTTTCATATTTGATTCCATAGATATAATTGGTCAATGAAAAAAATTATATACAATAGAAAAAATGAGGCTTAACCCAAATAGTTTAATAATTGGATAGTATGTTGCATTTGATACTATTCTTTTGAGAATGAGCCAAAATTTTATGATTGAATACAAGTACTAAATAGTTAGAAATAAATATTTAGACTGGATTCTTATAATGCAATAATGAGAATCAAATTATTTAGCTTAGGACAGGTAAACATATATAATATATTATAAGGGAAATATCTATTGCATAGGAAAGTGCCATGCATCCCCATGCAAACACTAAGGAACCTAAGAAACCTTATTCATGTTAGATAACATCTACACAAGAAAGTTCATCTAGGAGAATATCTAATAATATAATATTCTACACTAACACCCACCCTTGGGCATAACTAGGTCAAAAGAAAGATATTTGAGACATGAAAAAAGGCTTGATTATGTGCCCAATTACAAAGAAAATTCCCATTTAAGGGGGAAAATTGAGAAAATAAAGTGGCAAAACCTCTCCCCAAAAGAGAGAAAAGAAGGAGAGAAGAAGTTCACAAGATGGCGAAGGAACTTGAAAGTGGCATGTATTGCAATGTCAATGCTAGTATCAAACTATGACTAAATTTTTTAACATGAATCAATACTATAAAGATTGAAGAACATGGCTATAATGAATGACCCTTAGAGTATTATGTAACCCAATATTGAATCAATGAATATAGGCTCCCATCTAAAAATTGAACCAATTTTGAATCATATTTGTCAAGTTCAGCATTATCTAGAGAAGAGAAATTGGAGATCCTAGATATAAATCATGCTCTATCAAGATGAAGATTTATATTACAATGCATATCATTTTACTACACTCTCATCCAAGTTATTATGCTTCTTCTAGTAAAATCAATTATTATGCTTCTTAGTGAAATCAACCTGGATGCATTGGGATGAAACCCCTTAATTGATTTATTAAAGTTCATGTATTACAATGCCCTTGATCTCCTTGATTTGGGAGCTTTATCATTTAGTGTTTTTATGGGCACAAAGAGAACAAAGTACCACTAAAATAAGTGAAAAAAGGAGAGCATGTAAAAAGTGAGGTAAGAAGTGGCACATCACCTAAAAAAGATCATTTTAACTATTCCTCTATTTAACAAATATGACATGGAAGAGACATCTTCAAAAACCATTGCGTAAGAGAAAAATGGAAAACAAGAGTGTATGCCCTTCAGCTGATAAATAGCCACGTAAAAGATAAACAACTAATCTCAGTCAATGAGTTTTAATAAAAAACTACAAAGGTGAATCTTGATAGTATCATAATTTGACTTGTTGTAGAAAATATCTCCTCCTTATCAACTAATGAGGTAAAGAAGCTCTATAATGAATGGTTCATACTTGGCGTGGCACTTTCTGAAGGTTTTGCACAAATGGTGTTATAGGCTAAGTGGGTTTAACCTTGGAAGAAACTGCATAGTTAGACGAGCTTGAGTTGGAGTCATACTGGGATGGGTGACCTCTCGAGAAGGCCTAATGCTTCATCTCTATGAGCATCACCTAAATGCAATGAGAGCTAAGTTTTCCATTCACTCATATGAGAGATTGGTTCTTGTGAACCACTACTCATGAAACATAGATCAATGAATTTAATTAGAAAACTACATAGTTCAATCATGATAACAATATTACAATTTAACTTGCTGTAAAAAAATATCTCCTACTTATCAATATTGTTGCTATTATCCTTAAGTCTCTACGCCAATCTACCGATCTACCGACTCGTTGTCTTTGTTGATCTTCAAAAAGATAAATAGTGAGAAAGGACAAAATGATCCCTTCCCTACGCTGGTCCAAGTCCTCTTTGGTAGACTCTGTTATAAATGCTCCTCACATAGAGCCCAAAAAGGTAGCTCCTGGACTAAAATAGGTAAAATGTGGCCTACAAATGAAAGATAATTTGTGCGTGCGCAACAAGTGTCGCCTTTCACTAAGAAACGTAGTAGAAATCTTAAATGTGGTCTAAGAAAGGAAAAATCCAATCAAAAGTTGCGGCCAAAAGGGTGAGAAAAGGACGCCAAGTTTATTTTTCACGACTTAAGGAAAATCGTGCATTATTGAATTGGCCTTTCTTTAAAGGAAACATCATGAGATGCCTAATACGTATATCAATACGTTGTACCATTAGAAAGTAGAAATATCCAATGCAAATGTGGAGAAAGAAGCAGCAAAAAGCAGACCACCCCTTCCGAATCGCCTCCTTTAGCACCATTTAGCGCCGGTAAACAAGTTTCCTCTCATTTTTATAGAGATCACTAACACATAGGTCTACTGACAAGTGAATCATCCTGTAACAATGAAGAAGATGTGAAGTTACAAATACCCACGAGAAGCCAAAGATATCCCAGAAATATAATAATTTCAAATTTTTGCAGAGTGTCACACAAAGAATTCAAATGAAATGTAGTTCTGATATAGTGTTAAAATAATGGGAGTATCAAATAATAAAAAAATAAGTATATGAAATAGGCACTAAAGATGCAAATAGTGAGTCGCGTTAATTAGCTTGGAACAATTACAAATATGTAATACATAAGAGAGCTATTTGTCATACATGAAAGCGACATGTACAACTCTATTCAAACACTGTCACACTTAAGGAACCTTATCTCTATCACATTCACTGAAGAAAGCTTATCTAAGAAAATATTCCAAGAACTAACAATTATATCGTATTTTGTAAGAATAAAATGAAAAATCTATTTTATATGATCATATAAGGCATTAAAAAGTCATATTTCAAATATACTTATGTAGATAATGTTTATACGATTGCATACCTTAACTCAATCTCCAATTCCAGATCTGGTGGTCTGAATCCTACATACTATCTTATTACTAGTTGATTGAGCATTTAGTTGCTTCTCCATTTGATCCTTCAATACCATCGATAAATCTGATTTCTTGACATCAACAAAACATATTGTCATCAATGACAACACCACAATACACTCATTTGATCAAAACACGTACCACCTTCATCAAAATGCCAACAATTATAGATGTACAAGCAAGAGGGAGAGTTGTAAGGAATTCAAGAAGTCCATTCCTAAATTGGGATCTAAATTGAAAACAAAGAAAAGTTAGTTAGAGGGAAATATAAGAAAAGATTAATGAGAGTACCAAGAAGAAGAAAATCAACCACATACCAGAGGAGGAGTTGAAGATGAGAAGAATGCAAATATTTGTACTTGTATTGTCTCAAGGTTGAATGAAAACTTGTAATTTGATGGTTGGCTATTTTATTCCTAAAAAAAATGTTTAAGATTTTATGAGTTAATGTTTTGATTTGAAAATAAATGTGAATTCAAAGATGTGGGATTGGGTAGTCTAATAAGGTTCCATAATCTTGTCTGCATCACCAATATAGAGAGTAATGACTCTTAACTTTTAGCAATAAATATAACAAATGAATCAAAGAATAAGAATGAAACGACAAAAATGCACGAATAATCGAGTTGAATTTCTAAACAGAAAAATCAAAGATTTCAAAGGGACATGATTTTATTTAGGGAATTTTCCACAAAACACTACAACAAATTTGGACTAGATTCATCACTAAAAATATCAAATCTCTATTTAAAAAAAAAGAATTGTTATACGTTGGAAGACGGCAATTAAGGCATGTGTATGGTAAAAAGGAAAACTAGAGAACATGTACACATAAATTTTGTGATAGTACTATAAAAGAGACCCCAAAAGATAGGAATTAATTAAAACATGTAATATAAGAAATGCTCAAATGCATTTCTAGAAACATAAATATTAACATGGTTTTGGATAAAATCAAATTTGAACAATATCAAGATGGATTTATTTATTGGAGAAAGTGTCGACCAAAACAAGGGTTAATAAGAACTAGATCTAACAAAGATCAATTGAATTTATATACACTAAAATGGATCGAAGAACTCTAAAGAAATAAAATGCTCATTATTTATAGGATCATTTTGCACTCGTGTAGTGGGTGTATGTTCGGAGTTGGGGGTCAATTCCGCAGAAGTCCGCGGTGAAGGAAAACAAGTAATACAAATCAGGCACCTGTTTAGGTTTGGGAGCCCGAAGCAATTTTTCAAATCAGGCGCCCATTTAGGATCGGGCACCCAAAGCAAAACAGGTGCCCGATTTGTTCAAAACGGGTGCCTGATTTGAACAAATCGGGTGCCCGTTTTGAAAATCTATATATTTTTTCTTTTAAACGAAATTCTTGTCATTTTCATCCACAGCAAAAATGGAATCATGTTTGGTAGAGCTCGGGCGCCCGGTTTAGCTTCCCCTGTCAACCCCACTTGCCATTTTTTTCGTCTTCTAGGTATGTACTATTTTTTATTATTATTATTTTATAATTTTTGTCTTTAAAAATTGTAGTTTCAGGTTATTTTTAATTTAAAAATGTATAGTTTAATGTTATTTTCAAAATTATTGCATAAATTTAATTATATTTTATCTTTCAAAGTTGTAATTCTTTTTTATTTCAATTTACTTAGTAAATTACCATACTAAAGTAGAAAACTAGTAAAATTTAGGTATATACAAAATTACATTGCAAAACCCTACGTAGAAAACCAAAACCCTAGATAATAAAAAAAAAATATAAACCTAGATAAAAAATTAATTTACGAAACCCTAAACTTAGAAAAAATCAAAATATAAATTTAGAAAACCAAAACATAAATTTAGTTCAACCAAAACATAAATTTAAAAACATAGACACACACACACACACACACTCTCTTTCTCTCTCTCTCTCTCTCTCTCTCTCTCTCTCTCTCTCTCTCTCTCTCTCCCATCTTAAGTTTTGATTATTTAAGTCATTCAAATTGTAAGGTAAAATATATTTTACAGTATGTTAATTGTAAATTATCATGTTTTTATTTGTACGCAGATTGGCAATATGGATGATTTTCACATTGATGAGCTTATGCACCACCACCTCCTCCTCCACCTCCCCCTCCCCCTCCATCCCCCCTCCACCTCCACCTCCACCTAGAGAGCTCAGAGATAATATTAGGAGAAATGTAGAAGACATATTGAGAGACATAAACATTATTATGCATGATCCATATCCATCTGTCCAGCTACTACACCTTGCAAATAGCATGCAAGGCATAGTAGATTCCATACAGACATTAGACTACGAGATTGATAGTTTTGAGTCGTGGAGGGAGTCTATGCATGTATATTATGCTGATTTATATTATGCTAATGGCCTCTCTTATAAAGAGGTTAATAAGTTAAAAATTACAAAAAATGATTTGGCATGCTATTTTTTGAACCCTACAATGGGTGAGTAGATAGTTGGCAAGAAGCCACACATTTCCATTAGATGGTGTAGACACCCCGGGATAGTAGAGCATTTTTGGGAGCTGTGGTGGATGGTATTTGACCATCCAGCACATGCTAATCATGAGGTCCCACTTTATTTTTTGAAGAATTTATGGGCTGAGTTTGAATTGGGTAAGAAACCTAATTATTTTGACATGAGAGCATTTTAGGGGGTTGAACGGGGCATGCCACAAGATAGGCTAGGGGCCAAATTGAGTGATAGAACTAGAAATCATGTGCACAATGAGCCCCTTGTTCCTCTTCCATCTCCTATACTTCATGCACCTGTCTATCATCGAGCAGTGCAGTCATCTCTTGGTTCTTTCAGTGCCCTTATGGGCAATTTGTTATAGCACATGACCTAGGCAAGGACTGCCCCCAACATAGCATGTGTTTGCATGAGTTGTGGGGGTATATGTATGGGTCCCTAGTCTGATCCTGATGCTGCCCATGCTGCCCATGGTGGATATGGTGATAATGCTGGTGGTGCACATGGTGGATATGTCGATGATGATGATGGCACACATGGTGATGCTGGAGATGATATCTCATCATATGTTGATTTCCTCAATGCAGATGATGATCATCCCGCATAGGTAAATTTAATTATAATTTAAATATAACGTAATATTAAATTTCTTATTTATACAAAAATGAGCCATAACATGTGGATTTTTCAGTGAACAGAGGAGGGTTGACCATCCAACATTCATTAGCCGTCATCATATGACATCGACACCTCGACATCTCGGTGCTCCATTCATGGTATGCACTTTGATCTTGATACATTTAAACTTTAAACAAAATAAACTTTAATTGATAATGTGTTTGACATATTTTTGTTATTTTGTAGGATCTCTCATGTATGACTGAGATTGGAAATCCTTCATTCTCTGCCCCACCAGTCACCGAGAGTCAGCCGCATATACCTGTAGTATGTTTTTCATTTATTAATTTTAAGTATTTGTATCTTACTAATTTATGTACAACTTTGATTCACACTTTTTTTTTTGTAATTGTAGGCTTTTCGATTGTCTGATGTTGCACAATCTCATTTACATCCTGACTCATCGATGACATTATCTATGTGTCACACATAGGTAATGTACACATGTTTTTATTCCATATTTATATATTTAATCAAGTTATATATACTTTATAATTTATGTATATATGTACTATAAGTTTGATTGATACTTTATATATGTTGTTCAGGTCGACACCACCATGAGTCTTGGCATGGCTAAGAATTAAGCCAAATGCATCCATCGACACTATCCTTTGAGGTGATGATTAATTTAAGTAATTTTTCAATGTCCTATGTGTATCTAGATCTTAGATGATTAATTTAAATAATGTTTAATTTGTACTTTAAATTTTTTATAGGACTTGGCTTCATCCACTTTTCATGTAGTTGAGGATGAGGGTGCTCGAGACCAGACAAAGCAAGATCAGGGTGCTCAGGACCAGACAGAGCAGGATGAGGGTACTTAGGACTAGACAAAGCATGTTGATGCATCGCAGTCCTCTTCACTCCATGTGAAGAGGACTATAGATTAGCTAGATGAGTAGAGTTAGTTTATGATGACTATTTGGACTTGTTCATTTTATTTATGATGACTATTTGGACTTGTTCATATTATTTTTGATGACTATTTGGACTTTTTTTATGATGACTATTTGGGCTTGTTTAGACTTGTTCATATTATTTTTGCTTGTTGTTAGAGTAGGACTTGCATTATATACTAGTCCACTTGTTATCATATATTGTACTTGGACTTGTTTTTAGAGTAGGACTTTGTTTTGTGATTGTATGTATATATCATGAGTTGATATGATGGACATTATGATACATGTAAATTATTTCAGGACTTTTTATGTTATTTATCTTAGTCACGAGTTGTTATGTAATTTATCAATTTATCTTAATCAGGACTTGTTATGTAATTTATCAATTTATCCTTAAAAAAACATCTATCTAACAACGAGATCTATTAATTCATGTGTAATTGATCTAAGTACAATATCTAGATACATGTTACAAGTAATATGAACACTTTGATTAACTATAAAAAAAATCATCTAGATCTAACAATGACATCTATTAATACATGTAAAATTGACAAGAACAATATGGATACATTACAAACTTAATAACTATCAAACAATGAGATCTATTAAGTGAACATAATCTGACCAATGTGCATAGTTTAATATTTGTAACAACAAAATTAGGTGAATAAAAAGTTATGAATTTAACTTAAATATTTTAAAAAAAAATTGATGTATAAAAGTGAGTTCATGTGATCTTAAATTATTAACCCAAAATTGTACGAATACAAGAGTGCATTGTACTACATAAATAGTTCATGTCTATGTTCTTCCAAACATCCTACATCATAAAAATAAACATGTTGAAATGTTAGAATTTATAAATGTTCATTTAAAGTTAATTTTAATTTTAATTTCAAATCTATATCTCTGAATTATAAATTATGACACTTCAAAGAAGACATGTAGAAAACATATACGAATATGAAAATTGAACAAAAACTTACATGTATAAATTTGATTCAACCTAATGTACCATCAGCATCCTCTCTTTTCTGCAATGTAGATCTATGTTCTTCTTGACATCCTGCATCATAAAAATAAACATGTTGAAATGTTAGAATTTGTGTACTCGAGTTCATTTAAAGTTAATATGACAATTGAACAAAAACTTACATGTATAAATTTGATTCAACATAATGTACCATCAACATCCTCTCTTTTCTGCAATGCATCTAGATGTTCTTCCCGACATGGACTACATCATAAAAATAAACATGTTGAAATGTTAGAATTTATGTACTCAAGTTTATTTAAAGTTAATTTTAATTTTAAAGTTAATAAGACAATTGAATAAAAATGTACATGTATAAATTTGATTCAACCTAATGTACCATCAACATTCTCTCTTTTCTACAATGCGTCTATGATTGCCTCATGCTCTTCCATTGAAAGTGTCCATAAAATTTTATTAGCAGGTCTCCCTTTGTATCTTTCCAATTTGATATTTGTTGCCACTACCAAATGGGAATAGTGTATAATCTTCTTTTCTAATTGGTAGTCGTCAAAAGCTGGTAAACCATTCCTTCTTGTTAGATATTTGTGTAGCCATGTACCAACTACCACAATAGACCCAATTGGATACTGAAAATTATCATCATCTACTTGATGACATATCAACTTTTTCTTGGATTCTACACATCGAGCTAACCAATACTCTGTCTGCTCTTCATTATCCTTAGGTGCAACAACAACATACACATGTCCTGCAAAACCAAATTAAGTACATGTGCACTGTAAATAAAACTTGTTTAAATTAAAGGTTTATAATTCAAATATATATAATCGTAAATTATATGACATAAACATGTAACTAATATATAATTTAAAGTTTTACAATAAATTGTATTAAATTACCAGGTTGTATGAGATCTGAAACATGATCATAATCTTCTGATGCAACGGCATGATCCAAGTCTTCATTTATTATAACATCTTCATCTTGTCTCTCACTAGGTGTTAATGTTTTTTGTTGCCATTCTTCAACCCATTTTGTATTCTCGCATTCTTCCCATTCACCTACAACACAAAATTGACAAAAACATGCAAGCTCCCTAGCCCATATAGTCCAAGTGTTAGAATTAGAACTCCTAAATGAATGCCATTTAGCCAATCCGCTGATTGTATTATAATCATATCTTGAAAGAATATTTGTCTCTTCAACTAGCCAGAAAAAATGTCTGATTGCAGAGTTCTGACTTGATCTTGTAGACAAAATTGTTTTACACCATTCAACAATTGAACATGCATCTTTAAATTTTAATTTTTCCTCAAGTTTGAGTTGCTCTCTACAAAGCGCTCTCTTAACACATGCACCAGCACCATCATGTTCTCCCTTCCCATGTCCAGCCTCAAAAAAACTCCAGATATATTGGATATTTATTTTCTTGTGCATCCTACTCAACCAATAAAATATTCTAGCATTCTTGAATTTTCCTGTGCAATTATCTGACCATATTAGATGTTGTGTTATATGAATTTCTCTCTCCCTTAAATTTTCATAGAAGGTATTAAAGCAGTATTGGACAAAATTTGATGAGTGTAACTTATTATCACTCATATAGAAATGGTACTCTCTCAATATTTTTCAATCCTCTTATACACTATCAGGTGCATGTCTATAGACAATATGAACAAAAATTGTTACTTGCACTGAATTACAATATTGTGGTTGGATCTCATTTTGTGGTGCAAGCATGTAGTTCTCTACAAAGTCAACAACTGACAGTATACTACCAATTGGAAATGTATTCTTGCATATGCGAAATTGTCCATCAAGCCATCTAGAATTGTGAGAGTGTTTCACATATTTAGGTATGATCTTACTCTTGAATTCATTCATAAAAACATGAACACTAATTTTTTTAGTTATTAGGTCACACTATTTTCCAACTTTTCCATCATTCAATGGATACTCAATAGTTTTAAATCTTTGTACATCAACTAATTGTTGTCCAAAATCAAATGAAATATTTTCATGCAAACATTCATCTAATAATGAAAGATTGCCACATACATCACATACACCATGTTGGCCCTTTTCCTTGCAGGACTAACCTTGAATAAAATAGTTATGCTTAAAACACTGGTTAGGCACTCAAGCTTGACAAGAAAAACAAACCAATTGATGAGGATAAAGAGAAATCCTCCTTCTTTGAGCTCCACATTCACTCAGGTGGGTATTGCCTTATCTGCACACTCAAGACACCTCATGACAAAACCAAAGGCCTGTAGACAGATTAATGTGGAATAGCAATCAATTTCCTATAGGTATCCTTTGCCCCAATGATAGAAAGTCTCATGCAATAGCCCTACTTGCATGGAATGAGATTGAAAGCCAGAAACCTATCCTAACAACATGAAAGGGAAAGGGTGGAACTGAAAGGAAATTATTTTAAAAGATTGAAAGGTCCCCTGAGATGCCCTAAGCCTTTGATAGACCAGTGCTTTATCCATTGGGCCATAGAGTCAAATACCCTACTGCAAAAGATAGTTATGAAATAAGAACACAATATACTCAATGTGTTGATGCCTGACATCAATCACACACCATGACCAAACCTCAACTTAACACCCACCTGTGCATTCAAGCATGCTATTATCCATCAAAGGATTTTGACCCTCCCCTTAGAAGAGACCTATGAAAGGACAATACATTAACTAGCATCCACTAGAAGACAAGCATGATCTATCCTTGATATCTCAGCTCATACATGCATAAACACTAACCCTGAACCAGTTACCTCTAGGAAGATAACTCCACTTGCAAACACGTAGGCAATACAAATAGACAAATCAAACACCCTTGATGTATGATTAATGCATTTAGAATTCAAATGGAGATAGCTTGGTGACAGTAAGAATAAATTGAGTCCTCATACATAAGATAAATCTGCTGCAGCATGCATTGTATTCTCTGAACCAACAATGGAAATAGAACACCCTATATGCAGAGAGAAGGGGAGATCTGCAGAACAGAACCTTTCATGGAACTAGAAAGGAACTCTAAGCTAGAACCCTTTGAAAATCAGCAAAAACAACATATATACCCATGGTTACCTTGAAATCCCACACAAGTTTGAATGCAACAAGCTAAGGGTAACCATGGTTAGAGTTTTCCATCAATTAGACATTTCAAAATCTAATACAATTTGGAGGGAAAACACTAAGTCCTGAATGCAATTAACACTTGATCTTCAATCATGAAAGAATCTCTGAAAGGCACCGAAGATCAATCAAAATTCTACAAAATTCAAACTAGAAGTGACTCTACAACTGCTTTTGGTACATTTCATTTATTCGCCTACGGCAGGACACTCCTCTCTGCAATCAACACACACCCTGGAGCACACTGGAGCGGCGGAGAAAATTAGTTTGACCAACTCAGGCCCTTCCTGTCATCAATTTTGGTCCTTTGTAGTCGCTGGAAACATCTTTGAGATTCAAATTCAAACTCCAACAGCTAAGTCTTGGTGCCAGCGGCACATTGGCGGTCACGATTCGAACAGAGATCAACTTTATGCCCCCACCGTCTGATCAATCTCCCTTCATGGGCTTCATGTTTTAAAACCATCCAGACACCTCGGGCTAACTCCGCAACTGCGATATCTCAATAGTTGTTGCATGATCGCATAGCACAGAGACGGGCTACATGATCATGCGACAACCCGCCAACACTACAACCGCTGCCTTCCCCTAAGTATCGGACCCACCTCATGTATCCACCTCAGCACCTCCTGGCCAATGAAAATCACACACATCAACATACCCTAGCAAATGGACCCACCGCGTGGAAAAGCTTTATACCTTTGGGAAGATCGGATGGTGGTCGCATGATCGCAAAGGGGATGACTATTCCTCATGATTATACAGCCACTGTAGATCACTTCTGCATGTTATTCTGCTTAAGAAATATTGGGCCCACCATCTAGCGACATCACGACTATGGAAAACTTGACCGCCAGCCAAGTCGCCAGATGCTAGGGACTTAACCGCCAGGATTCAGCAACTGAGAGAAGACCGCAAGTCGCCAGAAGAAGACCAACCGCCAGGCAACTGAACACTACTGAGAAGCTGGGACCAGATGGACAGGTGGTAGGTGGTCGCATGATTACATGTTAGAAAAGTCTGACATGCGGCCATGCGACGGCCAATCAAGAGGAGCCCACTTCACTCCCACAAAGAAAAATCCAACGGCTATCGCAAAAGTGCAAAGGCTAAACATCTTGCAACTTCACCAGGTGAACAAGTGACGTCCACAAATCTTGTCTGAGCTTTAACCACACTAGGTAATGGGAAGAGCTAGGGCCCACCAACGGATCACACCTGCGCAGTTAAGACCAAGGTCGAAAACACACAAGATTTTCGACACAGAGAAAGACCAAAAACACACAGAGTTTTTGACGCCAAAGGATAAGCGCACAAAAGCAGGAAGCACAAGGTCGAAAACAACGCAAAGGTCAAAAACACACAGACCGAAAACATCATGGACTTTCAGAAACACTATGGGTTTTCGACACTGTGGCAAATTTTAAAAATGCTTCCCGCAGAGCTTAGAATTTGAATATCTTTCTGGCTTTTGCACATTAGGGGATGCAGTTTGGACCAGAGCAAGGTGACAACAATAAAGAGCACAAGGCAGGACACTTGACAAGCACATTGCAGGGAACATGCCAATCTCACAAGATTTTGCTATGACAAAAAATTGGCCTAACACACCAGAAACACATGTATTCAAAAGATAAAATTACTCATTAGGTGGGTTACAAAACAAATTTGATATAAACTCCTTTACAGTTTTAGGTGGTATATTTATACCACATTCTTTCAACATTTCATTAGTATGCATAGTAGAACGTATAGATCGAAAAATATCATAATGATAATGAAATTGAACATGAGTTTTACAACAACAGGTGATTCTTTCTTTGTTAATCCTTACATACCATGGTTTACATTTTTCAAAAGATCTTTGACTAATACTAATAGTTAACACCTTATCATCCACAAATTTTTGTTTGAGTCATATCTAAAAGGTGTTTTGGATGTGGATCGCAAAATTTTGAACCGACTCTTAATTTAAGAACATCTCTGGCATTAGGGGATACTCTTGTATTATCGTGCCAAAATTTTTCAATCAAATTTTTGACTTCACCAGTAAGTTTCATGTTAAACCTCGGGAGTCTGCCATTGAAGATCCATAAATGGTTTGTAGGATCACTTTCAAAGTTAACTCTTCTCTTTATAGCTCTTGCTAAAGT
Organism: Chamaecyparis obtusa; assembly: GCA_027943335.1. Taxonomy (NCBI): domain Eukaryota; kingdom Viridiplantae; phylum Streptophyta; class Pinopsida; order Cupressales; family Cupressaceae; genus Chamaecyparis; species Chamaecyparis obtusa. Next base: position 1,343,098 of record BSBK01002613.1, on the reverse strand, counting down.
TTTATGATTAATATTAAGATATCTGCTTATGTTTGAAATCATTCTTTTATCAGTAGTAGTTTTGTTTACTAAAGCTATTGATATTGCTCACCGTGTCGCATTACTATCTTTAGAACAACTTTTCTTTCCAATTGTGTCAAAGGCCCTAGCAATAGTTGATACAACTTGTTTTAGAGACTCATCCTTCTTCTTAGTTTTCACATAAATGCCTAACCTCTTCATCACTTTTCACATTTTAGACATTTTAATTAATTATAACATTAATTGACATTAAAACCCAAATTTCTTATTATAAAAAAATTGTCTAAACAATCTGCTCGCATGTGTCACAATCTGTTTCGATGAAACCAAACCACACAGATTGTCTAACACATCAAATTTTAATTGAAATTGTTCATTTATTTCATTATCATTCAAATGAGTTTCTTTGTCAATCGGTGTTTCTATGTCTACATTTACATTGTTGATTTCAATTTGAATTGGTGTTTGATTTTCAGTTTCAATTGGGGTTTGACTTTCAGTTCCTTTATCATTCTGATTAACATTACTAATTTCTAAAATTTCAAGTGCAATTAAACTTGTTAATTTATTTTTAGGAATAAAATTTAAATCATTTCTATTGTAACCTGCTTCTAGAAAATCATGAAAATCTTTATCAGAATAAGTTGTAACAATTGGATACAAAGACATACTTGTATCCAATACTGGATTAGAAGATGCACCTGATTTTTCTTCTTCAACCTCTACATCCATTATGGTGTCTTCATTGTCCTCCTCTTTTGAAACAATTGTTGAACTCGATGCTCCAACATTATTTGGGTTTCAAAGTCTTTCTCTTCTCTCTCGTTGTCATTTTGCCTCCTCTCTATTTTCTACAATCTCCTCAGGTGTCAGATTCTTCTTTAACCTCTTTCTACATTGATTTGATCCCATTTTTGCACCAAAATTTGAATTGAAACAATCTTTTATGAATGCCAGATTCAAAATAAGACAAATAAAAGGAATGTTGGTAGAAATATTCTCTTTGATTGCTGCAAATCGATAGAAAACAAAATGAAAAGTCGCAATCATTAGATCAGGCCCACAGTCTGGTTTTTTTTATTGCAACGGCTCTTTAAGAAATGGGCGCCTATTTTTAGTTTCAAAAAATGGGCACCCATTTTTAGTTTCAAAAAATGGGCACCCTTTTTTAGTTTCAAAAAATGGGCACCTATTTTTAGATTTACAAAATGGGCGCCCGTTATTTGAATTTAAATAATGGGCACCTGATTTGTAAATCTATGGGCGGGAACCTTACCTCTTGGCTTGGGTTTTGGTTTGGGACAGGCTTGGTCCCACCAAGCCTATGCTTGACCCTGCAAAAAAATGGCTAAGGCATTACAAAGTAAAATTTTTGCCTTGCCATAAGTTTTAGGACAACTTCCCGAATGAATTTTTTGATAAAACGAAAACCCATTTTAGCTCTTATTGTGCAGATTATAAAAATATAAATTTTATAGTGATATGATAAATTTTAATATTTATACAATATTCATTAAGCCAACATGGTACCTAAACTTGAAATACCAAGGTTGACTAAAACTTTAATAACTTTTTTAATTTTTTATTTTTTGAAAAATGAGTTATATGTAATCAAACTACATATAATTCTTTCCAATTTTAAAAGAAAAATTTAAAAAAGTGAAGTTATCATCAAATTATGGTGTCTATACACCAGAGGTTTAAAAAATGTATTTTATAGTCAATTAAAAATTAATAAAAAAAAATATTCAATAAAAAAATAAGATAAAATATTCTCATCAATCTTCAGTGTTTTAGGTGCCTTTCCCAAAAGGATTCCCAAAAACACATTCATTTACTTCAAAAAAGGGTGTCCGTACATGCGTGAGGTGTGGTCCTGAAACAGGCATTTTGAAAAAGTGATTTTTAGACATGCATACTAAAATTAAATTTATACCATGTGGGTATTGAAATAAATTACATATTTGAAAACTAGATTGCGAGCACTAAATTTTATATTACTGAAGTTTTTCAAGATTCAATCTTTAAGTGCTTCAAATTTGGACATCAATTGACAGAAATTTTGAAAAATAGAGAAAACACTTTCACTTTTTGGCCAAAAGTGGGACCCAACTTCTTGCAGCCACCCTAGTAGCAAAATAAACATGTTTTTTTTGGGCTCCTCATCTTTTTTATAGGCCCTTTAGGATTTGATAGGAAAGGACTATTCTTTGTTTTTCTAGACAAATTAAGAATCCCTAAACCAACATCGATCCTAGGCACCAAGGATTGAGACTGAGATGTCATTATCAGTGCATTACAATTCCCAATCTTTCCTAAATTTGAACTTCTTTTTGTAGGTAATTTCAAATTAAATGGAATTGCTCCAATAGGGTAAGGGACCCATTTTGCATGGTGTGACCCTATAATTCATGATTATGGATTACATGGGTATATGATCCATCCCATCCAATAGTTAATGACTCTGATATCTAATCGATTACACATAGGCAACTCCTTCACATCAAGTGGTTTCATTCAAGAGTGTAGTCTTTAAATGATAAACAACCCAACCCGCCTGACATCCTCGATCATCATATTCTCCCCCTTTCAATCCATACAATTTATAGTAGGATGAAATTACTTTCTTGCTCTCGCTCCAACTTTTTTTGCAAACTTAAAATTAAAATATAAATTAATAGAATAAATAAGATATAGAAGGAAAAAACAAAGTTAAAGACAATATTATATTTTCTGCTACACACACCTTCTCATATTGTTCAATTTTTGTTACGTTTTTTATTCATCCTTTTAAATGTATCACTGACTCCCTCCCCCATCTTTTAGTGATCCTAGTATTCCAGTAGTTGTTACAAGTTATGTCATGCATGTGCCATTGTTCATAAATGTGCCTTTGTGTTGTCTAATTGGGGATGATGCTAAACAATATCTACCTATTCATTTTGGTTTGTGTGATGTCATCCCAAAAAGAACCCTCTTTGTAACTCTTACATGTTATTCTTCCATTATGATTGTAGTTCTACTACCTTTAGAGAATGACGATAGCTCATTTTGATATAATTCTAATATACATGAGTTGATATCATACATGAGTAACCTTTATGGATTAATAAAGGTTACATAGTTAAATCATTAAATCTATAAACATTGTAAAAAAAATCACTTTTCATTTATATAATGGAAAAGACAGACGATAAGAATTTACAAGGTGGACAATAATCAAATTTTCAATTGATAGACACGCTTTACTGAAATTCCAACTCTCATTCTAATATTTTTAAGGCTAGTTATCATTTCTTGACCTTTGTGATAAAAAAGGTTACAAAGTCAAATAATCAATAAGAATCTACAACCAACAATCAAAATTTCTATTGATAGGCATGTATTTTTGAAATTTTAAGTTCCACTTAAAATATCCCTCATAAGTTATGATTTATTGATCTTACTATAGAAAGAGGGTTATTAAAGGCTACACTCTCAATCCAAAAATCCATGCACATTATTAAAAAAGTTTACTTCCTTTATATAATGACAATGATAATCAATAAGAATTTACAACTGACAATCAATGTGCACAGTTTTTTGGATTTGATAATTTATAAATCCTTTAACCATCATTTATCTTTTACATTAAAAAAACCATATTGACTCAAAATGAATAGATGCTAAAAGAGGTCACACAATCAAATCCATAAATTTATATGCATTCTTAAATAAGTTTATTAGCATTTATATAATGATAGTGTGAGTCCATAAGAATTTTAAATCAAATTTTCAATTGATAGACATACTTACCTAAAATTCCAAATCTCTCTCAAAATATCTTGGATTAGCCCTAGTGCTATATCACTTGAATAATGTAAAAAATGATTTGATTTTTAAAAAAATGAAATATTGTTGTAAGGAAAGTCCATGTTATAGACAACTTGCTGATTTGTGATCTTTTGAATTTGGACAAAATTATTATTATTATATTATTTATTGACCTTACTTTTATATCATTTTAATAATACAAAGTCCATGTGACACACAACATGTTGATTTTAGATCTTCTCAAACTGAAAAAAATATTATTATATTATTTATTGACCTTATTGTTATATCATTCTAATAATAAATAGTTGATATGATCTTAATTACATGATTATTTGGCCTTAGTGCTAGATCATATCTTGATTACATGATTTCTTGGCCTTAGTGCTATCTCATTTGAAAAATGTGAAGATGCTCTAAAAATGGAAAAATGCACATCCCTAGTACTGAGAAAGAGAGGCAAATGAATCTCGTCACAATATCATGTCGCGGGGTGTGGTGACAGGATAAAATGATGCTTGATAGATATATGTTTTTTTTGCAATGTTGCACTAGATTATCAGATATATTTATAACACTAGTATTAACACACACGATCAAAGTTGACTAATGAAAAGAAACACCTATATCTTTCAAAGTCTGTTTCATCCATTATATCTGAATACAAAATAAGAATGTTGCAATGCATTCTGATTAATTCTAAGAATGAATTTTTATTTTTTTTTCACCTATTTGTTAATTTTTTTTTATCTGAACAAACCTAATTGTTTATATACAAAATGCAGTCAAAGGCGTTGGGTTGATACAAATATTTCTAGAGGGCGATAGTTGTATCCCAATCAAAACACATCCCTGACTCAAGTTATTAAAATAATAAGTCAAGGAACCTCATTCCATTCACAGAATTTTTTATGCAGAAACCTCAATTCTATCCTGCATTGAAACGTCCATTTATTAAATATACTGTACATTGATATTATATCCATGCGGACATTGTGGCATCATTAAATTGCAGGCACGTGAGAATACATCCACTGGGCTTTATATAGATTATGCAACGGCGAACAGAATTAAAATAATAAGTTAAAATCGTCAAAACGCATGCCTGACTGAAATTAAAATAATAAGTTGTTTAAAAACGTCATTCCGATACCTTACATTCAACATAGGCAGGAACAGATTTTTTTTAGCGTCAACCCAATGGTATAGATTGATATATCTATGTTATATCATTTCGATCGGATCAGGTTATATTTCATTCCTTATCTCGACTGGCTCGACTTGCAAGGGATCCGCCGTCGAATGCAAGCTGTTATCAAAATATTCGATGGATTTGCTGAGAAATTAATCGACGAGCACATTCATCGTAGATTGAAAGAAGGAAATCCCAAGGATGGAGATCGGGTTAAGGATTTGGTAGACGTGATGCTCGACATGGCCGAGTCGGAGGGCCAAACAATTTCACGGGTCAACATCAAAGCGATTGTCATGGTAAGTTCACGGATCTGCTCTTCTGTTTACCAATTTTAACATATTTTGATTCAAGAAGAAAAGGAAAATTGTGCGGGACATGTTAGCTGCAGGAGTCGAAACATCGTCGACAACAGTAGAATGGGCAATGAGTGAACTGCTGAGCAATCCTGCGACGCTAGCCCGAGCACAGAAAGAGATCGAATCGGCAGTGGGCAGAGACCGCAGAGGGAAGGAGAGTGACGTCCTGAAGCTCGACTACCTGCGATGCTTGGTGAAGGAAACTTTTCGACTTCATCTGCCGTTTCCTCTGCTCATTCCGCACGAGTCGATGGAAGGATGCAGCGTGAGAGGATATTTCATTCCGCCGAAGACACGGCTGTTTGTGAATGTATGGGCGATGGGAAGGGATGAAAACGTGTGGAAAGATGCTGATCAGTTTAAGCCCGAGCGGTTTGTGGGCAGTAATAAGGATGTGAAAGGTCAGGACTTTGATCTGCTTCCGTTCGGAACAGGAAGAAGAGGATGCCCCGGGATTTCAATGGGTGTTTCTGTTGTTGAGTTGGCACTTGCTCAACTTCTTCATTGCTTTGACTGGACTGCGGAGGGCGAGGTGGATATGGCGGAAGAGTTTGGATTGACTGTACCCAGAAAAATTCCACTGCTTGTCCGCCCTTCATGGAGGCTCACAACTGAATGTCCTATTTAAGACAGGTGCCTTTCCATGGCTGTGGCATATATAGTATTATTATATCATTTATTCTGCACTTCTTTAAAGCATTTTCTAAGTTATTCCCCAGCGTGCATTACCTAGTCGACTGCTCCTCAATCTCCTGATTGATTTCATAAAACCCAGTGAAACTTGTGTGGAATGGTTTACGCAGCAACCTCGTGAGTTATGTTATATGTTCTCTAATTATGTTTGTCAAGGGAAAGTGCGTAGTAGCACAAATTTGGTTACATTGTAAAAATGATTACGCATAAATAAAATTCGCCTTGAAGATGTTATGGGAGTTCTATACTTCGCGGATATAACTTAATAAGAAAAAGAAATTAATATTCAATAACGTGATCAAACTAATATTCTTTTTATTTAGGAAATTAGCGTAAAAGAACTTTTAGTGTTGACCACCAGCTTCTTATGTTAATTAGTGATTTAGAAATATTAATCTCATAAATTATGTTATATATTCAGTAACAATGTTTGTTAAGAGAAAAGTGCATAGCACAAATTTGTTTCATTTTACAATGAATATCCATAAATAAATTTCATATTGAAGATGTTAGGCGAGTTTTGGATTCTTAATATTAGGTCTTACTTGGATTCTTAACTATTTAATGTTCCATTTATTTGGATTTTAAAATATTACATCTTCATAGTCATTCATACAACAATTATAGAATAATTTATATAAGATATTGGAGTTTCTTATCTCCATATAACTATTGGAGTACATGAAACTATGTTTGAGATCATAAAGTGATTAGGAGATCAATTTATGTAAATTATTTAGTTGAATAATGCGCTATTAGGGGGGGAAAAGTACTACGAAACATATGATAGAAGAAATGAATCATTCATTAACACTTAGGGAAAATATACGACTTTAGTAGAGTCATCGTATTGAGGTTATCATGTAACATGTTCTTAAAATGCTAAGTAATGTGGATTATACTTAAATTTATTGCCATCTATAAATGGATTGCAAGTGAATGTTTCATGATCTTTTTCATATTTTGATGTATGTATTATAACAAAGAAAATTTTTATTCATTTGATTTAAGTAACAATTTGAAGCATTTATATTTGAAGGATATAACTTAACAATGAAAAGAAATTATTATTGAATAACGTGATCAAACTAATATTCCTTTTACTTACAAAATCAGCATGAATGACTTTTAATGTTGACCACCAACCTCTTATGTTAAATAGTGATTTAGAAATTTAAAAAAATGATATACAATGATTATGTGCACTCTGTGTGTGTGTGTGTGTGTGTGTGTGTGTGTGTGTGTGTGTGTGTGTGAGAGAGAGAGAGAGAGAGAGAGAGAGAGAGAGAGAGAGAGAGAGAGAGAGAGAGAGAGAGAGAGAGAGAGAGAGAGAGAGAGAGAGAGAGAGAGAGAGAGATGCGACTACAATCTACATTTTAAAAATCTAGTCAATATTAATAATTTAGGGTTTACAATTCTTGAATTTAAGATAAGATTCATAGTTTAGTGTTTACAATTCTTGAATTTAAGATAAGGTTCATTGTTAGGATTTTTGGTTGGTCATACATGCTAAGAAAATTTATTCTTGTGAAATTTTATTATTTTTTAGCATCTAAAGGTATATGTACACATTAGTAGACTATATACAAGTTTGATTAAAAAACAAAATGGTAACTATTTAAGATGGTAAACTCCATTTTCTTCCAACATGAAGTTTCTATGGTGTTTGTTATAAATATTTTCAAGGATGAATGGACGAGATCTATTAACACATACTCTAAGGTGGTTATTTTTTATATATAAAAAATATACCATTTACATCACTTATGTAATAGTGAGATCCACTACACTTTTATTGGAAAGTATAAAGACCTATTTAACACAACTTCTCTAACAATTGTTTTCCATCACACTAACTTTTTACTCATACATGTCTCTAAACTATTATTTAAAACTACAAATCCTTGGAAATTATTAGTTCCTTAGATATTCAATATATTTTTAATTAATATCTTACCTACAAAACTTTTTAATGTTCCATTTACCTATATTATTAAAATATTAGATCTTCATAGTCATTTATACAACAATTGTAGAGGAATTTATATAAGATAATGGAGTTTCTTATCTTCATGAAAACTAGAGGACTGCAATGGGTACTATTTCTTGTGGGACCTTGATACTTTTGAGACTATATAATTCTCCTAGTTAATTTGGTGTCTATATATAAGAATGAACGCTAAAAATTAGAAATGCATTTCTCATGAATGAGACATGCTTACCACAAGAGCCTCTATAGATAGATAAAAGTTTCATATTAAGTGCAAATATATATAACGAGCTCTATACTTTGAAATGTATTATTAGCTAAGTATTTCATTTAATTTATTTAAAATATGAAGAATATTCATTTAAGAACATAAAATTTCATAAATGAGAAGCCCTCTATAATATCCATTTGAAGAAGTAATGAGTGTAGTACACTTGCAACATAATAAAAGATAAATAAGGGAATAGGATATTATAGAGTACATGTAACTATGTTCTAAAAGCTATAATTTAATAGTTTATAATCCCATAAAATAAATTTGGATGCATGTTCAAATATATTAAAAATATGCTATATAATGATTTTTGGACTTTGAAAGATAAATTGAAATAGATCTATCAAAGACAAAAGTAATCTAAATGCAAAAATTTATTGGTCTACACATTTTCTCATCAAATTAAGTTTGTATAAAAAATAATTTTTGAATTAGCAATGATCTTTTAAACCTAAAATATTAAACATAATTATGGGATTACTTGCAGATCATTTATTTATATAACAAAATTGTATAAGATCTTAATTTATTTTTTGAATGATGGTTAGTTGAAGATTCTATATATAATTAAATTTAAATGGGATCATTAAGTGATTTGGAGATCAATTTAAGTAAATTATTTAGTTGAATAATGTTCTATTAGAAAAAAAGAAGTTACTACAAAACATGTGATAAAAGAAGTTAATCATTTCTTAACACTTGGGGAAAATATACCACTTTAGTAGAGTCACCGTACATTAAGGTTATCATGTCATATGTTCTTAAAATGTAAAGTATTGTGGATTATATTTACATTTATTATAATCTATAAATTGATGCAACCGAATGTTTCATGATCTTTTTTCATATTTTGATATATGTATTGTAACAAAGAAAAACATAATTCATTTGATTTAAGTAACATTTTGAAGCATTTATATTTAGAGGATATAACTAAACAAAAAAAAAGAAATTAATATTCAATAAAGTGATCAAACTAATATTCCTTTTATTTATGAAATTATCATGAAAGGACTTTTATTGTTGACCACCAACCTCTTATGTTAAATAGTGATTTATAAATATGAAATATTAAAAATGATATACAATGATTATGTACACTTTGAGAGAGAGAGAGAGAGAGAGAGAGAGAGAGAGAGCTACATTCTACATTTTAAAACCATATTTAAAATATAAAAAACTTGCAAGATCTAAAGTGATAAAATAAAGCACAATAATAGAATGAGAACCCAAAGTTGACCATTAATTCATTAGAGAATCAAATCCCATATAGATATGAGGGTGAAACCAATTCCAACAATGAAAGGAGATTGAACTAGAGTGGTAGAAAAACCACTGAAGACATTAGGCTAATGTGCTGAAATAAAATTGACTCATCTCTAGTAGACTCTGAAAAGATGACAACTTGTATAGACAAGTGTCAAATGAACACAAATGACTAAGTAGGCTTAATAAGCCTAAGTGAAATAAAATAAAATAATTACACTAACACAACCTCCATCCCCCAAACACAGCTTAGGAGGACAAGATAATAAAAATTGAGTCTCATCTACTAGCCTAACGAGGTACTCATGTACAATCCAATCCTCTCATGAAAGGAGAAAGATAGAAAACCTAGTGGAAAAAAAATATCCTCCAGAAAAGAGATAAGAAGAGAAGAAGCCTATAAGGATCCCCCAAATGATGATGATGCCGGTGATGTAAACTACACACCAAGAAGAGCATGTGGAACTTCTTGAGAATCTACTTGAATATGACTATCATCTGTAGAATCATCTGAATTATTAGGAATGAAATATGGATTTAAAAAATCCACATCAAGCTAAGATCCCATATGATGTGTAGCACTAGAAACTATAATTTCTTGAGAAAATAGGACTTGACCTTTCAATTTGTCTTTGTCCTTAGTAGTTTCCCAATTTGAAGAATTTTATTTAACAGAATCAATTACCTCAATATTATTATTTTTGAGTAGAAAAGTGAGGTGCTTAATTTTATTTTTCATGTCATCATAACCTATTTTTTACAAAAGGAACATTTAAATCTCTCAATAATTAATTTACTTTATTGAGATGAGTTCTCCTTATTGAAATTATGAATTTTGTCTTCTTTCTTTGCTTCTTTGTCATTTTAAATGTTTTTTCTCTCCTTTATCATTTTGGTGCTTTTAATTTAATGCAATTAGAGCTTGTGCCTTAGTAGATTTAAAATTACCTATGTCAATGGATATAATCAAGAGAGGTTGAGGTATTGGAAAAACCCTATTTCCCTCCTAGATGATGTGAAAACTTTCTTGATGAGAGAGTTTTCAAATCCCAAAGAAGATGACATATAACACTCTACTTTGGAAGTGTTGTATCCTCCTTTGTACTTAGGGTGTTGTGGTATCCTATTACCCTTACCTATTAAGTTTTGAGAGAGAGTAGGGAACATATCAAAATATTTTGAATTTGAATACAAGACTAATGATGTTGTAGGCTAGTGATACTTATTGGGGAGACATTGCTGAAAGGGGTGTTAATTACTATTTACGATATAGTTGTTTTCTAGGTGTCCTATACATAATCATATTGATTACATTAATCTCAAAGTTTACCTCAAAATTATGAGATGGTATTATGAAATTAACATGATCAAGTACATTTGTATTTATCATTACTCATTGCATAATGAAAGGCATCCTATTGCACCTTATTGAAAAGAATCCCTCATGTGGGAAACTAGAGCTTACATGTATCATTTTTTAGGAGGATGGCTTAATGATTTCACCAAACTAGATAGATAGGCATTTTTCAAGTTCCTTTAAATTACTTGGTTTTAAGAGAAACTTTCCTCTTTCTTATCAAGAATTGCATTTCTCATTTTAGAGATGATCGTCCTCAGTATTTTGTTATTGTTATAGGGGTTGATTGCAACTACAAGGAGATAAGGAAATTAGATGACTTCAAGAATGATCCCACCGTGTGACACATCTACAAGGAGGGTGGGGTTGTTAATTTTATTTAGTCCATTAATGGGTTTGATGAGGGACTCTCTGCCTAGTTTTCAAGCTCCTGGCATAATAGGAGGATTTTCATTAGGGGTATTTCTTTTGAAATCAGTGAAGAGGTGATTGAAAATGCCACTAGAACTTCTACTAAGGGTGGTAAAATGAAGAAGACCAACCAAATATTAGATGATGACAATCTAAATAGGTCCTTTAAGGGTAGTGAGGTTCTAGTAAAGAAGTCAGCAAGATATAATAGGGTTGAGATGCGTCCTCATTGGAACTAGGTCTATTTTATTATCATGAGGTACTTTACCATGTAAGGGATTTTTAAAGTTTACTATTATTATCATATGTCACTTTTTAATCACTTCAAGAATCAAGGAATCATCTCATTTCCATTTTTTCTATTGAACTCTCTTGAGAGCTCTATGTTTGATTTCAAGGATAGTGTCTGTCAGGGTAAGAAACTAATTTACTTGTACTGGAACCTTATTTTTAGGCATTACAATTTTCATTTGGTCCTCTTCCTTCCTAAACCTATCATTATTTATGAGGCCCCTATGTCACAACACCTCCACTAGCTACTATTTTTGATATGTGTGACTAGAACAAGAAAAAATGTAATAAAAATTCAGGGGCTACCAAAATATCCTTCCATTTGAGTACCCAAAAATTTATAAACTTTGACATAGCTACCCCTAAGGCTAGCCCTAAAGGAAAAGATTTTTTTTTGTCGACCTCCAAGATGAAAGGAAAGATCCCTTTTTTCCCATGCAAAAAAGGAAAACATCTTTGTCTAGGAGGTTAACATTGATAATGATGAGGAGGTGGAGGAGGGAGATTAAAAGCATCGAAGATCCAATAAACTAACAAGTAGATCTGCTAAAAAGGGGAAAAAAAAGGTTACTTGTCAACTATGATTTTGAGGAAGACGTGGTACAAAGAAATCAAGATGTTGATAAATGAACTCAAAAAAAGAAGAACATAGACGATGATGATGTGGAGTGTTGGTTCTTCTCCTTGCAGGACCATGCTTGAATCAAATAGTTGGGCTTAGACTCACAAGTTAGGCACTCAAGCTTGACAAGGAAAACACACCAATTGATGAGGATAAAGAGAAATCCTCCTTCTTCTTTGAGCTCCACATTCACTCAAGTGGGTATTGCCTCATCTACACACTCATACAACTTGTGTCACACTATAGGCCTATAGGTAACTGACTGTGGAATGGTTCTCAAAATCCTAGGTATCTTGTACCTCAATGAAGCCAATATCTCATGCAATAGCACTACTTGCATGGAGTGAGTATGAAAACCAGAGACCTATCCTAACAACATGAAAGGGAAAGGATGGAACTAAAAGCAAATGATTTTAAAGATGAGTCTGAAGGGACCCCTGAGATACCCTAAGTCTCTGATAGACCAATGCCTTATCCAATGAGCAGCAGAGTCAAATACCCTACTACAAGAGACAGCTATGAAACAAGAACACAACACATTCACCCTGACCAGATCATACATTACCAAACCACTTGCACACCCAAATATGCTATCACCTATCTGAAGAAAGACCTAGGAATAGGCAATACATTAACCAGCATCCACTGGAAGACAAGCATGATGCATCTTTGATACCCCAGCCTATATATATCTAAACACCAGTCCTAGACTCAGATGCTTCTGTGAAAAACAACTCTACTACAGACACTCACTGGAAATGCAAGTAGAAAAACTATAACACCCTTGATGCTACAATTAATAAGTATAAAACCCAAATGGAGACAATCTAAGAGCAGAACAAATATATTGAAATCTTATACATAAGACAAATCTGTTACAACATGCACTATATTCTCTGAACCAACAATGGAGAAAGAAGAACACCCTATATGCAGAGAGAAGGACAAATCTACAGAATAGAACCTTCACATGGAACCAATTCTCCTCAAACATTTGCAAAGGAAGGAACCCTTACAAATCACACAACCTACAATTTATACCACTAGTTGCCTTGGAATTCTCAGAGAGAATGCAACAAGCTATGGATAGATAGGGTAAGGGTTTCAACTACCTGACCAACCAAAAGAATACATCAAAATTTACTTCGGGGGCAGGAAACCAAGAAACCTCAAGGAACAAATTGGAGATGATCTCCAATTATGATAATTCTCAAAACAGAGCACAGAAGATCACAAATCTACCAAGAGAGCAAGTCAAAACAACCACCCTAAAATCATGCCTTGAGCCATGAAAAACTATCCTCCTCCACACAGCACAAATCCTTGCAAACAATCATGGCACCCTGGACCACGCTGGAATGGCGGAGAAATTCAAATTCACCAACTCTGGCCCTCTCTGTCATCAATTTTAGTCCTTACTTGGTCGTTGGAAACGTCTCTAAGTTTCAAATTCAAACTCCAACGGCTACTTTGCACTTTGCAAGTTTCACATTTCCCAACCATTTTCCCCAGTCATGCAATCGCGCTGCCATCAACTTGACCACCACAGGAAATTGAGCCTCAAATTATGCTTCGTTGCATGATCGCAAGGCACCAAACTAACCTTTTGCGATCATGCGACTGCAGTCTCCTTAACTGTGCAAATGCCATCACAAACCTCCAAGAAAAATCTTCGGCCACCTCACTAACCTTTGGCGAATGAAAAATGGGCATGTCAGCAACATGGCACCATGGACCCACACAACTCCGCAACCACGATGACCAACAGCAGTTGCATGATCGCATAGCCAAAACCTGGGCTATGTGAACACACGACAAGCCATGAGATTGCCACCCTGTTACTGCAAACACTGGCCCCACCTCTAAGCACATCCATGTCGACCAATAGGAACACAGCAACTAAGCACCACGTGGTAGACGGTCCCACTTGCATCGCATAGAAAAGATGCCAGATCAACGAATGGGGCATGATCAGAAGGGGGGAATATTCCTTAAGATCATGCGCTGACCATTGGATTAAAAGCTTTCAACACGGGCCCACCTGACAACAAATCCACCTCAGCACCGTGAACATGTGTCACTTGGTCGCATGATCACATAGCCAAAAATTAGGCTATGCGATCATGTGACAGCCAATCACAAGCTGCCACATCACCACTTGCAGCAAACAGGTCCACTGAGCAGTCTCCTCATAAACTAGAATCGACGATTATCGCTATACCACAATGTTAAAAAGTGAGCACCTCCGCTTAGCGGTATAACGACAACCACCAGATCTGTCCATGCTTTAACCTCCACTGAATCTCCTGGGCCCACTGCAAACAAACCCATTGGCATCACATCGGACGGTGGGTGCATGATCGTAAGGGGAAAGAATATTCCTCACAATTACACACCGACTGTCGATCTCCCTCCTCTACCGCTTGAAGAATCGAGCCCACTAACCGCTAGGTATTCAGCGACATCATGATGAACCACCCACCGAGTCGCTGGATGTTAACTGCTAACCACCAGAAGACAAGAGATCACGCAAAAACACAGTCACCAGGTTGTGAGATGTTAGCCGAAACTGTGAAACACTCAGAGATCAAAAGATAACTGCTAGTCACCAAGTTGCCAAAAGGAAAGCTAACTGCCAGGCAGCCAAAAACCATGAAGAACCGAGACCACGTAGATAGGTGGTAGGCAGTCGCATGATCACATGTCAAAAAAGTCTGACATGCAGCCGTGCGATGGCCAATCAGAGAAGAGCTTAGACCCACCATCCACGTCGAGCATGCACAGTTGAGGGAACGTCGAAAACACACAAAGTTTTTGGCACCATAAGACAAGTGCACAAAGCTTGAAGGCAAAGGGTCAAAAACAATGCAGGTTTTTGGCAAAAGATCGAAAACACACAGGAATTTTCAATAGACCGAAAGATAGCAAGGAAGCCAAAAACATCACGGGTTTTCAAAAACACTATAGGTTTTTGACAGTAAGGAAGAACTTTAAAAATGCTTCCTGTAGACCTTGAAACATGAAAATCTTACTGGGTTCAGCACATTAGCAGACGTGGCTTGGGCAAAAGCAAGGTGACACACAAAGAGCACAAGGCAAGAGCGCATACCATAAAACCAAGTGGATTTTCATTGCAAGTCAAGACTGAGATTGTAGGCACGGTAGGATAGCAAAATAAAAACATTGCATGGAATGGGCCAATGTCACAAGATTTTGCAATGACAGAAAAAAGGTCTAACAATGGCGCTGTCTGGGGATGATGGGTAACTTGTGCCCATGCAAGAATTCAGGATTACTGGGAGAGCAAACCACCAATTGGACAAAAAGGTAGGGACCTCAAAAAATGCAAGGAATAGGAAAGCACATAATAGGAAGGGGAAAGACTATACAAAGATTTACAGATATGTACAACCAGGCTCAAGGCCTCAAAAGAAAACCAGTGATCCTCCTACATCAAAACTCTGGTTTTCATCCACATATGTGACCCCAAGTCTAAAAAATTCTTTACCATTCTACTGCACACATATGTGAGTACTTATGGGCTGAAGAGTAAACTTGCACTGATCACCACCCATGTTTTTCCAGTCACAACTATCATATTCATATTCAAACTCCAAGAAGTAGGGAACATCATCTACTTCTCCTAGATGACTAGAAATAAAAACTTGATCTAGTAATGCATCAGAAAATGTAGAATATTGACTGTCATGCATTACCATAAAATTGCCTGGCTGAGAAGGAAATAGATCCTCTGATTTACCTTCACACATTGCTTCAACCACTAAGAAACTTGGCTCTTCAATGATGTCTTCATGAATTGGACCATGAACCAAGTGAAGGTCATCTTCAAAGCTCTTATGACAGGGGAACACTGCATCATCACTTTCACCAAAAGAATTTCTATCCCAGCTGCTGAAAGAAAAGTCTTCAACACTGTCACAATCATTATCATACTTGGCAAAAGAAGGAAAAGGATATGAACAAGGAACTTGTTCATCACTACAATCTTGATGATAGGAAAACATACTATCATGCCCTTCAACCTCTTCTTCTGCAGGGTCATTACATGATGGAAAATCTAATATGCATGGGTCTTCATGGTCACTTTGAACATTGGCCTCATTATTAGTGTCAAAGACTATATCACAGGGGAGCTGCAAATCAAAATCCAAAGTAGGGGCATACCTCTGAAATTCTTGAGCGAAAAGTACTGAAATCATTTCACTGCTCAATGGACTTTGGACTTCATTTTCTTCTTCATTAGCTACATCCCTGTCATTGCAAACATCATTCTTATCCAAGACAAGAATGGAGACGTCTGGCCTTAGATCATCTTGTGTGAAGCAAATAATGCAGGAATCATCATCTGCATCATATCCAATATCTTCCCTTTCACCCAAAACATCATCAATCCAAGACAAGAAAATTGCCTTCTCATGTTGACAAGAAGAAAAATCTGCAGACAAAAAGGAAATATTGCCAAATTTAGATTCATCTTCAGCATCCTCATATGCACTGATCTCAGAATCAGCTTCATAGTCAACACTCTCTGCATAGTGAGATTCAACATCAGAAACACTAGCCTCCTCATGAACATCATCAGGAGCCACAAGTCTTAGCAATCTTATGTCCTTTGCTAACTGTCAGTTCACCATTTTCAACCTTGCTAATTCCTTCTTGAGAGAAGAAACTTTATCAAAATGCTCAACAAACTTAGCTCTCAACACATCCCAAGAAGGGATTGAACATGAAGGCAAGGACAAGAACCACTTCCTTGCACCATCAAAAAATTTGTGCACAAATAACCTCATGGCAACATCTTCATGTTCAACATCCATATCTCCAAAAAGACCCATAACATCATCAACATGTTGGCTTGCAGAAATAGATCCATCAGCCATGAATCTTGGTAAGCACTTCCCATCCTCAGCAGAAAACTCATGAGGGGCACCTTCAATGCCATCAAAATAAAAGGGCCTATATTCCTCCATGAGGAACTGCCCACTACAACTCATCCCTCTATAGCAGTGCTACACACTTGATAGGGATACATTTCAATAAGAGAGTACCTAGAATTTGCAGCACAAACCTTGTTGACTAAAAGGCAGGGCAGATCTAGAGCTCACCTTGTGGCTCCATCAGGTTCTTTGCAGTGTAAAGTCGCCACCTCCTTGAGAGGAAAATGTTTCACTATTTCTTCTTCTAACCAGCACAAAGCCACACTAGGTATACACACTATTTATCAGGAAGATGCACTGATCAAATAGAGACAAATCAGAGCCACCACTCGTGACTAGGTGAGAAAATTTTGCAAATGCTGATTTTGTATCTGACTCCTTGATCTCTTAACTAGACTCTGGGATGATCCAGCCAAGCAGAAAAACTTGCTGTCTTTTACTCCTTCCCCAGCAGAGTCACCATTTTGTTGGTTCTTCTCCTTCCAGGACCAAGCTTGAATCAAATAGTTGGGCTTAGACTCACAGGTTAGGCACTCAAGCTTGACAAGGAAAACACACCAATTGATGAGGATAAAGAGAAATCCTCCTTCTTCTTTGAGCTCCACATTCACTCAGGTGGGTATTGCCCCATCTGCACACTCATACAACTTGTGTCACACTAGAGGCCTGTAGGTAACTGACTGTGGAATGGTTCTCAAACTCCTAGGTATCCTATACCTTAATGAAGCCAATATCTCATGCAATAGCCCTACTTGCATGGAGTGAGTATGAAAACCAGAGACCTCTCCTAACAACATGAAAGGGAAAGGATGGAACTAAAAGGAAATGATTTTAAAGATGAGTCTGAAGGGACCCCTGAGATACCCTAAGTCTCTGATAGACCAGTGCCTTATCCAATGGGCAGCAGAGTCAAATACCCTACTGCAAGAGACAACTATGAAACAAGAACACAACACATTCACCCTGACTAGATCATATATTACCAAACCACCTACGCACCCAAATATGCTATCACCTATCCGAAGAAAGACCTAGGAACAGGCAATACATTAACCAACATCCACTGGAAGACAAGCATGATGCATCTTTGATACCCCAGCCTATACATATCTGAACACCAGTCCTAGACTCAGATGCTTCTGTGAAAAACAACTCTACTGTAGACACTCACTGGAAATGCAAGTAGAAAAACTATAACACCCTTGATGCTACAATTAATAAGTCTAAAACCCAAATGGAGACAATCTGAGAGAAGAACAAATATATTGAAAGCTTATACATAAGACAAATCTGTTACAGCATGCACTCTATTCTCTGAACCAACAATGGAGAAAGAAGAACACCCTATATGCATAGAGAAGGAGAAATCTGCAGAACAGAACCTTCACATGGAACCAATTCTCCTCAAAAATTTGCAGAAGAAGGAACCCTTACAAAATCGCACAACCTGCAATTTATACCACTAGCTACCTTGGAATTCTCAGAGAGAATGCAACAAGCTACAGACAGCTAGGGTAAGGGTTTCAACTACCTGACCAACCAAAAGAATACATTAGAATTGATGTCTGGGGCAGGAAACCAAGAAACCTCAAGGAACAGATCGAAGATGATCTCCAATTATGATAATTCTCAGAACAGAGCACAGAAGATCAAAAATCTACCAAGAGAGCAAGTCAAAACAACCACCCTGAAATCACGCCTCAAGCCATGAAAAATTATCCTCCTCCACACAGCACAAATCCCTACTAACAATCATGGCACCCTGGACCACACTGGAACGGCAGAGAAATTCAAATTCACCAACTCTGGCCCTCTCTGTCATCAATTTTAGTCCTTACTTGGTCACTGGAAACATCTCTTAGTTTCAAATTCAAACTCCAACAGCTACTTTGCACTTTGCGAATTTCACATTTCTTAACCATTTGCCCTAGTCGCGCAATCGTGCTGCCATCAACTTGACCACCACAGGAAATCAGGCCTCAAATTATGCTTTGTCACATGATCACAAGGCACCAAACTAACTTTTTGTGATCATGCGACCACGGTCTCCTTAACCGCGCAAATGCTATCACAAACCTCCCAGAAAAATCTTCGGCCATGTCACTAACATTCGACGAATGAAAAATGGACATGTTAGCAACACGGCACCGTGGACCCACACAACTCCACAACCGTGACAACCAATAATGATCGCATGATCGTATAACTGAAACCTAGGCTATGCGAACACACGACAAGCCATGAGATTGCCACCCTATTACCCTAAACACTGGCCCCACCTCTGAGCACATCCACGTCAACCAATAGGAACACAACAACTAAGCACATGGCAGACGGTCCCACTTGCATCACATAGAAAAGATGCCAGATCAATGGATGGTGCATGATCGGAAGGGGGGAATATTCCTTAAGATCATGTGCCGATCGTTGGATTAAAAGCTTTCAATACAGGCCTGCCTGACAATGAATCCACCTCAGCACCGTGGACAAGTGTCACCTAGTCGCATGATCGTATAGCCAAAAACTGGGCTATGCTATCACACGACAGCTAATCACAAGTTGCCACATCGCCACTTGCTGCAAACGGGTCCACCGGGTAGTCTCCTCGTAAACTAGAATCGACAGTTGTCGCTATACCATGATGTTAAAAAGTGAGCACCTATGCTCAGTGGTATAACAACAACCACCAGATCTATCCATGCTTTAACTTCCGCTGAATCTCCTGGGCCCACTGCAAACAAACCTGTTGGCATCACATCAGACGGTGGGTGTATGATCGCAAGGGGAAAGAATATTCCTCACGATCACACACTGACCATCGATCTCCCTCCTCTGCCACTTGAAGAATCGAGCCTACTAACCACCAGGTATTCAGCGACATCACGATGAACTGCCCGCCGTGTCACTGGATGTTAACCGCTAACCACCAGAAGAGAAGAGATCATGCGACAACATAGTCGCTAGGTCGCGAGATGTCAACTGAAACTGCCAAACACTCAGAGATCAAAAGATAACTACTAGTCACTAGGTCACCAGAAGGAAAGCTAACCGCTAGGTAGCCGAAAACCATGAAGAACCGGGACCACGTGGACAGGTGGCAGGCGATCGCATGATCGCATGTTAGAAAAGTCTGACATGCGGCCATGCGACAGCCAATCAGAGAAGAGCCTGGACCCACCATCCATGTCAGGCATGCGCAGTTGAGGGAATGTCAAAAACACACAAAGTTTTCGGCACCATAAGACAAGTGCACAAAGCTTGAAGGCAAAGGGTCGAAAACAAAGCAGGTTTTGGCACAAGATCAAAAACACACAGGAATTTTCAACAGACCGAAAGATAGCAAGGAAGCTGAAAACATCACGGGTTTTTGAAAACACTATGAGTTTTTGACACTGAGGTAAAACTTTAAAAATGCTTCCCGGGGACCTTGAAACTCGAAAATCTTACTGGGTTTTGCACATTAGCAGACGCGGCTTGGCCAGAAGCAAGGTGACACACAAAGAGCACAAGGTAGGAGTGCATACCATAAAACCAAGTGGATTTTCATCACAAGTCAAGACTCAGATTGCAAGCACGGTAGGACAGCAAAACAAAAACATTGCATGGAACAGGCCAACGTCACAAGATTTTGCAATGACCGAAAAAAGGTCTAACATGGAGATTGATAATAGTGGAAGATTGAAGAAATCGACCTCCAATAGGTTGACCCATACTTCTGATAAAGTAAAGGAGGGACCTATCTATCTTGGTACTAATATGCCAGCAACTAAGGAGAACCCTATTCTAGCTAGCTTTAGTAGGGCTTTGCCCTTAGATTTGGAAAGCTTAAAGAGTTAGGTAGACAAAATTAAAATAGAAAGGGTGAGGTGGAAAGAAAACTTGGAAGCATTTTCAGATTCATTAGATTCATGTGATGCATAACTCAACAACCTCTATCTTCTTGATGCAATGAAATATTCTTGAGTATGATGAACAATAGGAAGAAAATTATAAATATTTGTTCAAATTCCTCACTAATGATTGGTCTCATGTACTACATCAGTCTGATTGCAATATTAAATATTTACACAAGGTTTGATAGGGATCTTACCTCCTACCCCTTTGGGGCTTTCCTGTATATTTTTGTTGTTATCCCATGTAGTTTTGAAATTTTGTTGGTTGTACTAGTAAGATGTTGGATAGGTTTTTAGTATGTTCTCTTATGATTGGTACTACCCTATAGGTTTTTAGTATGTTCTCTTATGATTGGTACTACCATCTAGTTTATATAATATTTTAACATAAAAATCAAATTAATATAGATTTTATTTCCACCATTAAAATAGGTAGGTTTAAAAAAAATAGAAAATCATTATGGTATAAAGAAATGATGCAAGGGGTGGACCCTCCACAGATTAACATAGAACTTCTCAAATTTGAAAATACAATATGAAGAGGGGTCTTAAATTTTTTGGATTACATCATTTTTCAAACCCTAAGAAAACATTCATTGCACATATGGATGTCAAAGAATATAAATAATTTAATCAATATTGTCATAAAAAAGAGCATAATCAATTCCATCCTAGATAGCAAGTCTCTTTGCTAAAATATTGCATTATGGTTTCCTTTAAATTCTAGCATTAATATGATCTACCTTTTCTACCAATGTGGCATCATATCTAATTCCATTTGAGAAAGAACATTCATTAAATAATGTAATCCACTAATTTATTGATTTAGCGTTCAAGTCGAGATTAATAATGAAGGTCTTAATATGAAGCCACTAGATCACATTTTGTGTATCATAAATATTATAAATATGAATGCTTCTATCTAGTATTTCATAAGCTAAATTTGACAAATGAAATTTTTATCTCTTATTAGGTAATATCTGAAGTACTAATATATGAAGTTTAAAAAGGGGAATCTATAGATACATAAACCTTCTAAGTAATAATATAACAAGCTTGCCAAATAGGAAAGTGACATTCAACTTATGCAAATATTACTTGAAACCTAAAGAACCTTATCTCTATCAAATAACATCCAATCAAGCAAGCCTATCTAAGAGAATATTCCAAGAACTAAGAGGAAACCTAAAGACTATATCAATTAACATCCACTCAAGCAATCTTATCTAAGAGAATATTCCAAGAACTAACAATTCCATCTTACATTGTAAGAATAAGATGAGAACTCTACTTCTAATGATCATACAAGGCATTGAAAAGTTATACTTGATTCCTTAACTAAGATGTCTATTTCCTTAACTCACTCATCCTTCTAAATCACCATTTGTTTTTGTTTCTTGTTAAGCTAATAGGCTTTATGTGGGAGCTTTGCTCCCATAAATGACTTTTTTCTCCTGGAAAGTTGTCAGCCCTCTTCCCGTATATTTTTTTTCTAATTATGCAAATAATTTCAACTCAATACAAATCTTCTTACATATTTTTTCCATTTTTATTTCTATTTTTGTTGAAAGTGTAATTAGATACTTCCAAAAAAAATAGAAGTTTCCATAAAAAAGATAACTTCCTCAATTATAAGTTGTCTTTTTGAAAATATCTATGCATATAATTTTTTCATGTTCTTCTCTACACAAATAAATAGACATTTTGTACAAGGGAATAGTTTGGCAAGTTGAATATTTTTCATAGGTTATTTGAACCTCTTTCTTTGTAATAAGATATTGTGTTTGCCAAGTGAATTTTAGAAGATAGATGCTTTTTGTTCTATATTATAATTTAGGTGCTCTAATTGCTAGATTGTTTTATTGTTTTGTGCTCTATTTTCTGTTATGATAAGAATGGAATGCATCAAACAATTTTTTATAATTTCAAAAGGTGAATTTCATTTTTGACATGTATTGTAAATGTCCTTTTCTCTCGTTGCAATCGCATACTATTCACTGCAATGGCTGCCCCATGGTAAGAGAATCAATCCATCCATCACTAAAAACTAAAACATTTTGCATCGGGGAACATCAAAAAATATTAATTCAATTTCATTTTTTTCCCTATGTGAAAACTAAAAAGTGGGGTTCATTTCCAATGTATTTACTTGTTTGTTAGACATTTATTTACATCTGGTTTTATTTTACCCCGGCTTAATAAAATTCAGCAACATTGTTGTGTATAAAAAAATACATAACAAGATCATTTGGTTTTTGTAGGGTGAGTAGTTTTCTTGACTTGCCAAGAGTTGTCGCTATATAAATATTTTAAGATGTTATCATAAATCAAATGATTTTACTAGTGTAAAAATATTTTTAAAATTTTTAATGAATTATAGAAATTATTTATTTTTGAATCTAATTGTTTTTAACGTTTTAGTGTTATAGAAGTGGATTTTATGAACAATATCTTGTAACTGCTTTTAACATATTTTTTTAGTATCCTAAAATTATTTTATTTATTTTCCAATCAATGTGATTGTTATTTTTTTGTCCTAATCTTTATTTCTATAATTGATTGATATTAATATAATACAAAATATTCAATTACTTGTATTTATAAAAATTATTTGAAAACATTATTTTTTATTTTAATTAATTATTTTAATATAATAATAAACATCTTTATAATTATTATATATTTAATTTAAATAAAATTTTCTTATCTTCAATAGCTACTACTTAGTTTCATACTTTTTTTTTGTTATTAATTTATTATTTATCTATTTTGTGTGCAAACTCCTATCGGCTCTCCATTGCATGCACAAAAGCATGCGACTGCTAGTTCTAACTAGTGTTGCATTTCTTGTTCTAAATGACGTAACAACATTGAACATTAATGCATCCAAGTTCATATTATTTTTCTGATTCCAACATTGTAAAAAAATTTACTTCCATTTATATAGGGGAAAATAAACAGTAGCCAAGGGTGTTGCAATAACCATGCACCCAACCCCCAATTACTAATTTAAAAGGAGTCAACAAAATGATAACTAAAAGCCCATTAATAAGTTTCACATGTACCAAAGCCGATCATTTTTTAGCTTTTTGGTTCATAATTGGCTCATTTGCGCACCACTACTAGGACATATGTGCACAACTACTAGGATATTTGTCCATAAGTAGTAACAATTTTGAGTGCATGGTTATTGAGGCATCTTTTAGTAGGTATCGAAAACAGTTTGAAATAACCACTTTTTGACCCTTTGACGCATGACAAATTCTACAATCCAAACTTCGTTAATACCCAAAAAACAAAAAATATTTTTTAGTAGCTAAGTCACATACACAAACAACAACAAAAAATCCTTGAAATATTATTTATAGTTTAAGTTTCATGAATGTGAAATTAGCTATAATGACTACTAATACACTATCCCTAATAACAATAGATATTAATAAAAATTTACAAAGAACAATCAAATTTTTAATTCAATACCATACTTACTTGAAATTTTAATATCTATAGATAATTATTTCTAATATATTCTTTACCTTATCATTTGAATAAGATCATCATGTCTTGGCCATATTGTTGTCGTATCATTTGAATAAGATCATCATTTCTTGGCCATATTGTTGTCGTATCAATTGAATAAAGCGAAGATGATCTGATCTGAAAAGAATTATCCCATGATATCCACTAGAAAAACAAATCATTCCAAAAAGAAAACGTTCATTGTGTTACCACTTGCAGACATGGTGTGTGGTAGCTAAGGTTTCGATCTCATTGTGGATACATTGAACTTCTAACCCAAAAGAACGTTAACATCAGACTGCAACTACACATTTATTTCGAGCAATTTGTTTCCCATTTTTTGTCTTAGATGGTACGCCCATGCCCATCACTCCCTTTCTCACCTTACCTAATACTTCCATCCTTCTACAAACTTTATTGCATGTACGTCTATTTTTAGGCATTTATGGTTTCATATTATCTGTGAACTCATAAACAGATCATCTAATATCATCGCCATTGCCATTTTGGCGTGTGAAACTTCCCCGTGAAGGCTAAGAAAATTATATTACGTAACTCAAGCACAAGATTCACTTTCTTTGGTACTTGTCTTTTCTACTGCCAATAAATTTGACACATGTGACGCTTTGACTCAAATAACCTCCATGTGGATTTTCTGTTCCCAGAAAAAATCCACTCTGTGCCCGCCCTTCATGAAGGCTCGCAGCTGAATATCCTATTTAAATGAGTGTTCTCTAATAGATGTATTGCTATCAGATTCATGTTATACTCTTGTAACGCATTTTATAAGTTTTTCCCATTGTCTTGTCTAATTAGTTCACGTGCATCATCTAGTCGACGTCTCCTCGATCTCCAAATGCAGAACAAAACCCACTGAACTTGTATGGAATGGTTACGTAAGTGACAAGGTTTGTCAAGAGGAAAGTGTGCACCACAAGATGGTTTATCTAGTCAAAATAATATTGACTAGTACTTGCACCCAAAGAAGGTGCAAGGATATGCTGATAGATTTTTGTTGTGAAAGCATAATTGAAACTTTACATAATAAAAAAAAGTGTATTAAAGTGTTATTCTATAAACATATTTCATTGTAGCATGAAGTCTCAAGTACACAATGTGGATGAACTAAAGTTTTAGTATTGTCATACTAATTTTTTTTTGTATAGAAGGAAAATATTTCAACATACATTGCAATGAGCATATAGTCAATCACAATTCCAGAAAGATCTATAAATAACCCTTGGAGTAATGTTAAAGCATTTTAGTACCATTAGTCTTAAAGCATGGACATGTAATGTCTAGTAACCAATTTTCCTTGGAGTGGAAATTCATGGGGAGATTCAAGGAGGATGAGGCTTGTCTTGAAAGTAAAATATAGTTCAACATTGTAGAATTAGTTATATAATAATTAAAAATTATATATGTTTTGATAAATTATTGGAACATGATTCTTCATATCAAAAATAGTTTGACTTATTAGATATTATTATAGTAATATATTTGCCAAATTTTTAGGTCCTATTTGTTTCAATTCTAGCAAGTACAATTTAGCATTATGTTCAGTCCTGGCAATAGTTGACTGCATGACCTTAGCTAGATTTATGACAAACTTATGTTTGTATTGGTAAAAGATCTTTCATGAAAGATTCATTCTTGTATCAATAAAATTTATTTTCTTTTGTGTCCTAGTAATTGTTTATGCCCATTTAATTGTTGAAAGTTTGCAAATGGATTAATGAAAAAATGAAAGGATACACACAATTTTTTTGCAAAAAATTTCCAACTAAGAATATTCTATATGGTAAAGCCCTTCGATATTTAGATTGCAATAGATCGAAGTCTAATTTTTGTCTTCCTAGTTGGTTATAAATATGTATGGAATTCACAGCGTGACAATAATGTTTGAGTAAGCAACAGCTATTGAGAAGCGCCATTCCAAGGTCTTAGTTAAAAAGGAAATTATGTTTATCAAGGAGAATGCTTATAGGCCACCATATAGCTAGGACCAAATAAATACACAAATCTTCTTTCAAATTTTTGTTAACCCTAGTTATTTTCAGAATACGAAATAGACATGGATTCTAAAAAAAATAGCAAATATCCAACCCAAAAGCTAGGAAATACCCAAACAAAATAATTGAAACTAATTGAATTGAAAAAATATAAAAGTCATAGAGAAAAAAGGTACTCAAGAGTACTTCCATAACATTTAGGTCCAACAATATTGCAAATCTGCACCATGTGAATTTATACAAAATAGCTAAAATGCAATAAACTATGAAATAAAAAAAATAAAAAAGAAGCAAAATCTATTGCGTACTCATCGTCACCTACTCTTTTTTCCAGATCCTATTGGACTTAAATTTTGTCCAAATCCTCTTGGTATAGGCTTTAAATTCTCACTCTTGGAATTGTTCTCCTTTTCTAGAGCTTGCTCCTCCTTCAATAGTTTATCTCTCTCTCATGCTTCTCTTGGAAGTATTTTACTTAAGCGTTCTGCAAGTTGAAGTCTTGGGTCTTAATGTTAACTAGGGTTTTAAAAGACTTGAGTTGGATATCCAGTAAAGAACTGACTTACTAGGCTATTAGCTACATAGATTTAGTTTTATGTCCCTCTGGCTCTTTTTTGCACCCTTTGTTTGGAGGATGAATTTACTTAGCAACCATATTGGTTTGAGCATCCACATGTTCAAAAAAATTTAATCCTCGAACACTTATTTTAATTTCTAGTGCATTTTTCTACTTGAAATTACTTGAATATACAAAACAACATAAAAAGATACAATGTTTAGACCTCATCTACATGAATGTTACAATGTTAAAGGCAAAAACAATGTAAAGAACAAGGCGGAGATAAATATTGATTGCTTGAATTCCAAAATTAGAAGTACTGTGAAGATCATTATTCTTTGTTAGAAGATTCAACAAGGTTTTTCCCTGGGCTAGTGGAGTTGGTCCTAGTATGTTCACACTTATCTAGACTATATCTAGAGGCCTAGAGTAGGACCTCAGACAAACATGGGGAAGAAGCCTGAGTGAACTTGGGACAAACCCTCTGGGACAAAAAATCTCATATTTAACTAAAAAATAAAAATAATTATAAGAAACAATAAACATTAACTAACAACTTTCCTTATTCTCAATCAAGGATTTACATAGTGCAACTAATGGTACACTAGTGTTGCTTGAGGTAGTGCATCTAGTGGGAGTGGCACTAGTGTTACTTGCGGCATATACTAGAACTTTTTAAATTCTCACATGATCTCAGAAAAAAATCAATTGATCACATCTGTATTTTTTTGCAGCTAGCAATTTGCATTACCAAAATTACCAACCACATAGTTTAAAATACTAAATAAACATAGACATACCACATAAAGAAATACATTTTGAGGTGCCTGCAATAAAAGTTAAAACTTATGCAAAGTTAAATCCAAAAAAAAAATCAGGCTTGACTTGTGAGTTAATAATTTCCAAGGAAAAGTTCTCATTCAATAATCGAAAACATAGAGACAAACAATTGATCACAACTGTATATTTGAATTATTTTTTTCTAGATTGGATTGTCTAAGTCAAATCCAAAAGCAATTCACTCTAATGTCATGGACTATTAAGATTTCATGTCTGCACATCTGTATATGTTTGGTTCCCATTTCATAACCCCTAAACATAAACTAAAGCCTTGAAATGCCAACAGAAGGTTTGTAATACCATACATGGGAAGTCAAATTATGTGTAAATGTTAAATCAAACTCAATGAAAACTTAATCACAAAAAAAACCAAAATTTGTGATCCAACTCATTAAGCTTTATACAAGATCTTGGTAAGCAGGAAACAAGATTTTTCCATCCAATAGCATCCATCTCCGATAAGTAATTCAAAAAATTAAAAAATCACTCATAGATAAAATTGGTTTCAACTGAGTTCTCATTCATAACTCCAAAATGTCCAAATGTAAAATCTCAAAGGACCCTACACATTATTTCTTACCCAAAAGAAAAATGTAAATTTGCAACCAAATAAAAATACTCCACATCCTTAAACTTAAAACCATTAGATCCTATACTAAATTTTCTACCAAGAATCAAGAAGTAAATTTGCAAATTAAAAAACTCTAAAAAGGCTCAAATTCAAACTATGATTCCATACTAGATTTCTTCCCTGGAGACTAAATGAAAACTTGCAAACAAATAAAACCTCAAATAGCTTCAAGCTTAAGCCTATGGATCTTGTACCAAATTCCTTCTGAATCAAAAAGTTAAAGGGTGAACATTTTACAAATGTACTAGATATTAATTGTATCCTCTTCAACTCCTTTGAATCCCTACTAGTCAATGACCTATCACAACACAAACACAATGAACAAGAAAGTGACTAAATCAGAATGTACTTCCTTCCAAATGAAGCTATTCAAAGTTCAATTCATGAGACTTCTTCATAACCTCCATTGCCTTATTTCAATGTTATTACTATCAAGGACTCCTTTGATCACCTATGTTGGCATGTGTGACATATTGATTCATCCAGGCCACCACTGAAGTAAGCTAATCATGACTTCATTCCAAGGATATTTGAAATCTTGTACCTTATATTTAACAAAAGCAACCATTTGAATTGTATTGTCATTATTAAGTTCATCTGAACTCCATAGGTTTTAGTCCCTATTAAAGATTTTCTTAGGTGAGAAATGAGAGCTTTGTAAAATGTCTCAAGGCTCCTAATCTTCTTCAAGTGTTGTCTACTAGGAAGAAATAATTATTAAAGGCTTAGGTGCTAGTGCTACTCTAACAAAATGGGTAGAGGGGCTCCAAATTGAATCCTCCTCCTACAGATGAATCTAGAAAACTTCAACCATTCAAAATATTTTTATGGAGAAGTGGAATACGAACTAGTTCACTTCATGGAAAGGGTTAATGGCTGGGACCTAGATTTGTTGATGGAATTTCCCTAATCTTGGAAGAGACAGAAAGTAAATGCTCAAAGTATTATCTTCAAGGTGACAAAGGAATGTATAGAGAAGGCTACAACGATGTCTAGGGAAGGTTTGAAGGTTTTCAAAGAAGAGAAAACCAAAAATAAAGAAGAGAGATAATCTTTTTTAAGAGGCAAAGAGAACTTTTTTAGATTTCAAGCAGGTATTTAAAATTACATTGAAGAGAAATGAATGGAAAATAATTCAATACTTGGATGGATTATGGTACTAAAAATTGATGTTTACAATTTAATCATTGGCTTGCCAAAAATATTTAGCCCTTGCATGCCAACTAAATTTCATTGTAATCCTTTAATCAATTCCTCAAATATGATTTCCAATAATTATGCAGATAGACTATTAAATTGTAGCTATGTGATAATGATTAGACTAGATGTAGAATTTAAGATGAATATTTTCCATAATCGGAAAAACAATTACAAAAAATGTGAACCACTTACAATTAGGATTGTTCTATTATTTTGTCATAGATTACTACTACCTTAGGCCCCGTTTGGTTGAGGAATTAGAATTTGACCCAAAACCTGAAAAATCTCAAAATAAGGTTTTTAAATTCTGGTTTTGTGTATTCGGAAGATAGTTTGGACAATTTGGTTGACCCAGAAGATGACTGAGATAATCTATCTTCAGTATTTGGTTGCCAATTTTGAAACACTTGTGCTTTGTGTATAACCTCAAATTTTTTATAACAACATGTGTATTTTAAAGGAAATTTGTCATATTTAAACATGTATAATCTTTACCAGCAAATTGGGGCATTCAGATACCAGATACTAGCATAATAGGATATATTTCCAATAGTTCAAAAATAGGTCGCATTTGGAGTTACAGGTGGTCAACAAGAGGAATTGCTAATTGAACCTCATTCAATTAATCCCTCATCACTCCCACCCGGTAGCTGGAGCTATCTCTCTTGCGTCCCACCTTAGGAAGGAAAGAAACCAATTCTGTCTCCTCCTCTACTTCAATCAACGAGCATGCTTTCATTTTTGTTTTATTGTGGTATACAATTTGAATAGAACTAGATGACAGGTCCATATAATCCTTAGGGCTCGAAGGATTATTCGGAGGGAAGGAAGGTCCTCCCATGCAAAGGAAGGTAGGACAAAGAAAGATAGATCTAGAAGGTCCATATCCAGCAGCCTGAGCTCCACAGTGAGGTGAAACAAAATGGATGTTCAACATGTGTTGATGCAGACACAGAAACCCTTCGCAGATGCTTTCCCATTTTATGATTTTTTTCCAGACACAGGAACCCCTTTTGCAATGCAAGAAATGATTTCACAAAAAAATGGACTTGACTGATAATTAAATGGGGTTCACAAAAACCCAAAACCAAAAGATGATTTCAAATTCCACCTATTGGGTGGGAAGATAGTGCCGCTCATTTTAGAGCCTAAACCGGATTTTGATCTCAAAACCTGAATTGTAGTTTAGCATCCCAAACAGCAGATTTGGCAAAACAGCAGATGTTCCGTACCCAATTCCACCCCAATTCCACTAACCAAACCGGGCCTTAGAGAAGGGAAGGAAAGAAAGATATACAAAGTATAAACAACATCAATTTTTTATTAGTTAAACTCATGGGAAGGATTTCATCTTTGTTTAAGTTGAAATTATATTAAAAAGGAAACCATGTAAAAGCATGACACCCTTGCAATTCAGTAGATTCTGATTAAAAAAAAGAAGAATAATGAATAAATATCACAAAGTCTTGTGGCAGCAGAACAAAGCACCGAAATATCTGGGAGGAATGCAAATATGAGGTATTGTTACCAACATCACAGTGGTCTTTATGTGCCATGGAATCGACCACAATAATGATCTACTTCCAAGTCCTGGTGACCTTTGAATTGCCCACTCCGTGCAACAACAATGCTTAATTGAGAACTTTAATAATTCAGACTGTGATTTTTCATAGATTTGCTAAAAGTAATTTGGGATTTATTGCAAAATGTAAAAGTTTACCCAAACAGTAATCTTTGTGAGACCAATGAATGCAGAGAAGAGGAGGATGAAGATGAATCTACCTTCTCCTGGCCATATAATCTGCCTTTGCCTTTGCCTTTGCTTCAACCTTAATTGATGTACCCACATTCCAAATGACCAATTCCCTGCTCCAAAAAATTTCGGTTGTTGAATAGGATAGGCTCAGCTTTCTGTGCAACCCAACATTACGCATATAGGAGATTAATTGTTGGGATTGTGTGGAGTGAGATGAAAAAAGTTGCAACAGAAGTGTAATGGAGAGGAAAGATGGACTAGCGAGCGGTAATGCCCTCGTGCGATGGATATAGCCATCGGATCTGGGTTTTACAGGGATGATGCTATGCGCCCAGAATGCAATGTTATCCTGCATAAATTTCAAAATATGTGTATTTCAAGGCAGAAAGGACATTACTGGATTACCACTTTCCTCGTCATTGACATCAGAAAACCAGGCGACATTATAAAACTAAGCGTGAGACTGGTTTCGGGACCATGAGACAGGTTTTTGGATGCCCGTACGTGATAAACCTCGCAGGAAAAGCCTATCGGCTAACTAGCGTACTCATTTTTTAAAAAATATAATCCACCAATTTTAATAAGCTCATGTTTCTGGTCCTTACAAGGAATCAATGTTCTTGGAAAACTAAAGTTTGGTACTAATAGTGATTTAGATGACAAAATATGTTAGAATGTCAAATGGTCTAAGCCATTGTGCATATTGAAATAATGGTAATTAATTTGATTATTATTTTTTACAGAAAACTGATATTTAGTTTGTATAACATTCTAATGAAAAAATCTATCTGATGTTCTTTCTACCATTAAATAGGTAGGTGTAAAAAAGAAATATAAAATTCTTATTATAAGGAAAACATGTTGAGTGGTGAAACCTCTACACATGAAAAGGAAACTTTTCAAGTTTGGAAATTCAAAATGAAGAGTGATCTTGATTTTTTTTGGATTACATAATTTCTAAAACCCCAAGAAAACACTCATTGCACATCCATGTTGAAGAATCTAAATAAATTAATAAATCCCATCTAAAAAATAGGAGCAATAATCAATTCAATTCTAGAGAGAAAGTCTCTTCATCGAAATCTTGCATTATGGTTTCCTTCAAATTCTAGCATTAATATGATCTATCTTTTGTAATAATGTGATGCCATTTCAGAAACAAGATTTCTTAAATAAATTCAATCCACCTATTCGAGGGTTTAGTATCAGAGTCCAGATCAATTATAAAGGCCTTAATATGAAGCTACTATCAAGTTTTTCCTATCATAAATGTTATGAGTATGAATGTTTCTATTTGGTATTTTAGAAGCTAAATTTGACAGATAATTTTTTTCTCTCTTATTAGGCACAATATCAATTATTAATATTAGAAGTTTGAAATGGGGAAGCCATCGACAAATAAACCTTCTAGTTTGTTGTGATAGTTACTATTACATATGAGACTTAACAACATGATCTATGGGAAATTAGAAGGTAATTTAGAGTCACTTAAATTAGACAACATTGTCTAGGAGTTTGAAGAGAGGAATATATGGATGCATAGACCTTCCAATCTTTTGGAATATGTACAGTCACTCCCCATGTGTTGGAAGGTTTTTTGGGCCACTAAAATTGCATAATATTATATATAGGATTTTAAAATATTGATTGGCATTGATTTTCAAGAATATTAGTAGATTTTCAATAAGAAGAAGCAAACATGATAGAAGAATTTGCAAAAAATAGAGTTGGTAAAAATAGACAAGGATTGTGAAAAACTTGAAGTTAATATTGTCACATTAAAAAGGATTTGGAGAAAGAAAAACTCAATTAAAATTGAGGTTTGAGAAGATTACGAAGATCAAGTAGATGAGATCATTTGCAGCCAAAGATTGCCGCATATTAAAATCATTATTGCATACATTGAGATACTAGTTTTGGACAAGGATAAAATAGTTCATAAGGTAGTTGCAAAGAATTTGAAAGAGAAAGGACTTGAAAGTTCAAGTTTAGAATAATTTGTCACAAGTTGAGACAACACAAAGGAATCTTACATGGTTTCATTCAAGTGCACAAATACAATAGGAGACCTAGAAGACAAGGCTATAATATGTGCTAGGGTTACTACATGGCATTCAATTTTTTGTATTGAATAGAATTTGTGGCATTAGGTTTTTCTAAATTCAGGTGAAACATAATTTTTGAAGGGTAATATTAAATAAGAAATATTAAGAAAAACTCATTAAAAAATTATAATAATATTTTAATTGCCCTTAGCACAAAAAGAAAAAGAGCTTTGATGGAGTTGGAGTCCCTACCTTGTGCAACAATAGGGACAAGTAGACCATTACAGTAACAAAAACAATCAATAATTATGAAATGGGTAACATGTTTTTTCATAATGGGTTTAAATGTGGATGAATACTATAGTGGGTAAGTGTTTGGAAAGTCCCTCTAGCTACTAGTTTGAAAAGGTGTGAACATGAATCTTGTATAGTTAACATAATACAAATATTAGTCTTCTTACATAGATATTGCAATGTTCGCATAATACTATAATCAAATCATAAATAGATGAAATAAGTAGATAGTGAAACAAGGAAGTTGGTATCCATACCTGTAGCTAGTGACATGAAATCAAATCTCTCATTGAAATCATAATATAGGTTATATTTCCATGTATGCATCATATATCTACACACATTATGTAAAAACTATTAACAAAGATAATGTACATATGTAATGAATGAAATCATGAAAAGTTCTTTCATTTGTTTGGAAGAAACCTTGAGATTGAAGATGATTTTGAAGAGGTTGTTGAATATCTTGAAACAGTTGAAGCTAAGATTACTATTGAGGAAATACTATTGAGAGATATGGCACAAATGGGTAAAGTCATAGGCTTGGTGTTTCTAAGTTTTTTGGCTGATTGCATCCCGAGGAATTGATATATTGGATTAATGAACTAGAGGATTAATTTGAGCTAGAAGATGCTAAGGATCTATGTAGAGTTAGGTTAGCATAGACTAAGTTGAAAGGACATGCTGCCTTACAATGGAAAGAGTTTCACAAAGATAGGGAGGATATTGATGAACCTAAGATCACTAGGTGGAAATTTAGAGTATCTAGACTTAAATCCAAGTTCATACCAGAGGACTATAAATTGGAATTGTTTAAGAAGTTGTAGAAGCTGAAGAAAAAGGATTTGACATTTAAGGAGTATACCAGAGAATTTTACAAGATGTAGATTAGATCTGGACACTGAGATGAATATAAGGAAAATTTTCTAGATATGTTAATGGTTTAAGACTTAACATTCAAGATGATTTAAGTATGTTGAGGCTTAGTAGAATTGAAGATTCTTATCAGTATGCTCTGAAGGAAAAATATAACTTGAAAAGAAGACATGTTACACCTAGGGTCAAGGATAAACTGGTTGGTTATAAAGATAAAGATAAACTTGTGATTGAAGAGGAACCTAATCATAAGATTCATGGAAGGGGGATTAGCAGAAGGGAGTTCAAGGGTACTTGTTTCAAATGTGGTAATATTGGGCATAGGGGTTACCAATGTTCAATTGGTTCAGGAAGAGGAAAATAGAACTTGGTGGAACATCAAGAGAAAGTTGATGATGAACTTGTTGAGAGAGAGGTTGCACCTGAGATGGGAGAATATCTAATGTTCCAGAAAGTTATGCTGAGTAAGAAGGAAACTAAACCTATTTAGAGAATGAAATTATTCTTGACAGTTTGTAAATTAGGGAACAAATATTGTAAAGTAATCATGGATAGTGGAAGTACTGAAAACATTGTATCAGACAAAAAGGTATTGAATTTAGGATTACAGAGATGTGAACATCCTTGTCCATATGGGATAAGTTGGTTTAAAGATGAATATATGGTGAAAGTTAAAGAAAAGTGTGGGGTTAAGTTCACAATTGGTCCATATCATGATGAAGTATTATGTGATGTGGTGAATATGAGTATTTTTCATCTCTTGTTAGGAAAACCTTGGCATTATGATGTTGGTGCTATTCATGATTTCTGAAGGAATTTTGTATCTATAGTAAAGGATGACATGAAGTTAATTTTCATTCCTTTGAAGGAGGAAGGAAGGAAGGATAAGAACCAAAGTCTAATGAAAACTTGCACCTTAGGAAATCCAACTACTTCGGATCGGAATGTGTTGTCTTTGTAACAGATAGCTGAGAAGGTTTCTGAGGTGTTACAATTGTTGAATCTAAAGAATGAATTATAACCAATAGAGTTGAAGGCTAGTAAAAAATATCCATGATGTTATAGTAGAGTACTAGAGAATTGGTATTAGGTGAATAACATATTCTTGTGACTAGATCAATGGATGAATAGATAAAAACTTACCAAATGATGCCAGGAGTAGAATCAAACAACAAAGAAGGAATAAGACATTGAATATTGACTGTAAGAGTGAAAAAGTGAAAATAAATTGGAAGGAATTGGGAAATCAGAGTAGTGATTGTGGAAGCAGTTGAAAAAATAAAGTGATAATAGATACTAAGAAGGATTTTGATAGGTTGGGGTTGAACACTTGCACCTACAACAATGGTGGATATGCATGTGCAGTGTCAAAGAAATAATTTTCCTTTTGATGGAGAGGATATGTGGATTAAGAATGAACATGGGATTTAGGCCTCAAATACTATCTCATGTTCATAAGTCCTTATGGACCATCTTCTATTCACCTCATATGTCTGATGCAGGAGAATTGGCAATCTTGCATCACCCAAAAAATATTTCCCTTCAATTTGCCTGTTTACTATTCTAGTTGAGCAGTTTCTTATGTTTAGGTTTTCGATCGGTCTAGTTAGTTAATTTTCTTATGCAATCCTTATGTTGTGTTCTAGATATCCTATAGATCCTATGTCTATCTTCCCAACTCATTCTTATGTCTTTGGATGAATTTATTTAATGTTTGGGTCTGGTCTAATTCGGTTTTCCTATTCTAATGACCAAGGTGGAAAGATTTGGCTTGCAACAAAGTTTCACATTATTCAAAGATTCTTGGAGCATTTTTATATGTTCTTACACATGTCACTAACCTCCTTGTATGTTTTCATGGCATGATGTATCTAATTGGAGGTGTTCTTATGAATTTGGATCCTGACCTATATGTTTGTAAACCATTTCCTTTATCTAGGGGAATTGTGGTCAGATAAGCTGACTTGTGGTTGGCGATCTTGTATTTAAGTAGGTCTTGTAGTTATTGTTTAGTAGTGGTTAGAGAGAGAAACTTAGAAGACTTGAAGATCTAAGATTTAAGGACTTGATGTTGCTTGTGTCTATGGTTTGGTTTGTAGAGTCATCCTAATTTTAAGGGATAATTAGTGTTCCAGGCTTGCGAACTTGTAATTGAGGATAGAAAGGACACCTAATTGTATTGCACCTATGTATTGACAATGGTGATGCAATAATTTCATTTACAGGCCAACTTGAGAATAATATATCTGATATTTTTTTATCTAAATGGTTGTTTCCTATATCTTCTTTGGGTATTTCTATTGTGGCATCTATAGATGGAAGGATTGAACATATCCTTTGAAGATTCCCTATCCTTGACTACATTACACATCAATGGATAAGTAGGAGATATTTTCCACAAAAAGTCAAATTGTGATATTGCTATCAGGATTCAACTATGTAGTTTTTGAGTCAAACTCATTGACCCATGTATCTTGAGTAGGGGTTCACAAGAACCCTTATCTCATTTGAATGAATGGAACACTAAGCACTCATTATATCTAGGTGATGGTCACAAAGATCATGGACCAGGGCTTCCCAAGAGGTCACCCATCCTAGTAGTATTTGATCTCAAGTGTGCTTAACTATAGAGTTTCCTTCATGGTTAAACCCACTTAACTCTGCAGCCCCATTTGTAAAATATTTAAAAAGTGTTGTGCCTTATGAAATATTCATTAGAAAGCCCCTTAATATCATCAATTGATAAGTAAGAGATATTTTCCATAGTAAGTCAAATTGTGATATTGCTATCATAATTCAACTATGTAGTTTCTTAGAAAAACTCATTGACCCATGTTTCATGAGTAGTGGTTCACAAAAGCCTTCACAATAGCCCGTCTCTTATTAGAATAGGTGAAAAAAATTAACACTCACTGCATCTAGGTGATGGTCATAGAGGTGAAGGATCAAGACTTCCCAAGAGATCACCCATCCTAGTAGTACTCTAGGTAAATTATACTTAACTATGAAGATTCCTCTATACTTAGATTGACTTTACTTGCAACCTCATTTTAAAAACCTTTAGCAAATGTTATGCCTTATGAACCATTCATTGGAAAGCCCCTTAAGCTGATGAATGGATAAGTAGGAGATATTCTCCATAAAAAGTCAAATTGTGATGATTCAACTATGTAGTTTTTAAGTCAAACTCATTTACCCATGTTTCATGAGTAGTGGTTCACAAGAACCCACCTCTCATTAGAATGAATGAAACACTAGGAATTCATTACATCTAGGTCATGGTCATAGAGGCGAAGCATCATGACTTCCAGGGAGGGCACCCATCCCAGTACTACTCCAACTCAAATGTACTTAACTACAAAGTTTTCTCCATTGTTAAACTTACTTTACTTGCAATCCCATTTTAAAAACCTTTAGCACATGTTTTGCATTGTGAACCATTCATTAGAAAGCCCCTGAAGCTTATAAATGGATAAGTAGGAGATATTTTTGATAGCATGGAAAATTGTGATATTGCTATCAAGATTTAACTGTGTAGTTTATGAGTCAAACTCATTGACCTATATTTCATGAGTTGTGGTTCACAAGAACCCAAGTTGTGGCTATAAGTGAAAATGGTTGTTATAGGGTTTGGTTTTGGAAAATTTATAATGACTTTTCAATACATGTCATGTGCCATATAAGCTTTCTATTGCCAAGACTTAGGCTCATCATACAATGCCATATGGCGTTTGTCTTATACAAAGAATACTCTATGCTTTTGGGGGGACTAAAAATATGAGTGGCATATTTTTGGTCCCCCATCTTTGTTCACTTACCCCATATTCAAATGGCATGGATAGTCTTGAAAACTACTTAATAGAGATAGATTTATTTTATTTAACAAAAAAGTTTTCTCTATAGATTATGCATTAAGTCATTTTCTTATTGAACATCTATGTGTCATAATGCATTTTTTTCTCTTATCTAGTTTTTGTTCAAACTATAATATATTTTGTTAAAAGCTTGATATTTTCTACAATGCCTAGATTTATATCTCCATATTATAAAGAAATGGTGAACTACTTCAATGGTCCAACAATGGAAATAAATATTCTGAACAATAAGTCATACTCCAATGAACAATAAATTTTAAGTCATTTTACCAATGCAATGATGACATTGAACAACTTGTACACTGAGCCATGCTAGACCTAGACTAGAGACTTTTACAAACAATATTAAGTTTGAAAATCCATATAGTAAGCTTTTTGCACCAGAAAGAAGCTAGATCATATTTAAATAAGAAAATATTATTTACAAAATCCTACAAAAGAAATAAAAATAGTTTAAGCTTTACAAAGGATAAATTCAAGACAACACTAGTTCTAGAGGGAAATCTAAAACCCATGTGGTTGTAGCCAGTGTGAGAAAGACTAATTTAGGGTTTTCTTTTCACTAGTAGAAGATGATCTTATTCACATGGTCATAACTAAACCAACAACAAAGTGTAAACCATTTTATTAGATAAATTCTTTTTAGCCTAGCTAGTGTTGGTGACATTTTAGAAGTATGGTATGTTGTTCAATACATTGAAATTGAGAAAAATATATTCATCAAGTTGTTGACTCATATTGGCAACTACTTGTATGAATCAATGCTCATTGTTTGTAATTCGAATCAACTTCTCCCTATAGAAAACATTATCTCTATGTGTTTAACCTTTATGTAAGACATCACTATGACTCAGCATAATTATTATATTGAACAATATATTAAAATCATCTTTATTCATTATAAAAATCTAATACTTACTATACAAGTACCAATTAAATAATTTAACTTGAATGAAAAATATCTATTAACATTGTTAAAAATTCAACAATAGGGATTTTATAGAATCTATGATATCATTCAACATAGATTATAATAAGCAATATTTATCTTTTATGTTCAAGTAAACATCAACTCGAAATGAAATAGATGATGAAAAAAGTTATACAATCAAATTTTAAAATCTATAAGCATTATTAAACAAATTTACTTTTACTTGTATAGCTACTAACAATCAAATTTTAATTGAAAAGACGTGCTTATTTGAAATACCAAACCTAAAATATGATTGTTTTAAGATATTCTTGACCTTAATGTTACATATTTGATTAAGTGGTCGTATTTCATTTTTATTTGAATAGAGCAAAGATGATATGATCTGATAAGAATTATCCCGTGATACCTTCCAGGTGAATGTATATACCAAAAGCCAAACATTTAGTGCGTTTCCACATGCCGACTTGATAGGTGGCGGCTAAGCTTTCGATTCCATGTTCGATACATTGAACAAAACCGACGTTTGCCCAAATCAATTCCTTGGTATTTTTATATTGTAGTGCCATCTCACACAAGTTGATAAACATTGTGTACCTCACAAATTGACCGACACTATCTCCTTTTATTTTACTGAAATTACCTACGTCGGCCCAAATCATCTCCGTACGGAACGGTCCATATGCACTCCAAGTTTTCTAGAATGAATCTTCACCTCATATGGTCCGCTCATTTGAACTCTTCTACTGATATTCTTATTATTGACTGTGGCAGGCTACGGTAAATCTGCGAGGGTATATTATAAGGGTTGGTCTGTGTGTTTCCCTTTATTGAAAGCTTTTGCATTTCCCTTTTCTCGCAGCATGGAATCCCTCATTTGCTCCATCACTATTGCACTTGCGATTTTTATCTTCTTCTACTGCTTTCTGTATAAGCCGAGGAGCAACGGCAGCAAATTGAAATTGCCTCCTGGACCACGTCCATGGCCTCTCATAGGAAGTCTCCATCTCTTGGGAAACCTTCCTCACCAGTCCCTTACAACGCTTGCAAGGAAATATGGATCCATTATGTTTCTCCGTTTGGGCTCCGTCCCCACTGTTGTGGTCTCTTCTCCTGCCATGGCAAAAGAGTTCCTCAAAACCCATGATTTGGTCTTTGCAACCAGACCAAACTGTACACACGGGAAATACATATGCTATGATCATAAAGACTTGGCGTATGGCCCCTACGGAGAGTATTGGAGGCACATGAGAAAGCTGTTGACAGTGGAGCTGCTCACAGTGAAGAGAATCGAGTCTTTCAGATTCGTGAGAGAGGAAGAAGTGTCTGATATGATCGCCTCCATCTGGATTGAAAGCGGGCGTGGAGCCCAGTTTGTAGATGTAAAGAAGAGGCTCTCCTCCCTTACTCAAAATATTACGTGCAGAATGTTTGCCAGCAGGACGTATTCTGACAACGACTTGAGTGGAGGGCTTGGCTTCAAAGAAATGATTGACGAGATGTTCGCTTTGGCCGGTGCATTTTGTGTTGGCGATTTCATTTCTTCTCTCGCTTGGCTCGACATTCAAGGAATCCGTCGTCGAATGCAGGCAGTTCACAAATTATACGATGGATTTGCTGAGAAGGTAATCGATGAGCATGTTCATCGTAGATTGGAGAAAGGTAAACACCAGGAGGAAGATGATGTTCATGACATGGTTGACGTGATGCTCGACATGGCTGAGACGGGGGCCCAAACAATCTCGCGGGCCAACATCAAAGCAATCATCTTGGTAAGTTTTTGAGACCTTGCGGATCTGCTTTCAAATATGCTAATTATATTTGCATATGAAGTGTGTGTTTAGTGACACCAGAATTGTGCAGGACATGTTATCTGCGGGAATCGAAACATCGTCGACAACAGTGGAGTGGGCAATGAGTGAGCTGCTGAAGAATCCTGCAACGCTGGCCCGAGCACAGAAAGAGATTGAATCTGCAGTGGGCAGAGACCGCAGAGTAAAGGAGACTGATGTCATGGGCTTTGACTATTTGGGATGCGTGGTGAAGGAAGCATTTCGACTTCATCCGCCGTTTCCTCTGCTCCTTCCGCACCAGTCCATAGATGGCTGCAGTGTGGGAGGATATTTCATTCCGCCAAAGGCACGACTGTTTGTGAATGTGTGGGCGATGGGAAGGGATGAAATCGTTTGGGAAGATGCTTATCGGTTTAAGCCAGAGCGGTTTATGGGGAGTAATAAGGATGTGAGAGGTCAGGACTTCGATTTGCTGCCGTTCGGAACAGGAAGAAGAGGATGCCCTGGGATTTCCATGGGTGTTTCTGTTGTTGAGTTGGCACTTGCTCAGCTGCTTCATTGCTTTGAGTGGACCGTGGAGGGGGAGGTGGATGTGGTGGAAGAGTTTGGATTAACTGTTCCCAAGAAAAATCCACTGTTTGCCCGCCCTTCTTGGAGGCTCACTGCTGAATATCCTATTTAAGAGTGTATTCTCTCAAAGTCGTCTTTTATTTCCATGGCTAGTACATACGTAGTATTAATATCAAATCCTAGTCGACGGCTAATGTAGAGCAAAACTCACTAGAATATGTATGGAATGGTTACGTGTGTGACTAGGTTTGTCAAGAGGAAAGTGATAGTTTATATAGTCAAAATGATATTGACTATATATATATGGACATATATTTATCAATATTATATGTTAATTCTTATAAGAAATCAGTGCTTTTATCATTAATATTCAATTGATAAAATATAATGTATTATATCTTAATTCTTATAAGAAATTAGTGCTTGTCACAAATTTTTTTTTTATCATTAATATTCAATTGACGAAATATATAGGAACTAGGAATTTTGACTTAGTTTCAATAATCTAAGGTATTGTACATATTAAAATAATGACGATTGATCTGTTTATTAAATTATATCTACTTTATAAAACATTCTAACACAAAAATCAATCTAATATAGGCGTTCTTTCCACAATTAGAATAAGTAGGTGCAAAAAAGCAATATATACGTTTATAGCTATTAAAAAAACATGCAAGTGGTGGACTCTCCACCCATAAAAAGAGAACTTCTGAAATTTGAAAACACAAAATGAAGCATGGTCTTGAATTTTTCGGATTACGTCATTTTTAGAACCCCAAGAAAATATTCATTACACATCCACGTCAAAGAATCTAAATAATTTAATCAATCTTGTCTAAAACAAGAAGGATCAATAATCAATTCCATTCTAAAGAGCAAGTTTCTTTGCTAAAATATTGCATTATAGTTGCCTTTCAATTGTTGCATTAATATGATCTATTTGTTTTGATAATGTGGCATCATAATTGATGCATTTCAGAAAAGAGATT
The DNA here is from genome assembly GCA_027943335.1 of Chamaecyparis obtusa. Lineage (NCBI taxonomy): Eukaryota > Viridiplantae > Streptophyta > Pinopsida > Cupressales > Cupressaceae > Chamaecyparis > Chamaecyparis obtusa. Next base: position 1,300,065 of record BSBK01002613.1, on the reverse strand, counting down.
CAGTAAAAAATACTATCCACCTATTTAGGGATTTCACATTCAGTTCTAGATTCATTAAAAAATACTATCCACCCATTCAGAGATTTAGCATTAAAGTCTATATTTATTATAAAGATCTTACTATGAAGTCACTATCAAGTTTCCTGTACCATAAATGTTATGAATATGAATGTTTCTATCTAGCATTTCACAAGCTAAGTTTGACAAATAAAAAATCACAATCTTGTTAGGTACAATTTTGTGCTAGTATAACAAGTTTGAAAAGGGGAATCTATAGATACATAAAACTTTTGGCTTATTGTGATAGTCACTATTACATATGAGACTACACAACATTGTGTGCTGGAAATTTAGAGGTAATTGAGGGAAAGAAAAATTATACAACATTCTCTAGGAGTTTGAAGAGAGGAATACATGGATGCATAGACCTTCCAATCTATTGTGATATGTACACTGACAAATTATCCACTCCACATGTGATGGAAGGTTTTTAGGGCCACAAAAATAGCATAATATTATCTAGGAGTTTAAAATATTTATTGACATAGATTTTTAAGAACAAAAGTAGTTTTGTGTTGGTAATGAATCAAGGGACTAAAGAAGAGGATTACAAAGAAGCAAATGCTAAATACATGTTATCGTAGAATATTGAAAAGGTGAGGAAGTTGATCATTAATCAAAAGATCCAATTGGAGGAAGCAAAGAGGGTAGAAGAAATTGTGACAATAAGGTTGTTGAAAAGAGACAAGGCCTATGTAAAACTTGAAGACAATATTGTCACATTAAGAAAAATATTCGGAAAAAGAAAATAATCAGTTAAAATTGAGGCTTGTGAAGAGCACTAAGATCATAGAAAAGATAATTTGTATCCAAATATCACCACATATCAAAACCTTTATTTCATACATTGAGATATAAAATCTGATCTAGGATAGAGTGGTCCATGAGGTTAGTTGCTGAGAATTCTAAAGAGAAAGACTTTGAAAGTTCAAGTTCAAAACAATTCCCAATAAGCTGAGACAACACAAAGGAATATATTGCATGCTTTAATTCAAAAAGAATAGGAGAACTGCAAAAGACAAGGATATAGTAAGTGTCATCCCTGCTATTACATTCTATTCTTTTCCATTGAGTAAAATTTTCCACATTAGTTTTTTTGACATCCGCATGAGACATAATATTTGGAGTATTAAAACTAAAAAATTAAATATTACCAATACTAGCCCATTGAAACACTATAAGAATATTTTAATTTCCCTTAGCAGTAAAACACAAATTAAAACCCATCGTAGAATTATAGAAAGAATAAATATGACACTAATGAAAAAGTATTAGTGGTGCTAATTTAGAATAAATGTTTTGGGTTGAAGTTGTTTCCACTACGTTCTACTTTACTAACAAGTCTCCTACATTTTCTAGGCAATGGCAGAAGGATCCAATTTTGGGAGGATTGTTGGCTCAAAGGCTATCCCCTTAGATCTATCTCTTCTTTTCAACCTTACATTAATCAATGCATTCAGAGATTTGGAGCCAGGGTTAGGGACTACTGGAGGAATGGCTCATGGATTGACCTCTCCCTAGTGGATGAAGTGCTTAAGCCTTTGATGCTGGATCTTATGATCTGGAAGGTTAAGGAGTCTAGAGAAGATGAGTTGCTTTGGGGTATTCTTCCTTCTGGTATCTTCACGGTGGCTTCTTATTCTGAGCTTTTACTGAAACAACCGAATCCTCTCCCTTTTTGGGCTTAGGTGTGGGATAAGAGTTTAATTCCTAAAATTTATATTTTCTTCTGGCTGGTTTTGCAGAACAAAATTCTTACTATAGACAACCTCCGAAAATGGGGCATGATTTTGAGCAATAGATGCTTCTTGTGTAAAAAAGCTGAGGAATCGGTCTTCCATCTTGCCATTGATTGTTTCTTTTCTTGGGAAGTTTGGAATCTTTTATTACAATGATGGTAGATTAACTAGTTTTTCCCCAACAACATGGAGAGCTTTTGTATGCAATGGAGAAAAGTGGAGGTTCCTATGGATCAACATCCGTGGAACATCATAGCCCCCATGTGATATGGCAATTATGGAGAGAACACAATGACAGAGTCTTCAGGAATATTGAACTTCCACCTAAGGTTATTGCTGAGAAGATTAAGAGAAGTATTAAGGAAAACTACAAACTATCGACTAGTAGGATGTTGGACTTCAATGCTGGTGATTTGAGCACTGGGACTACTAATAAAAACTTAAATCAAAGGGAGAATGCCATCTGGCTTTCTCCTCCGCCAAGATGGATAAAAATAAATTTTGATGGTGCTGCGAAGGGAAACTTGGGCCCAGCGGGTTGTGGTGGTCTCATTGACGATGACATGGATAATTGTCTTTCTATGGTGGAAATGCCTATTGGGGTGCAAAGCAACCATGTGGCGGAGGCCATGGCCCTTCTTTAGACTCTTAAAATTGTCAAGAAGGATATGGCTCAGAATGTTTGGATTGAGAGAGATTTAATGAACATATTAAGATGCATCAGTGACATGACTAAACCATCATGGTCCATTAAGGAGATAATTGAGGAAGCTAGGGTTATCATTAGATCCTTTAAGCAAGTCATTATATCTCATGCTTACCGGGAAGAGAATTGTACCGCTGATGAGTTGGCTAACTTTGTGGTTAAATCCAATGATATCATGATTTGGCACGGTGGCAGCAATCTCACCGTTGATATGAAAGCCAAATTGGCCTTTGACAGGTCTCAAAGAAAAAGGGTGGATTGGGCGTATCTCAAGAAGTTATGATGATTAGACACATTTTAAAAAAACATGGTAATATGATTACAGAAAGTGGTGCCTTTCCCAAGAGAACTAATTGCAGACACGAGTTAACTTTCGTTAACTTCAAAGTTGCCTGCTACCTCAACATTTGGGTTTTCTCTACTATTACGACTGTCATTATTAGCTTTTAGATCATGGGCGGAGGGCTTAATCGTAGAGAGCCTAAGGACTATGTGAAATGGAAAAATATGCCAGAGGTCTAGGATATTCTCACTAAGTGGGGTCTTACCACCTACATGGAACAGTTGCATGGGACTAAAGACAGTGCCATGAAGTTGTTCATTGATTCCTAGAAAGATGGGGCTGTAACTATTGCTGGTATCACTATGAACATTATGGAGGAACTCATTGCTGAGGTGTCTTGGCTCAGTACTAAGGGCATCAAATTTTACCATGACAAGAAAGTCTCGCAAAAGGCCATTCGGTGCTTCCCCAAAAGCAAGGATGAAAAGAAAAGTCTGGTGAAAGAGTCTAGTGGGTGCTATGATGTTGATGCGTTCAAAGAAATCTGGGTGATGGTTATGATGGTGATTATGGAATATTTTACCCTGGATGATAGGTTCAAATGCACCCATTCCTACCATTTTGTGTTGCTCTCTCATTTCCATCATAAAATAAGGGTGTCCATGCCTTACTATATTCTACATTCCCTCCGTCTTAGTATTTCCCAGCATAGGATGAAGGAGAAGAAACCTATTCTTCATGAAGGGTTGATTCTTCTAATTATTGAACATATTAAGAAGACTGCTAGTGCTAGCCCTATCATTTCTCCTCCCAAAACCTCTGGCTCAGGTAAGAAAAGAACTAGGGAGACGGTCGCTAAAGAGGAGAGTCCTTCAGGTAAAAATTTAAGGATAAGGAGGTTGGTATGGAAATGGATACCTCTGCTGATAGTGTGGAAGGTTATGATGACATGGCTGATTCAACTGAGGAAGATAGTGATTCTTCAACCTTGGTTTCAAATTCAGCTTTAGGGGATAATGATAACACTGAAGAGGAGGCTATAGGTACAATAGAGATGGGTAATACCTCTGGAATTAAGAGTAACAACAAGGATGATAAGAATGAGGAGGATGTTGGTGGTCAACAGGTGCCCATTTTAGTGGACTATGAGAGTTCTGAAGATCATGACATGCCCATCTCCCCTAAACTAGAAGTGGTAATGGAGGTTGGGTCAGATATTCAGAAGGATGCCACGGATGTAGAGAAAACTTCCCCTGATGTGGAGATGGCTTCACCTAGTGCGGAGAAAGTGAATGCTCCTGGAAATTCTTAGAACATCCCTTTCATTAAAATTGTGGATATGTAGGAATGGAATGTTCATCTTCTTAATGAAGACATGGATGATAAAATAGATCCCCCCTTTGGAGTTCTCTAAACTGCTAAGGCTGCTTCCATGTATTCTTTTCGCTTACTGAAATGGGTCTTTCAGGAAATTGAGAACTTAAATTTGAAGTATCGCTCCATTTCCACTAAGGTGGATTCCTTGCAGGATAAGCTGGAGTCTAGTTCGAAAATAGTGGATGGCAACATGAACATTGATGGGGATAAAAAAGTGCAGGAAATGAAAGCTAGAATGGAAATGATGGAGACCGCCATGAAAAAACACATGTATGACAACAATAAGTTTATGGGTTCAGCCATGGATTGATTTATGACCATTAAAGAGGAGTTGGATGCTGGCTCCCCCAGCAAGAAACCTGATGAGAGTACAGAGGACTTGGAACAGGAAGGCTGGGGAAAATGTACCAGGTCTGTGAAAAGGAGAAAGATTCAAGAAAGAATCTAGGAGCTCTCTGACTTCAATGCTGTAATAAAGAAGATATCTGAAGTGAAGCAGGAAGCTGATGAAACTCACAAAGAGTTTTTCTAGTGCCCTTGGTCCTTGGTGTTGGCCTTTTGTCAATTTTTTTCCGGTGTTTGGTTTTTATGCTGGTTTGGGTTATGGTGGACAGGTTCCCAGTCCTGTTTCTTTTTAGTTTCCTTTAACGCTATACTTTTTATCTATCTTGTATGGGGTTTCGAGTTCCCTTTAAAACCTCTATTTTCCTGCAATAAAAAACAAGTCTCCTACATTATCTGTTGTTGATAAAATATTTTCCATAGGTTTGGTTAGGCTCACAAGCCTTCATTGATACAATTTAAAGATTTTCATTGTTAAGAATGTGTATATGTGCTAAAGGAGTAGTGAAAAAAATAATAATAACAAGGGTGTTAAATGTATCCTCATTGGGTACAATTAAAATGTGAAAGGATACAAGATTTTGAATTCTATCATACAAATGGTACGGTGTAATATTTAAGTGTGTTTTTTAGATAAACTAACACTTTTCAGGTATTAGATAATAGATATAACAAAGTTAATCGAAATATATGATTCAACTTCCTTTAATGCTTGAGTAATTTGAACATTATACTATAGCTATAAAAAAATGAATAAAAGTATTGTATTTAAAGCCCTTTCATGCTTGAGAAAGTTGAATTGATGTCCCTATATAGAGAATAAGGTGATAGGATCTCATCTAGTTCTGAATCAATAGAAGAGGAGGAAGAAATCCTAAGTCCATTTTTTATATGGCATATAACACATAGACAATGACTTGAAATGTAATCACTTATTGATGTAGATGTATTTTTTATTTGGATGCTAGCATAGAATATCCTAGATCTACAGAAGATATATTAGGTATAATGATGCAAAATCTTGGAAGACTTATATGTATGAATGAATGGTAGCTTTAAAACATAATTTTAACATGGTAGTTAGTACCATTTCTAAAGAAAATAACCTAGTGGTTATAATGGGTATTAAAAAATTGGTTCAAATGATCCAGAATTGAGAAGAAAAATTCATAGTTGATTGCAAAATGTTATTCTAAAGTTAAGTATATTGATTATGTTGGGATATTTTCTCCTATTTCAAAAATGAAATCCATCAAATTCTTTCTTTTCATCGATGCTACTTATGATCTAGATGTTGAGCAAATGGATATGAAAATCACTTTCCTTAATGGTGATTTGGTGGATGATATTTATATGACATAGATAGAGCACTATGGAGTAAAAGAATAAAGTAAATTAGTTTTTAAATTTTATAAATGGATGAATATTCTCACCAATTTCCATCTATCAACATTGATCTAACTACATAGAAAATTTTATACGAATATAAAGAGTATGAATGAGGCGCTTGGGATTTTCTTCATGTCTAGAGAGAGGGATACTGTTTTGGATTAAAGAGAAAATAGGTTTTGAGGGGAATCTTGAAACCCCTTACAAAACATTACAAAAGATATTCAACATTGACCACCAAACGTAGAACATTACTCAAAGAGAAAAATCCAATAGAACAAACCCAACAACCCGAACAAAAACCAACACGCACCAAAAGAAAAAACCAACCCCTAGAAAATAAGACACCAACAAACAAGATAGAAAGAGGAACTAAACCAGATCCTTAAGTGTAGAAGTTGCTTCCTCCTCAATGAAAGTAACCTATGTATCATTTGGGTCTAGGGGAGTCTTAGGATTTGACACCTTCTTTCTCAGACTGGCCAAAGTACACTTCCCAGGGCCATCACTAGAGGACACACCCTTACCAATATCCAACATAGGCTTATCAAATTCCTTTTTCTTTGCCATTTGCTTCGTTATGCCACTCAAAAAATTAAGTATTTGAATGGCCAACTCCATTTTATCATTTCTTCCCTGAAGAATGTTCCTAAGGATTTCTTCAAGTTTCTTCCTCACTTGTGACTCCTTATCATGTTGCTCTTGCTGTCTATCAAACTTCTTGCAGATATTGTGAATTTCCATCCTCATCCATTTGTCCATGGAATAGGAAATATCATCTTTGATTTTATCCTTCTTTATAAAATACTTTTGATAATCTTTTATATGCCCCAAGACACTACATCTCAGCTAGGAAGGCCCCTTGTTCCCTCCAAAGTTAGAAGTGTGATGCATAGGGACACTTTTAGGTTCTGAAGGATGAGCATCTGAACCCAAGCTAGGATAATGCATAAGAATGAAACCATTATCCTTTCCCAAATCACCTTGCTAAATGAAACCCTTATTGAACTCCTTCAATGGTCCCTTGTTGTCATTAGCTTTCATATGCTTGTTTTTTTTCTGATTATCCCTTTTATTCTCATCATCTATATTCATAGAAATCACAATGTCTCAAGGAGAAGTTTCCTCTTAATCTTTAATATAGAGTTCCCAAGAGCCATGTTATTATGGTTGGAGGGAGCATCAGAATCAACTTCCTTCTCCATTTCCATGCCATCATCTTTCTCAAATCTAGCCATGACAACACTCATCCCTTTATTCTCAGACTCATTGTCACTATCATCCTTTGTCTCCATGCCCTTATCTTTGTCAAATTGTTTCATAAGATTAGTCAGGGTTTTCTTATTTCCCTTAGAACTCCAAGGAATTTTTCTCTCATCCTCATTCAACCTAGTACTCTCTGCTTTCCTCTCTCCAAAGGAGACCTTAATGGAAGGCTTAGGGGTTCTAGCTTTGCAAAACTAAGCTATGCATAAGATAAGCCCTTCATGAAAAATAGGAATTTTGATCTTCTTCTTATGTTCGACCAAGATGTTATTCAAATATTTAAAAAGGAAGTATAGGAAATAAATTATGTCCTTGTGCCAAAAGTGGTTTATGAGCACAAAATGATACCCATGGACCCTGGTGTATCTTTGATCCAAGGTAAAATATGCCATAATGCAGGTCAAGGTTTTCTTCTAGAAGGGTTTAATCTACTCTATGTTGTAATAATCACCAATCTTAATTAAAAACTTCTCCTCTTCCACCATTTTAGGGAATTTACATATGGCGATGTTATATATTTTTCTCTCTTTAATAAACTCCCTCCTAGAGCGAGAAATACTAGTAATTTTAGAAATGAAAATGACATTAAGGTCAACATTAACTCCATAAAGAGTAATAGAGGACCCATTCCAGCCTTTAGCAAAAAAAAAAATTACCTCTTTGTGAAAGCCATGAAGGCGTTCTATGTAAGGAGTGATGCCACCTTTCCCAATTCCTTGTCAAACCTCCTTCTCCTCTTTCCAGTCATTGCAAGAATTGGGATCCTATCTCTTAGGCTCACCTCCCATATTTTAGACTACAAAATTCAAGCTCAGACAATTACTTGAAATTTTTCTACAAACAATTGCCTAGATAGCAACCAAGAAAATGTACCCATGGAGATAAAAAATGCTATTTTGTACTTTCCCCGAGTAACAATAATACCTTCATCAAAATCAAAGTTCTTCGATGCCATTTCCATAATTTTCTTTAATGCTTCCCACTTTACTATGAATCATCTCACAATTAATGATATCTTTGAAATCGTTATCATTATTAAAGTTCACATGCCAAGTAATGATTTCATTACTATTAACAACAATGTTGACTTGATATGGTCTGTAACTTTATTAATTTTTCGGTATGCACGAGATATTGACACTTGATTGAATGTATAGAGGATAATCTCATTCTCCTTTATGGAAAAAATAATAGCCTAAGAAGCCTTAATCTTACCAAGAAGATATTGTATAATGTTCTTGGAGTCACCCTCAACCCATAGGTTATGGAAATCCATGTTTTAGATAATTCGATGACCTAGAGGGCTCCCATAGCTTCAACCATAACACTAATGAAATTATCATACATATCCCTCACCACTCCACTAGAGCCAGCCTTACCTAAATTACCTTTAGCCACTCCATCAAAATTGGCCTTAAACTAGCCCTCTAGAGGAGACAACCAAACCAATCCCTCCCTATTTTTCTCCTTCCTATATTTGATATTAAAATTGTAGAGAAGAAAGTAATTAGGATCATAATCCTCACCAACTAAAAACTTCTCCCCACTAGAAGAAGAAAATTTATCCTGGATATCCCTGATAATACTTTGCTACCACTAGCAAAGGAGCTTGTCTGTCCCTAAAGACCCTATTGTTATATTCCTTCCAAAGGTTCCAAAAAATGTGGGGAGAATGTCTATCCTTTCTTTAGTTAATCTATGGACTATATGGAAGGCTTGTAATAATGATGTTTTGGCTGGAAAGAACAGGAATCTTACTGAGTCTCTAAGGAGACTCATTTATCATGATGTTTCACTGCAGGTCACAGCGGTCATCAAGTTGAAGGAGAGAAAATTTCTTCAGATCCTGAGTGAAGGCTCAGCCACCATTGAGAAGAAAGAGAGCACTCATGGATACACATCCATGAAACCTAGGGCTATATTTGATGAGAAGCTTACTGAACTCATTGATCAAGTCAAGAAGAAGAACCAAGACATCCCTGCAGTAGGAAGGGTGACTAGCTCAGAGACTCCTCCACTCAGAGCCTATGAAATCATAGGATATAACTTAGTTTCCCTGGACTCCAATGAGTCCGATTCAGAGCATGAAGATGCTTCAAGTTGATCTTCCAGTTGTTATGGTTTTGTTTATACAGTACTATGTTGGAACTTGTCACTTTGAGCAATACTTTCGTATGTAGAAGTTTTATATTATGATGGTTGTGAAACTTGTGTGTGTGAGTTTAACACCTTCATGAAATTAAGATCAAGTAGCAACAATTTAAGCTAAATACAAAGGAAATTTACTCTAAAATGCAACTACAATCTATAACATCTCATGGATCTCTAGAAAGAAGTGGTAAGTGAGCTCTCAGCTACAAATCCTCACTAGTGACACCTCTAAAATGAGAATAATGCTACTATGATGCTTCTAAATGCTTATTCTATGATGAATTTATGCTTAATCCAGCTCCATTGATAACAATGCAATGATAAAATGCTAAAATGATAACTCTAAATGCTCAAATGCTTCAATTGCCCTTAGAAATGATCTCAATTGACTATAGTAACAATGCTTTTCAATTGAAATTCTAAGATCGAAATGCTCTCCAAAATGCCTCATACTTATAGTAATTTCCCAAGGGTAGGGGGTAGAGTGAGTTGACCATGGTTATTCTTGGGTAAGGTCAATTGGCTTTGCTTTGTCCATAAATGGGGGGACAAGGAGGGGACAATCATTTAAATGGTTTCAAAAGGCTGGACCATTTCAACAAAAGTGAGTGATTTGTGTCCATTTTGTCTCCAATTTTCTTTGTTGAGGGAAATTATGATTTATTAATTAATTAAAGTAATTAAATTTAGCCATGAAGGGTAAGAGGTTCATTTTGATTTTTGCTTTCAACAACTATGTCATTAATTGAATTTAATCAATTCCGTAGTGTTTTTCCCCTTTTCAAGCTTTATTTAATCATTTAATTGAATTTTCCTTTGATTTGAATTGCCTTTGTTCCATTTATTGATTTTTCGTGCTATTTTGATGATTTAATGCACCTTTTGATTGATTTAAGCCTTTGGACAATTTTCCATGTCTACAAAACTCTCGATTCTCTGATGTAAAAATCTTTTTTGATCTAATGATATGCAATAGAAAAAAAAATGGGGAGAATCCATTGACCAAACCATCTTAGAAACCTTATTAGAAGCCGAAGAGATCCATTGCCCTAAAAATTCCTTTATATTTGTAGGGAAAATACAAGAAAGGTTCTAGGATTGCAGGAAGAAACCCTAGACTTCAAGGGCATAAGAGCGCTATAAGAAAAGATGAAGAATGAATTCTACCTCTTTCTTGTAGAGGAAACATCTTTTAGTAAAACAAAACTATCTCCTACATAGATTAACAATAGTTAGAATTTTGTTTTGCATGAGAATATAGAATAAAATCTCAACTTTAGGGAGAAGAATATTGTTCCAATAAGAGGTCCAAAAATGAATTTCCCCAGTAGATTCATAACTAGTAGCCAAACTCAAGGAAACCATAAGTTTCCCACTAGAATGTAGGGCCCAAATAACAGAATCACATTGGCCAGCTTCCAACAAGGTGGAGTTAAGCGAGTGATAGATCTAAAGAAGATTAGGATCTATTGTAGTTAAGTTGATCCAGGACCCATTATTCTAGTAATAAGCCACCATATTTCCAATGGTCAATTAACATCTCTGAATAATGTTCTCATCAGCTAGATTCTTACATATAAAGAAATATCTAGCAACCAACAGTCTTCCCACAATCAAATTTTGTTTCCATTACCCAATTTCCATATTCTCCCCTTTACACCATCTTCCTTCCCCCCCTAAACACAATTCTAGATATAAGAACCATTTATGATGTTAGACGCTTGAAAAAAATCCTCAAGAGAGGGAGCATTGAAGATATGTACTTTCTTTTCTAGATGAGATTCCATTCCCTCTCTTCCTCATACATTCTTCATAATTGTTTAGCTAGAAAAGAATTATTTAACTTCTAAATGAATGCATGTCACTTGATCTTGTACGTGAACAACAATATAAATAGTTTTCAATGTTAGATTCATGTATTAACCAAAAAAATCTTAAAACCATAGACTTACCATAGACTTATATGTATATGTATGTATATGTTACCATAGACTTATATGTATATGTATATATATGTATATGTATATATATGTATATATATATATATATATATGTATATATGTATATATATATATATATATATATATATATATATATATATATATATATATATATATATATATATATATATATATATATATATATATATATATACATATATACATATATACATATATACATATATACATATACATATATAGACATATACATATACATATATATATATATATATATATATATATATATACATATATATACATATATATATATATATACATATATGTATATATATATATATATATATATATATATATATATATATATATATATATATATATATATATATATATATATGTATATATATATATATATATATATGTATATATATGTATATATATATATATATATATATATATATATCTATGTGTGTGTGTGTTGAGATTTTTAGGATCACTGCAAATGTAATAGTACTACCTGTATTGTATATAGTATGTATTTTCCAAATGCAACAATCTCTCTTATTTATATTGGGAATGAGGCTATAAGAGACATGTCCCTTCATGGGACATGTCTATTCATTTTGTTAATGTTTCATTAATCATATATATATATATATATATATATATATATATATATATATATATATATATATATATATATATATATATATATAGACACGCACACACACACACACACACACAAATATAATATATTATTATTAATCAATATCTAAGTATTATGTGTATTCTAAGTGATCATATAACTAAAGCTACAAACATTAACACTCCCTCTTAGCTAGGGAGGATGATAAAAAAAAAAGTGTTGTGGTCTCCCTTGTCAACACATATGACCCTAACTACAACTATACAAAATATTAGCACTTCCTCTTAGCTAGAGAAGATAAATTCCATCAAGGTAATAAATCATTAATTTTGAAAGAGAGGAGATATCACCCCACTGTGATATCAGGAGATATGGTATATGCAAGATTATCAAGTCACATGATGTTCACCATAGCTCATAAATATCCATGGTATGTCTAATGACAATATGTCTCATGATGTCTGTCATATGGATACTAAGTTTATGTAGAGACATGTCACTATGTGATATGTTTCATAGGGTCCAATCAATATGTAATACTAAGTTCAGTTTGGATCGTAATATGATTCATATGGATACTAAGAAATCTTATAGTACATAATTCATGATATGAAGTATTACCTAGTATGTGATACCAAGTTTTACATATCACTTAACATGTGATATGAGGGATCACCTAACATGTGATACCCAGTTTCCAATATCACCTAACATGTGATATGAGGAATCACCTAACATGTGATATCTGGTTTTCAATATCACCTAACATGTGATACCCAATTTTCAATATCACCTAACATGTGATATGAGGAATCGCCTGACATGTGATACCCAATTTTCAGACCACCTTGATATGAAGAATCACCTTAGATCATGATACCTAATTTTCATACCACCTTGATATGAGGAATCACTTTAGATCATGATACCAAATTTTCATATCACCTCAGCGTGATACAAGGATATAGTAAATGAGAACATTACATTCCATTTACATATAACCCTATTATGGTATGCGCAAAGACATATAACTGTCTACCATAACGAATCTTTATTACAAGATCATCACCTTGTAACATCAAATACAAGTGTTCATTGTCAAAAAGTCGTCACCTTTCTCCAATGTTCACAGGAGGGCCCATAGGTCCTAGAGTCACACACATGAAATTCACCTTGACTCATGTCAGAGGGTGAATCCATCATGGCTCATCCCAATGGGTGGAAACAAGGGCTTTCACCCTAGACTTCTCTCTCAAGGAGAAGAATGCAATAACATACAAGATAATAGATGAAACTCCTTTTCATCTAAGGCTTCATTCTCCAACATGCCAAGTTTATCTCGAAGGTACATAACCTTACCTCTAGCAAGAAACTTGGTGAGAATATCAGCCATATGTTCTGTAGGGATAATGTACCTTGAATAGCATACTTATGCATTATATCTCAAATATAGTTTTCATCACTCTAGGTGAACCCCAAGCTATGTAGGAGTTATCATAAAGGCATTTGAACCAGCACACATGAGATGCAGTCTCATGATCATAGTCCTCTGGATGCTTCCTTTAAGGTCTTGTAATGACCTCCTCATCCAAGGTTGTTTTAGATGAACTAATATACTCCCTTTGAATCTAATATCAACCTTCTGTGAGAAAGTCATGTCTTTGTTCTTTAGTCTTCATTATGCTCTTTTCTGGAATTCCCAACCATCTATCTAGGAATATCATGATCTAGATATTTGGATAACGACCTTCTAGTTCACATACATGGAATTTCATCATTTGAATCACAATTTATTTTATGTTAGTTTCCTAGTCACTAGGGAAACTATCTTGATATGGTTTACTCCTTCTGAATCAATATGACCAAGATCCTTGGAAATTAAATAAGGCATATCCTCTAGATGTTGCGCTAACTCCCTCTAAATCTTGAAGTACTAACATCAACATTTAACCTTCTCATCTAAGGTTTCCTCTGACGGTTCATCAGACTTCTTCTGAATGTGATATCAGCCTTCTGACCTTCTCATTCAAGGTTACTTCTAATAGTTGTTAGACTCCCTCTGAATCTGATAGCAATCCTCCTTTTCCTGCAAGAGCATCCTCGGAAGAGATCAAGGCAAATAGCTCTCATAGTACATGTATTGAAATAAGAGAATAAGATAGAGACTGACATAATACTCAAGGATAATTCTACATAATGATATAAGATCATTCCAATGTAATATAGATAAAGATCTAATATATACTTTGAATATATATGCATATATATATTCAATCTTCTAAGTATATATCTTTAATCTATGATTTCACATATTATTATTTTCTATACATATATAATCACCATATATGTACATTTATATCTATCCATACAAATAAATTAATAATAATTATAAACTTTGTATATTGTATAGTGAGGAACACACTTCTAGTGCAATATTAATATATTATTGAAATAACATATTATACTTTCTTTTACCCTGTCACATCACATCCCATGATTGTCCATGCTAAAACCAATTATGTAGTCACTGTTTATATTTTTTAATTATTATTATGTTTGGTTCCATCCAATTGCAGTGTTGTTCCAAATGCTGACTTAATAAATGCAGTAGTGGTGTGGTGAGCAATAGGCTTGGCCAACATGGTCTTGCCAGTGCCAAGGTCCATAGAGCAGCACACTGCGGGGAGGACCAATTTTGATCTACTTATAAAGATCATGGTGTGTGAGACTTAACTCCACCGCCTCGTGGATCTCCTATTTCTGAATGTCGTATTCACCGATATCAGAATAAGCCACATCAAGATTCTTGGAATGTGAAAGAAGTGAAATAAAAGAGTCTGCTTCCAGTGGCATGATGTCAAGGAGGGCATTGGAGTGCTTATGAAGGGAAAAGACATAGAGGCCTTAAGAACCTCTCTGTTAATGGTGCTTAGGATTCACACATAATAGTTGGAACCCACTATGCCATTATTTTGATCTACCATCTCTATAAACTTCCCAATCACCAGCAGCACAAATTGTATCCACCTGATGTCGTCCCATGCCCTTAGCAGTTCCCTCTTCAGATTCTTATGTTCTTCCTTCACGTATTCCTCCTAAATGTCAATGAACTCCAACTATCTCTTAGGGATTTCATCTTGTTGTACATGTCCTCCTCCTCCATGCTCTTCGATGGTCTCGAACCTTGCACCCACTACTGAGGGCTTGATGGTCCCTCTGGCATGGATTTGGGCTTCATTACCATGGTGGAGATTGAGGATTCAGAGATTTGTCAAGTTGTCAATGCCACCGGGAATCAAGTCGGATACATTGTTATTGTAAAGCTGGAGCTCTTGAAGCTGGTGCAGTTTCCCTATCCACTGTGTAATGGGGCCCGTGAGTTGCCTGAACATACCCAATCTTTGAATCCCCCAAATTTGACAGATGGAAGCCATTCCCATCAATAAAGGTCCCCGTCTGCAACCTTGATAGAACCAAATTAAGGTGTGCATCAAAATCTATGCCTCCATTGAGACTCCTGCTACAAGTCTTATAAATCATGCTATTATCTGCAATGCCGAAGAAATTAACCTTATCAAAGTGTATGAAGCAGCCATCCATCTAGATTCTCATAGCACGTGTCCTGACGTAGACCTGAGAAATCAGTCTCTGAGCATTGCGTACATAGTTATGGTAGTCTCTACCGCCGAGGTCACCCCTGCACTGGTAAAGCCCATAAATGGCATCATTCCCCAACATGCCAACACTCCCATTGTAGTAATTCATGTTGGAGGCTTGGTTCACCAAAGTCCCCATCAAAGACTATAGATTGCTATCGTAATTTCTATCCTCTATATAAATCTCCTATGAGAAACCTTCATATATGAAGGTCTGCGAGGACACACACACCTTTATCTATGATTGAAATATCTCCAGGTTCAGCTGATAACATATTTTCATGGTTTCATAAATACTTTCCTTGCACTGATTTAATATATTCACACCAATTATAATAAAAATCATCTTGGCTATCATGGATGACACCTTTAATTGAATACAAATTTAATACACCAGCACCAATAATAAAATGTTCAATACTTTCAATTTACGTATTCATATCTTCTATAGTGGAGTGGTCAAGATATATTAAAATAAACTTGCTAAATCTTGCTTGTGTATAATAAATAGAGCCTTCAAAAATATTATTACGATAATATTCAGAATGTAAATAATTACTATTTGAACCAGCCCTTAATAATATTCCCAATATTTCATTCAAGTGGATGTGTTGTTAATGTGACCTCTGCCATGGTTTGTCCACTTCAGAACTCTTGTTATTTATGTCAATCGATATTTCAGATGTCTTTGATTTTGTCTATTCTCCATTTGCAGTCTAACTTTGCTATGATACCATGTTGAGATTTTTAGGATCACTGCAAATGTAATAGCACTGCCTGTATTGTATATAGTATGTATTTTCCAAATGCAACAATCTCTCTTATTTATATTGGGAATGAGGCTATAAGAGACATGTCCCTTCATGGGACATGTCTATTCATTTTGTTAATGTTTCATTGACCAATCATATATTAGAATAATATATATTAACAAAATTATAATATATATATATAGACACAAATACAATATATTATTATTAATCAATATCTAAGTATTATGTGTATTCTAAGTGATAATACAACTAAAGCTACAAACATTAACAATATACATACATACATACATACATACATACATACATACATGCATACATATATATATATATATATATATATATATACATACACACACACATATGTATGTGTGTATGTATATATATATATATATATATATATACACACACACACACACAAACACACACATATATATACACCTACATATTAGCATATCACATATGTAAATCTATAAAAAATTGTATTGTATTACACATTTAAAAGTAATTTTTTTAATGTCTTCATAACTTGTACGGGTTATGTGAAACTAAAAATATTGTTTTATGTCTCATAACCCATATGGGTTATGTAGAACTTGAAATTGTGGTTTTTGGTTTTCAAAACTCAAGTTGAATATTTTGTACACCATAAATCGTATGGGTTATGGCTTATTAAAAGGTTTGGAGTATGACCCTAAGGCTTGCAAGCCCAATTTCCCTCCAATTTTGTCCATTTACACATTTTTTATTCTTTCAACATAATTTTTTGACTTCATCATCATCATATTTACAAATGATCAAGTGGGTATCTCTAAAATTACTACCATCATCTCACACATCTTCTAAGCTTTGTGACCATATAAATTTTTCTAGCATAGTAAACTTTAATTTTCTTTACCGGTTTCTTCATAGTCCTCACAAACATATGTCTACCATTTTTTTAATAACTTTTGATCTAATTGACCAAATTCCAAAAAAAATTACGTATTACTATACTACACAATTCTATACACTTTAAATAAAAAGTTTTCAATTTAGATTATTTTGATGCAATTATGCCCAATGCACAAGCAGGTACCATATTTTCAAGATGCAGTCACTTCACAAAATCATAAAAAATAAAATACTCAACAAAAAATTACAAAAAATACACAAATTCTAGATCTCACTTTTACCTGTCATTTTACCGAAGGATTTTGCAAAATACTAAATCTAACTATGGATTTTGTGAAGTGCACATAAACAACCATGTTATGTTTTTCTAATAAAAGTGGGAACAATTTTTCATGGGCGTGAAATTTAGTAGTTTAGAAACTAGATTTAGAGTATTACAATCTTTATTCTTTAGACAACTCCTTTGTTTTGAGTGCATGACCCTCAAATATCTCTATGAAGTTCAAGTTTCCCTAATTTTATAAAAAAGTGGTCACTTATACCCCCTATTTTGCTCACCATCTTGGTGCACTTACCCAACTAAAGGTCCAGAACAACATTTTTTCAAAGTAGAAAAACATATTCCTTTTCATACTTCAAGGTGATTAAATCATTATCTATTTCATATCTTAGTTTAGATATGTTTTCATAGCTTAATCGGATTGATGGCTTACATTTAGCACCTTGATCTCTATTGAGTTTATCTTGCTAAATCAATTAGTCCAATTTTACGAGTGCATTTACACAACCTTAATCAAGTCTTACATTTCATGAAAGAGGACTTTCTTGTGTGCTTCCTTAGTATAATGTGGGTTTAGCATTACCATCTCCTCATCTTCTTGGGTTTTGCTAATCTAACTTAGGTTATATTGAGAATTACACCTAGAAGCCCCTCTTTCCCTTGTATTTATAATGTTAGTGTGAAAATGGTTAATTAATGAACACATCTCACATAGTTTACATTACTAAAATCATTAACACAAAATTCCACCTGAACACCATGTAGATGTAATTATACTTCGAATGTGATCAAGAATTTTGATGCAATAGCTTTGACTCAACAAAAAAAAAAAAGGAAATCATGTAAGACAAAACCTTATGTAGTAGATATTTTAATTCTCCACAAATGTTTATTTGAGGAAGAAAAAGACTTGATAGATGGATATAGATCTCTCTCCTTGATTGGAAACTCATTTTCTTGACCTCCAATAGGGAAAAGAGAAAGATCTATGGAAATAAGACTTGAATGCTTGAAAGATACCTTCAATGGATGCTTGAATGTCTTAAGGGCACAATAATTTTCTTGATAATTCTTGCATGAAGATGAAATAGCTTGCACAATGATGGATAATGGATGTGAAAATGAGAGGAAGAGGTCTCCTTTTATACCCATTTCATGTCCCAAATTCACAAAGATAACACCCAAAGGAAACACCCCCGCATTAGGCTGGATCCACCAAAAATTAATACCTTGGGGACAAGGCCAATTATTCCCTGGTCCCTAGGACAAGGATAACTTTGATCTAGTCTAAGGACAATAATTTTCAAAAATAGTTCTAGGTTTTGGAAGCGTGGAGGGTTTAATCAAGCAGGAAATTAGTGTAAATCCTAAAATATGACAATGTATGAAAATGACCTAGTTGTGGAATGAATTATGTGATTGGATGGATAAATGAGAAATTGTGCATAGAAATTAGAGCCAACCTC
Source organism: Chamaecyparis obtusa (assembly GCA_027943335.1). Lineage (NCBI taxonomy): Eukaryota > Viridiplantae > Streptophyta > Pinopsida > Cupressales > Cupressaceae > Chamaecyparis > Chamaecyparis obtusa. Next base: position 1,281,082 of record BSBK01002613.1, on the reverse strand, counting down.
AAGTTTAAATAATGAGGACCTTAATTTAAATTATGTATGCAATTAGGTGCAATGTGAGGTCCTATCATAAGGAACACACTAAAGTGGACTAAAAATGGTCCCAAAATGAACACTAATGAAGTGCTTAATTTTTAGGATGTGATGCAGGAGCATCTTGGGTCCTTGGCAATCCTATGTCACAAAAAAAATGTTTGTGTTTTCTTTGTGTTGCTCAATTCCTTCTTTGACTAAGTTGGTTCGGTGTTTCTCAGTTTCCTTTATTTATCGGTGTTGGTCGGTTATCTCTCTAGTGCTTGATGAATTTTCCTGGTGCTTGGTGATTCTTATCTGACACTTGGTTATCCTTGCTTACCGAGTTGTTTATTTTGGATTTCTATTAAGGCCGACTCTTGCAATTAATTTTGGTCATGGATTTAATGATGGTATCTATCATTGGAAAGTGTGTGGACCTAGATCTATTCATTCCTTCCATCAATGGTGGATTTGAAGGCCGACTTTTTCAGTAGCCTCTTGTATAAATGTAATTGTTTGGTTAGATTTTTAGGTGATTTTTTGGGAGTAAGTTTAGAAGATAGAAAATTAGAGATTATTGGCAAATCCTCACATGTTGGAGGACTTCTGTACTTGATTGTATTATCTAGCCTAAACTGGGAAGGCCTTACATCCCGACATGTATGAATCAAATTGAGATAAATATTCGATAGATATCTACATTCTTTCTCACTTTTGTTTTGTTGCTTCCACATGTGATCTCTGCAAGGTGGATCTAGTTAGGGTGAGCCTTTGGCCCCTCTCCCCGTCCTCCCTTGCATTAGGTGGTATTAGAGTGAGGTGAGATCTGGATCTAGGTTTGAGGGCTCCTTCTTGTCAAACCCTAGTTGATTTTTTGTGGGGTAGCAAATTGTGATCTGGCTTACAATTATAGAGGGTTTCAAGATGGTTCATGGGAGGCAAGATGTGGATCTAGGATTGGTAGACATGTTGAGACAACTTGTTGCTAGACTAGAAGTTGTTGAAACAACCCAAAGAAGAGGAAAACATCTTGAAGATGTTAGTGATGATGAAATTGAGGAAGAACAAGTTGATGTAGAACCTGCACCTATGATGGATCAAGGTGAGGAAATATTGTTGAGGGCTTTGACAAATATGAAGTCTACACCAAACTTTAATCCTCCTGAGTATATTGGAAAATTGGATTCTGATGAATTGGTGGAATGGATCACTGAGATGGAAAAGTACTTTGAGTATGAAAATGTACCTAAGAAAAAGAAGGTGAAAATTGCGAGCACAAAGTTGAAGAGTCATGCATCCTTATGGTGGGAACATCTAAAATTGGATAGAAAGAGGAAAGGAAAAGACAAAATCAAGGTATGTAATAAGATGGTGAATAAATTGAAAAGAAAGTTCTTACCTTGTGACTATCAGATTAACCTAGTTAGGAGAATGCAAAGTTTGAGGTAGAAAGATAACTCGGTAAAAGTATATACTGAGGAATTCTATATATTAGATATCAAATCTGGACATGATGAAGATGATGTGAAAAGAATTACTAGGTACCTAAATGGTTTGAGAGTTTCCATCTAAGAAGAAATTAGTTTGGTCAAATTGGAGAGAATTGAAGAGGCTTATCAATTTGCATTGAAAGCTGAGGAGAAATTGAGCAAGAAACATGATTAAAGACAAAGAGGTAGAGGTGGTAGATTCCCTACAGGAAGAGGTAGATCTTATGGTGAAAATAGTAGATTTGAACCTGAAAGGACAAATCTAGATAAATGTAAGACCAAGTGGAAAGGTGAGAGTTCATTTAGAGGTAGAGGTAGTAACTAATGAGGTGGTTATAATAGAGGTGGTTTCTAAAGAACTTGTTACAATTGTGGAGAAGAAGGACATATATCATTTGAGTGTACACATGCAAGTAAGAAGGTCAGTAGTAGTAGAAATGCTTTGGTGCAAGAGGAGTCACCAAATGAACCTAAGAAGGAAAATAACTTGATGGTAAGGAGAGAACTTTGGAGTGAAAGTGATAAGGAAGATCCAGTAAGGAAAAGTTTGTTCAAGACCATATGTAGATTTTTTGATGAAGTTTGAAAGACAATCATTGACAGTGGTAGCTCAGAGAATCTAGAATCTGAGAAAATGATTACAAAGTTGTAGTTGAAAAGGTTGGAACATCCAAAGACCTATCAAATTTCATGGATCAAAGATGAACATACACTCTTGGTAAGTGAACAATGTTATGTGAATTTGAAAATTGGAAAGTACTATGATAATGTGTTATGTGATATCATGCCTATGGATTGTTGCCATAATTTCTTGGGTCTATTGGCAATATGATAGACATGATATATATGATGGGAGATTGCATAAATATACTATTTGGGCTGATGGAAGAAGAAAAATCTTGTTACCTTTGATTGAAGAACCTGTTAGTAATGTTTTCATATATGTGAAAGATTTCTTGATGGAAGGAAGAAAGATTGTTAAGGATTTTAAAAAGGATGTATGTTTTGTTTTGATTCCTAACAAACTGAGTAAGAAAATAGAGGATAGTGTCCCTAAGGAGATTGATAAGCTACTCACTAAGTATAGTGAAATTATTTATGATAATGAACCTGATGGTTTTCCACCATAGAGAAGTATTGATCATTGCATGGATCTAATCCCTAGAGCTAGTTTACCGAATAAGGCACTATTGAGAGTTCCCTTTCATCTTCAACTTGTAGATTTATACTTTGATGGATAATTTTAATATAACTTTGACTCTATCACCACTCCAAAGTCTACAAGGAAGAGGGCCAATTAACAAGGATCAAAAGAGATCCTCCTACACTTTGAGCCTTAATGCTCAAGCAGGTGTACCCTTGATTCACTTCTTCAAAGGAATCACAAAATATTATATCAATATGCTCTTTACTAACTAATTTAAGGATTTGATCATTTAATTTTTTTGTGTGTGGTTGATGACAATGAAATGCCTCCAGAGGATGGACCAGTACCTTAACCTAGGGCAAAGAGTCACCCAATTACATACATCAACTGAAGGTCTTAGATTAAACACTCTTGAGCTCAGGATAAGTGCTTTGCCTATTACCCCTCTCCCTAAAAAACAAGGACATCAGATTCTTACTTGGTTGCAAACTCACTGAACTTGCCTAAAAGACTTTAATCCTAACTTTATTAGGAACTCAGAGATGAATTCACAATACACCTTATTTACCATATGTTAATACACTTTGTGACACTAACATATATGAGGTCAGAACTGAAACAAGAAGACATACACAAATGCAAGATTGGAACTCAATAGCATTTTCATTAACACATTCAAGATCAATATACAATCAGAGCAACACAAAGATAGGGAAAGACCCAAAATCTAGCTCCTCTTTCAATATAAAACCATCAACAACCAGGGACCAAAAGAAAGTTTTGGAACCCGCACTAAGTCAAAAATTCTACACTATATACCTCCTAGTCACCTTGGATTCCTCAAAGAGGATGCATCAAGCTTCGGGTGACTAGGGTTAGGGTTTCAACCACTAAACCCACTAAAAATGGTCACAAAATTTATTGCAGGGGAAGAAAACTAGTTGGCCATGCCTGAGGAAGATTTGCACTCATGATAGATCTCAGGGAAAGTACTACAAATCATGAAAATTCAAAATTGTCAATCTTTTTTGGCCACCTGCAATATGCCTCGAGCACAAAACCACATGGTACAAACCTTTGCAGATGATCATGGAACACCCTGGACCACACTGCAACAACAAGCGCCACCAAACAAATCAAATCTAGCCATGAAAACATTCAATTTTAGTCCTTCTAGTCGCAACAAACCCTCTACAAATTCAAATTTGAAATTAAACAGCTACTTTCATGGCGCTAGCGACAAATCAGCAGTCTAAATTTAAAATTAGGTTAAATTTAAGTCGTGGTCATTAGATCTCTCCTTTTCACAGTCTTTTAAGTCTTAACTCAATTGCCACCCTGGGTTTACTTCAAACGAACATGCGACAAGGCATTTCCTTATTTGCAAAAAGAAAACCTTAACCCATTTTTAACTCTATGACCTGGTGACCAAAAGAAAACATTTAACCTTGGTCCCACATCTGGAAAACTAGTGACATAAGGTTTTTGCCAATTTGTGAAACACTTTTTACCTCTGCCAAGTTAGTTAGTGATTATGCGAATGCTTGTTCGCTGAATCGCCAGTCAAATCAGAGCACCGCTATCCTTTTCCATGAATGAGCGAAACTTTTGCAATTTGTCAGGCCACTAAACTATTTTGTTAGAATCACCAAGTCCCCACCCTAGCCCACCTAGAAGATCAATGGCTGTCTCATTTTTGCATAGCCTGACAAGATTCCAATAGATTACATGCTCACCGTTAGATCAAGAATCTTACCTTGGCCTGACAACCCTCTGACAGGAAATGAAATCAATGGTTAGTGCAAGACCTTAAACCTCTGACACATCTCATAAGAACTTATGCCAACCATTTATTTACTGACAACACCAGTGCCCTCTGACACATCCGGAAACTAGGTCCCACTGACAAGTGCCGAGACATTAAATCATGGACTAGTGAAAAACTGCCAACTGTGCCTACGTGTAACTTTTGACCTACATTTATCTCTGACATGAAAACCTGGAGGATTAGATGAATGGCATAAGATCTAAAGGTCCTAAAAGATTCTATGCACATTCATGCCAATCGTCAATCTAGAATCTTAGCCAATACCACAGAGCGTGACCCCATCGTGCTGTATAGGATACTCCAATGAATCAGGGACCGCAACATCATCAAATCCAGCAGACGGACATACAATTTATTCATTCATTCTAACAACCCTACCACTTCACTATTTCCTTCAGCCAATAAGGAAATGCCATGTGTGCTTACCTGACAATGGACCCATTTGTAGAGAAAAGCAATCTCATACAATAAAATCCACGGTGGGTGCAGCTTCGCATACCTCTAACAACATCCTTGTTCTTTAATGACAACCATCAGATGTAGATGTTTTCAGAGTTGGGCCCAAGAAAATATTAAGCTAGAACATAGGAAAAATTAAACACTGAGACTTAGGCTTATAAGGAAAAATTTAGGCGCAGAGGACTTAGGAAAATTAAAGGCCGCCGGGGTATAAAACCTTTAGTCACAAGATCGTGTAACATGGGAAAAGTTCACGTGATCATGCAACAAAGGGGACAATGATTTAAGCACATGTGAATTAGGACCTTTAAGTGACCCAAAAAAGGTAATATCAAATTAGAACAGGACCAGGGTAAAACAAAGGGCAACGACTAGTTTTTTGAATATTTTGCTTAGGGTTTTAGCCAGAGACATGAAAATTGATACAGAGGCCAGGGGAAAGACAATGAAGCCATAAATTTTTTTTCACGTGCTAACAATGGCTCTATCTGGGGATGTATGCCTCCTACAGGCATAGGAAGAATCTAGAATTACTGGTTTAAGTAGACCATCCCACTGGAAAACTTGGCAAAAGAGAGCAACAGGACCAAAACCCTACAGACCAGGACAAAACAAGATAGGGGCAAGCAACTTATTTATAGAATTTACAAAATGTATAGATCTAACTACTATTCATGGAAAAAGGAATACCTTCAATTGAAGTATTTCTTCAAGAATTGTCCATGAACAGGCAATTCCTAAATATCACCATTTAATTCCTTGACAATATATGAATCTTGGCCCCATTTCTCATGAATTAGATATGGCCCTAACTAGAGTGGATCAAACTTACTATGTTTTCCTTTATCCTCCAATCTGGCATTCCAAATTAACACCAAATCACCAGGTTCAAATTTCCTATCAACAGTCTTCTTATCATATAAATTCTTAGCCTGCAACTGCAATTTGGCATTCCTCGCAACTGACTCTCTTCTAGTTTCATCCAATCTAATGAGGTCCTTAATTCTCAACTGCATCTCATCATCTATGTCATAATCATATAATGGAACAAATTTGTACATTTCCAATAAGTTATTCTGAGGCATTCTTGCATGTATTCCATATACTAGGTCAAATGGTGCACAACCAATTTCCCTATTCACAATTACGCTATCAGCCCATAGAGCTAATGGTAGCTTTGAATTCCATGCTTTTTTATTCTTTTCAAGAATCCTCTTTAGGATTTTAATCAAACTCTTATTAGTAGATTCTTCCTAACCATTTCCTTGTGGATGATAAGGTGAGGAATTAAAGATCTAAATTCCTAAACCTTTGTAGAATTCCTTATATTTAGCAGACCTGAAGCACATTGCATTATCACTAACTATCCTCTCAGGGCAACCAAATCTTGTAACAATATTATTCAACAAAAAATCAATTACCACCTTACTAGTTGCATTTCTTGTAGGTATAGCTTCTACCCACTTTGTAAAGTAATCAATGGTAACTAAGATCCATGAGTGTCCTCCACTTGACTTGTTTGATATCTCCCCTTTGAAATAAATTCCCCATTGTTGGAAAGGAGCTTGTACTTCTACTAGTTTTAATGGCACATTTCCTAAAAATTTTAGCTTACCAGAGAACCTTTGACAAGCATCAAACCTCCTTACCAACTGTTCTGCATCCTTGAAGATTGTAGGCCACCAAAATCCTGCTCTCAAGATTTTACGAGCAGTTGTTTTACCCATGTAATGCCCACCACAAACTCCCTCATGCATTTCTCTCAACAACTTGTTAGCCTGATCTTCATCTACACATTTCAACAGTATGCAATCCAAATTCTTTCTATACAATTTACACTTCACAATTACATACTTGATGGCCTGTAATTTTAATGTCCTCTTCTGATTATCATTCACATTATCTAGACATTTCATATTTCTCAAGTAATAGACAATATCCAGATACCAGATACAATCATCCATATCACATGTATAATCAATTTCAGAATGATTTACCTGATTAGCATCAAGATTGGATCAAGCCATTAGTTTTTCCAATCCTTGTCCTCTAACTAATTTAGTAATCTGGACATCAACATTGAATTCTTGGATCCTATTGATCCATCTGCATCTTCTCCCAGATACCTCTTGCTGTGAGAAAATATCCTTCACAACCGCACTTGGCACAAAAGCAATCACAACTGCCCCCATCAAGTAACACCTAAAAGCCTTGACTACCTTCACAAGTGCATATTCTTGGTTTTCATTGATGTCATACTTCAATTCAGCAGCCTACAAAGATTTACTGAAAAATGCAATAGGCTACTCAAAACCATCCTTATTCTTTTGTAACAAAATAGTAGCAATAGTGTGAAAAGATGCAAAGGAAAAAATGTGCATTGGGACATTATAATTAGGTTCCTTAAGCACTGGTGCATCTTTGATAGCCTACTTGATATTTTTAAAAGCCTCATCAGGCTCACCCTCCCGATTGATTGCAGATCCCTTCTTCAACATCTTAAAAATAGGTCTAGTAACCTCTGCAAAGTTTGTCACAAACCTCCTTAAGAAATTTACCTGATCGTAACCAAGAAAATCATCCATCATAGACATCAATTCTGATCTGGTTACTCTCTGCAACATAGCTTCCATATTAGGCAAACAATAGTTATCCTTTAATGAGTTGATGTTCAAATTTCTGAAGTCCACACAAAGCCTGATGTCACCATTCTTCTTTCTCACAGGAACAAGATTTGACACCCAAGAAGAATGCCTTATAGGCTTGATAATTCTAGCATCTCTTAGCTTCATTAACTCTTCTTGCATCTTGGGTGCCAAAGTAGGATTGATAGGCCTTTTTTTTTGCCGGAAAGGTTTAGCATCTTCTCTTAATGGAATAATATGCTGAAATAAGTCTTTTCTATAAAACTTTAGGTCATCATATGACCATGCAAAAACATGCCTAAATTTTCTTAACAATTCAATCAAATATTTTCTCACATTGTGAGATATATCTCTACCGATGTATATTTTCTTAGGTGCTTCATGTGTTCCAAGATTTATCTCCTCTAGATCAGCATGACCTTCTCTTTTGATATTCTTTTGAACTCTATCCTGGTTATCAAAGACAGTCCCCAAAACAGCAAGCCCCTTGGGCACCTTGTTAGTTCTAAGCTGAATGACCTCATTGCCTAAGACAACCTCTCTTCCTTCTACTGACTCAACCAAGGCTGAACAATCAAATTCCTGACCATGATACTGATCTTCACAACTCATAAACTTCAAGATATCATTATCATCATCAAAAACTTGCCAATTTTCAATATTGTCTGGTATACTAGGCCTAGCCTGAATTTCAACTTTAGAAATACCAGCAAAAGTAATATCAGTGGGATTGATTGCAATATTGACTAACAAGTCAGTCATCTTATTGTTACTCCTATCCTTCCACTCAATATTGAAGGCATCAAAACATTCAATCAAATCCCAAACTACATTCCTATATTGTTTCAACCTCTTATTCTTGGAAGCATATACTGACTTGACTTGGGACACCACCAACTCAGAATCACCAACAACACTCAAACATTTAATACCATGCTTTTGTGTCAACCTCAGTCCTAACAATAAAGCCTCATATTCTGCTATATTGTTGGTACAAAATAAATTCAATGTGAAAGAAAATTTGTAGGTACTTCCATTAGGAGAAATAAGTAAAATACCTGCTTCTCCTCCATCTTTGCAGTTTGCACCATCAAATTACATTACCCACAAATCACCCTTCATAGAATGAACACTTACCTCAATAGAGATAGGTGAAAAAATATGTTCATTTTCAAATACACGAATCTCTACCCTAAAAGCATTAATATCAGTATCCACAAAGCATGTAGTTTCATTATCAGTATTCCTTTCAATCATGTGGCATACTCTTGGCTCTCACTCAATCTTGACAAACTGATCATCAATCTTGAAAGCGGCATAGGACATATCACACTACAGACTTCCACCCATGGCAGCACTCCACCTTCTAGATAGTAGCATCCCATAATGAGGAGGGATGTCCACCACCAAAACACTCATTGTTAACTCTTTCTCTGGATATGCTACCAACCTATATGGCATTGCATTGATGGTCCCAATAACTAGTACCTCCCTCTGATCCATTGCACAACATCTACCTTGAACTGTACCAACTTTAAGGCCCAACTTCTCCATGATTTTGAAAGGCATGACAGTATTAGAGGTACCACTATCAATCATACAATTTCTTAGTTTCATTCCATTCACGAGAACACTTAAAAAGAATGGATCAATGTTTTCAAGGCTGGCATTGATAGAACTATCCAAATATATAGGAGGAATTTGATATACAATTCCCTGAGCAACAACACCTTTCAAAGCTTTATCCTGAGATCCATTGCATGAAACATCATTGTTATGAACATTATCCACCCATGCAATAGCTCTGTCTTTGTGTTCAGGGATCCTCAACAATTATGACAATGGAACCTTAACTATAATTTGGGACAATACAAATAACATATCAACAGGAGTAGCGGAAGGAATCTCAATCTGCACTGCCTTGATATCCTTTTGCTTATCTAATACACTAGGTGTATTAGCCACCCTCATTTTTTCAACCTTAGCCATTGTGTTAACTGGCTTCTTAATCTCATTAGAAATTTTTTCAACTCCAACTCCCTTAGGCTCACAATTCTTACCTTTTACATTCTTGAATTTCATCATGTGATCACCTTTTGATTTGTTCTCATTAAGCTCTCCGGAGTTGGTACTTTTTATAAACATTCCTGTAGCTTTCTCATTTGTATTCCTTGCCACCATGCCTCTAGTTTGCACTTGGGTGATCATTTCTGTAGTAATCCTATCCATCTCTTCTCTAGAAGGTCTTCTTAAATTTACTGGCTCGGAAGAAGAGTTCATGTTACATGTCTTCTTATCAATGTATTCACCATAAAAAAACCTCTTGATGAAAAAGGGCTTGGTTGTGTATCTTCACATTTACATCTGCCTCTTCATCAAAATTAGAATCATCCTCATATCCTAGATATGAAGTCGCCATGTTGCATCCAACATCATCTTGATCTTCTTCTTGATCTATCTCCTCACTGCCACAATCTTGATTTGTAGCTATAGATTGTGCAACCACACAATGCTCTGCAGAATGAGGGGACTGGCATGCAACACACCAGGGTATTTCCTCCATGACATTTATTGAAGCTTTTTATAGAGGGTCAGGGACACCTCTGTCATTGTTACCTCTTGTAGCAGGGACAACAGGCTTGCCATCCTTCCATTGGGTGCTGTAGGGGTAGTTCTGCAATCTATTCTACTTATTGAAATTGTTGTTGAACTGAGGCCTTTCATTGGTAGGAGCACTGATGTTCCTATTTGCAGGTGCCTTCAAATCCTTCAATGTGTTGAGCACCTTATCCAATTTATCTTCTTCTTGCCTCCTAGTTCCAACACTCTTATCATTGACTTTTTTGTATTTCTTGTCCCCAAACAACTTAGGGTCATCTCTTTTCCCACCCAACTTTCCTGATATTTTCATATTGTTCTCAATGTTGATAGTAATCCTAAAAGCATCCCTAAGAGTTCTTGATTCTTTGTCCCTCAACAAGTATCCCATCTTTCCATCAAATGCATTGAAGTATGTAGTTAAACAGACATTGTCATCTAACTGCATAACTTGGAACAACTTATGCATACCCTTCTGAAATCTCATGTTGAATTTAGCTACAGACTCATTCTGATTTTTCCTTATGGTATTGAATTCATTCAACATGAAACTAGCATTAGGCCTATCACCATATTTCTCTTTAAAACATCTCTCAAAAGAATCCCAAGTATCAATACATTTATCAAGAAGTCTCTTAAACCAATCTCTAGCATCCTCCATTAGAGATTGAACAAACAATTTCATGACTACATCCTCATGCTCTACCTCATAATCATTAAGCATATCAAAAAATAGCCTAAGATGCTCCACACAACTAATAGCATTATTACCAGCAAACTTAGGTACCTTATCTCTTATATCATTTGGAAAAGCATTCGGGTAACTAGGAATTCCATCAAAACTAATTTACCTATAGCCTTCTAGTTGCATAGGTCTTCTTTGAAAACTTGAACTAGTGTTAACGCTAGGATTAACATTTGCATTTACATTTCCATCTACTTGTGCATTTGACTATTGTCTAGGATCAACACCTATCCTAGCAGATGAAGAAGGAATTGAACTAGTAGCATTACTAAGTGGAATAGCAGTAGTCATAGATGGCATACCTAGTTCAATAGCAGATGGACCAAGAGAATTTTTAGATGAAGCCCTCAAGAACTGGATCTTTCTTCTCTTTTCTACAATAAAGGCTTCAATTTCATCCCTCTCTAATTCTCTTGCAAGGTCCTCATCTTATTTTCTTCTTCTTTCTATCTCTATGTCCTTATTTGAATTGGGTGGTGGGACCCTAGGTATTATCAATGATCTACTTGTTTGATGTCCCACCATCTTTTGCTTTCCTTTCTCACCAGCAGCAACAACAGGCCTAGTGATCTCATTTTCATCTTTATCTTTAGGGAGGGAAGCATAACTTTGAACCTGTCTAACCACAGGGCCCTCCTTATCAAATTCATGATCTTGCAGTAAGAACTCTTGCTCATTCCTCAAAGCCTCAAGATCACCAAAAATATCATATTGCAAAGTCTTAGGAGCAGAAGCAAGCATCTTGTTTCTCTCCTTCATTTCATTAATCTTTCTAAGGAGAGACTATCTTTCTATTAGAGCATTCACCTTTTCAGCTTCTCTCTCCTCTTGTAACCTCTTATGTATGGCATCCTACTCTGCCAACTACAACCTTAGTGCATTTAAATCATCAGGATCTACCATAGTGTCATTAGAACCTGATGACACATCCATATTAGTAGGATTTTGATATGGGAAGTGGACTTGCCTTGGTCTCATGGGTTCCCTCCTAAAATTATCTTCATCAAGATCTAAATCAATCTCCAAACCCATCTCTCTGGCTTGTTCATCCTGACCTACAAGAAATGGACCATTGTCCTGAAATACAGTCTCTAGGGTATCATAAAATCTATCCTCAGAGCGACCACCATATAATCTAGAAACTCTATCTTGTGAACCTTCCTCACTTGAGGAAACATGTGGTGCTCTTCCTCTGGTATTTCTTTGTTCTCTTATGGGTCCACTAGTAGACTCACCAATCCTTCTAATCCAACTCTTCTTCTCCTGTCTATGCAATTGCTCCAGAGTGACCTCCATATTCTTTCTAACAAAGGACCTAGTATTCCTCCCCTTATCCATGATTTACAATATGACACTGGTTCTTAACCTCTTAAGTCACCACCCACCTAGATGGGAAATCTTTAAACTGAATACAACAGGAAAAAAAGAGTGTACTTAACAACCTTTATCTTCTAGACTCTCCTCAGCAGAGTCACCATTTTTTTGGGAGTTCCCTTTGATCTTCAACTTGTAGATTTATACTTTGATGGATAATTTTAATATAACTTTGACTCTATCACCACTCCAAAGTCTACAAGGAAGAGGGCCAATTAACAAGGATCAAAAGATATCCTCCTACACTTTGAGCCTTAATGCTCAGGCGGGTGTACCCTTGATTCACTTCTTCAAAGGAATCACAAAATATTATATCAATATGCTCTTTACTAACTTATTTAAGGATTAGATCATTTAATTTGTTTGTGTGTAGTTGATGACAATGAAATGCCTCTAGAGGATGGACTAGTGCCTTAACCTAGGGCAAAGAGTCACCCAATTACATACATCAACTGAAGATCTTAGATCAAACAATCTTGAGCTCAAGATAAGTGTTTTTCCTATTACCCCTCTCCCTCAAACACAAGGACATCAGATTCTTACTTGGTTGCAAACTCACTGAACTCGCCTAAAAGACTTTAATACTAACTTTGTTAGGAACTCAGAGCTGAATTCACAATACTCCTTGTTTACCATATGTTAATACACTTTGTGACACTAACATATATGAGGTCAGAACTGAAACAAGAAGACATACACAAATGCAAGATTGGAACTCAATAGCATTTTCATTAACACATTTAGGATCAATATACAATCAGAGCAACACAAAGATAGGGAAAGACCCAAAATCCAGCTCCTCTTTCAATATAAAACCATCAACAACTAGGGACCAAAAGAAAGTTTTGGAACCTACACTAAGTCAAAAATTCTACACTATATACCTCCTAGTCACCTTGGAATCCTCAAAGAGGATGCATCAAGCTTCAGGTGACTAGGGTTAGGGTTTCAACCACTAAAACCATGGAAAACGGTCACAAAATTTATTGCAGAGGAAGAAAACCAGTCAGCCATGCCTGAGGAAGATTTGCACTCATGGTAGATCTCAGGGAAAGTACTACAAATCATGAAAATTCAAAATTGTCAACCTTTTTTGGCCACCTGCAATACGCCTTGAGCACAAAACCACATGGTATAGACCCCTATAGATGATCATGGAACACCCTGGACCACACTGCAACAACAAGTGCCACCAAATAAATCAAATCTAGTTGTGAAAGCATTCAATTTTAGTCCTTTTGGTCGCAAGAAACCCTCTACAAATTCAAATTTGAAATTAAATGGCTACTTCAATAGCGCTAGCGGCAAATCGACGGTCTAAATTTAAAATCAGGTTAACTTTAAGTCATGGTTGTTAGATCTCTCCTTTTCGCGGTCTTTTAAGTCTTAACTCAACTGCCACCCTGGGTTTACTTCAAACTATATGGTAAAAATGTGATGACACTTCTATGAATCCTTACATGTAAGAAAACTCAAGAATGAGCCCTCAAAAATTGATCCATAGCTCTCTATGCATGGAGTTGCAAGATTTATAAAATTGCTCTCAGCTAGAGCTATAAACTCATGACCTTGCTAGTCAACCACACAATGAGAGATTCCAAATCAAATACAAGGGCAAGAATGCCAATATCTCCAAATTGAATCAAAGTATGAAAATGCAATGCAAACTAATATGAATATGCAAGATTAATCTACCAAAATGAAAGTACAATGCAACTATGAAAGGAAATAGCAATGGATTACAAATCCTCTAATTAAGCTATGTGAAGCTAATCTATTGCATAAAAGAAATCTATACTAAAAATGCCATGATTATGCAACTATGATGTAAGAAAACAAACTAAATGAAATGCAACAATAATGTCTTCAAAGAGCTCCAAATGACTTAGAAAACCTGCAACATAACATTAGCATAAAAACCTAAGATATGAAAATGAGAAAGAGAGCTCTTCTTTTATAGAGAATGAGAATCAATGGATGATCGAGATTAAGAGGCAAAAGACTTAATCAACGATGGAGAAAAAATAGAAGCTTGATCCTTGTGCACAAATATCCTCCAATAGGAAAATAGGAGTTGACTTTTGTGTCCCACATAAGACAAAAAGTGTTTTTTCCCTTTTTATAAAATGAGAATAATGTTTTATTTGTGCAACATAGGATAAGAAGAAAAGTGGAGATTTTTTATTTAAATAAAAGGGGAGGAAATTCCTTTTAATTAAATAAAGGCTTGGGATTTTATTATTTAATTAAAAGAGATTTTTAATTAATTAAAAAGGATTTATTCTCTTAATTAAATAAGATTTTTATTTTTTTCTCTTTTAAATTAAATAAAGCTCAAACCTTAGGAAATATTGAATTGATTATGATTTGATCAAGGAAATTGATATAATTGATAAAATGTTGATTTTTGAAAATATTGATTCAGGGATTTGACAAATTGCTAAATGGGGGCCCAAAGTCTAGGTGACCATTTTAGGGTGCATACATTTGCCCCTCTTTGACTAATGTGTGATCATTTCGGGAACACATGCAGTCAAAGAAGAATTGAAATGTGAGATCGATTTGGGATCACAAAACAACCAAATGTGTATTCATTTTGGGAACACATCAGGACACAAAAAAGCAAAAGTTGAAAGACAAGACCAACACTATCACTGCTAGGTGCAAATCAAGCCTTAGACAAAACTATCACCATCACTGCTAGGCAATAATCAAGTCTGAAAAAAATAGGAGATAAAAATTGAAAGACAAAAGCACCACCATCGCTACTAGGTGATAATCAAGTCTAAAAATAAGAATCTCAAGCTGAGCTGAATGATAAAGCTAAATCAAGGACTAAAGCTGATAGGTACTACCCCCTCAGAATCGAAATCGAAATCAGATAGAGGAGAACAAAAAATTGATAAACCTGATCAAGTCACAATAAATCATAATCGAAGGATGGAGCATGATAGGATAACCATCAAACAGTGAAGATATGCCCTAGGTTGATGAGGTTTGACTGAAAAAGATATAGGATAAAAATTAAGTCAAACCTTAGAGAAATGAAGTGAGTGATAATGAATGATAGACTAGAAGTTTGGAAGACATGGAAAGGAAAAAATTCCATCAAAGATCAAAGAATTATGCCTCAAAAGGTCAGTCAACTGCATAGAAAAATGAGAAAATTTGGAAACGTGACTCAGATTTTGATTTCAAGTTTGAAAATGGATAGAAAATGATGTGATATGAAAGACTAGAAATGAAAGATATGATCAAGAAGAATCAGAAAATAAGCACAGTTGACCAACTAGTCCGTAGATGATAAAAATGAGAGCTCTCTCCATATGCAAGATGCAAAAACTAAACTATGATGAACCTAAGAATGCAAGCTACTATGAAAGTGGTTGACTTGCAAGGTCACAATGCCTATAGACATCTAATTATCATCATCAAGTGTTATTGGTAGCATCGTAAGATCATACAATGCACACTAGCATAACTATGTGGATATGAATATGATCTTTATCAAATAGAAATGTGGAAATGTCACCTAGGCATCAAAGACATGGAGGTCAAGATGACTAATGCAGTGAGATTACCTAAGTTTGATATGGCGAGATTATGCTTGTATCAAGACACATGAAAGTTAGGATAACTAGAAGCATGCACTTGCAAAACAGTCAAGGATAATACCTTGCCAATCTATAGTATCAAGTAAGACTAGCATAAATGCTCATGACAGTTAGGATCAAAAAAATATACCCATAAGTAGATAAAGAAAGAAAACATGTTCTCATACCCTCAGTCTTCTAGCTATGCATCATTGAAAACTTCTTAGGGAGAGACCACTCATCAAAGAAATCCTCATAGACAACACACAAAGAAAATAAAGTCAACATATCTCAACAAGTTGATTGTTTAAGTGTGTGTGTGTTGGTCATAGAGTCAAACTCTGATCATCACATCTACAAATGAGAAATATCGCATCATACTTAGACTATTGGGTAAGGCATCTGATAAGTGTTAAGAAACACTCGATGCAAGGGTAGTGTTGAGAAACACTATTTGTGGTGGTGTTGAAAAACACCTGTTGTGAAATGCCCCAAGAGACAAACGCACCAAAAGGACCTATGCGAACAGTTATGCCCCCCAGACAAAGGTAAAGACCAATTCTAGACTAAGCTAAATAAGGTCAAGACATGATGGAGAAAGGCTCAATGTCGAGGACGCATGCTAATAAATAGGAATGCAAAGGCCTCAAGTAGCGCATGTTTCCAAGTTGTCACCACTTGGAATCTTTTTTCATTTTTTCATTTTTTTCTTTTTTTGTATTTTTGCTACCAAGGTGCCTGTTTCCAAGTTTTCACCAAGGCACTTTTTCTATATTTTTTTGAATTTTTGAATTTTTTGATTTTTTTTGTATTTTTTCAAGACTTTTTATGCTTTTTAGGATTTTTTCAGCATCATATATGAATTTTTTTGGTATTTTTTTCAAGATCAATAAGTATGTACAAAAGATGCCCCCAGATAGAATATGCATCAAACTCCCAAGCAAGATCACATCATGTAGTCTCAGTGTCTAGCAAGGTGGGGAACAAGAGGGATGAGCAAGCTAGTGAATGAGATGGAGGAAAGGAGAATGAAGGTGAACAGAGGGAAGAAATCCTCAAGGACAACTCCTCAAGAGTACCCAAGCTAGGGAAAAATTATCATGTAAAGCACGTTTGGACAAGTAATAAAAGGCTAGCATAGGATAAGTCACAAAAGCACACTGCAAAAGAAGGAAGGGATGCAGTCCAAAGGAGTAGACATGTCAAGAGGCTTCAGAGCATCGTGTTTTACTTTTTTTATTAGATCAAGACCAAAGGGGAAAAGGATAGAGAAAGGCTAGAATGAATAGAGAAAAATAAATATGAAGGCTAAACATGAATACAATGAATGCAAGATCATTGTAAGATAGCTCACAAGATAGCCAAATGTTCGTGTATAGTTCAACATTGTCAAGATCAAAGATGGAATGGAATGGATGAAACATGTAGAAGAACTACACATGATGTCTGATTACTAGGTTTTCATCACGGTACTTATCCAAGGCACCACAAGGGAGTGGTTTTCACCATAGGATGAATTTATTTCTCTTTACTTTTGCTACCAAGGCGCCTGTTTCCAGGGTTTTCAATTTTTTCATTTTTTTTGTTTTCTTTTTTTTTTTGAATTTTTCTATTTTTTGAATTTTTTTTTTTTTTGGAAGAAGGCAAGCTTTTTAGATAATTCTCCTTGAAAGGATAAACCATTATATGTCAATGATTCAAAATGATATGCTCAAATATGCTGATAGGGAAAGGGAAATGGAAGAGAAAAATGGAGGATAAGGTTTTATGTAAAGTGAGTGAGGTTGGAAGATAGGAGGAATAGGCAAATGAAGAAAAATGATAGAAGGTAGAAAGATAATGAGTGGAAGGATTGTGAAAGAGTAGATAGAAAGGAAGGCAAGATCAACGTCAACACACACCTTGAAGGGTGGTGAGAGGATGGAAGAAATGTGAATGAAGGAATACGAGAAGGAATATGGAAAATATTTAGCAGAGGTTGCGGTTTAGGCGCATGGAATAGAAGAATATTTTTGGAAGAAGATGAAGTGGAAGCCTTTGGGAGCTTGAATGTCAACTTCACTTGTTGTTCAACATGAGACTCTCTTAAAAGAGATCTTGGAATCCATATAGCCATTAACTTTTCATTGCTTTTTGATGATTTAGAGAGAATATCTTCAATGATGGATTTTAGAACCCATACTTGTCTTGTAATTTTCTTCTTAGATATCTCTTTTGACTTTATGCCCCCATGTTGATTAGAGAAGACATGGTAATCTTCATTTTTTGATGCATTCTTGTATTGCTTCTTTTTCTTGTATTGAACATTCAAGTTACTTCCAAAAGACTTGTGACTTATGGAGGAAGAAGGATAATATGACTGGTTTAGATGGGTGGGTGAATGAAAAGGATTCAAGGGTATGCATCTATGTTGATCTTGAGAAAAGATAGGAGATGGAGGGACGTAAGGACCTAAGATGGATGATGAATTAAGAGAGTTAGGAGGGGAAAGTGAAGGGACATAAGGACCCAATATGGAAGGTAGATGTGAAGTCTTTAGTAATGGTGGAAGAGGTCCAAGGATGGAAGTGGAAGACGCAAAAGGATAATCAATAAGTTCATCAGCATCTATATCACAACCAAGGATATCAGCATCTTTAGAGTGAGCATTAGAATTTTCAACAGGATCTTGGACATCTTGAATGGGAGCAGTTTCTTGATAGGATCATTCAAAGCTTGCAAAGACTTAGGAAGAGTAGAAAGTGGAAGCAAACATGGAGTGGTAGAACAAGAAGATGAAATACTTTGATCTTGACAAGGATCTTTGGATAGCATAAGCGCATCATTTTTTTTTTAATTTTCAGTAGGCTTAACATCGGAAGTAACAACACCATTTTTAATAGCCTTAATGGAAGTATCATCTTTGGAAAGCGCAAGTGTAGTAAGGTTATTTTGTTTAGCAATAAGCTCAATGGTGTGAGTAGTAGCTTGATCTTTCTTAGGAGAAGATTTAAGACATGGTGGAATAGATGAGGAAGGGCGTAAAGGATCGAAAGAACCATGGAATGAATGAGAGATATTATAAATATGATTGGATGACATGGAGGGTTCTTGATCTTGATCTTTCTTTATATTCTTTTCCTTATCATTTTTAAGTCCTCTTGACATGGAGCCACTTCTAAGGACAAGGAAGCATGTTGGGATTGTATGGAAGACTTTAGAAGAGATGGTGAAGAATTAGTTGAAGTAGGCAGTATAGCAGACGAAGGCTTAAGATCTTTTAGTTTAGCATCATTAGAAGTATTTGCAGCAAATTGAAGGTGAGCTTGAGTTTCTTTAAGAGGTAGCCCTTGAGGATAACTATAGGGAACTGCATAAAAAGTATTAGGATCTTTGGTGGATGAAGGATTTGCAAAAGATTTGGAAGACTCGGAAGCTTTAGGAAATGTATGGGTATTAGAGGAAGTAGGGGATGGGAGGGAACCATCACAAGACAAAGGTTCAACATTAACATGATCTTGCTTGAGAGTGTCATCTTTATTTTTAGCATGAGAAATTTTAGAGGAGAGATTCTTTTGACATTTGAAATCAGCGCAGTAGATTTTCTCTTCCTCAGTAGGAATATTGTATTGTTCGCAAAAATCATCAAAGAATTCTTCAAATTTAGAGTCATATAGATCACCATCATAGTCTACCCAATACGACTCCCCCTTAGAAATCACAAGTGTACCACGAGGATGATGCTTAGGAATAGAAGTTTCATGGGCATCACTACATTGTCCATCATCATAGTCATCATAGTCATCATAGGTGGGTGTATCACTCTTTGTGGAAGAGACATCACAAGGACTATAACGTTGCTCTTTATGGTATGTCTTCTGAAGAGAAGTAAGACTCTTGGGAGAAGTAGAAGAAGAATGAGATCGTGAAGAAGAGAAAATTGATGACTTAGTGGAAGAAGAAGACTTGGATAATGAAGAATGCGAATAATGTTTAGAAGAGTCATGGTAAGATTTGGAAGATGAGGAAGAATGAGAAAACTTAGATGATGAAGAATGTTTAGAAGAAGGAGGTTGTGATATGATCATGTCTATGATCCTAGCAAAGGCATCTGATTTAATCATCTTTTCTTTTATTTTTGTCATAAGTTTATCATCCACGCAATCTTTGGAGGAATAAAGATACTCTTCAAATTTAGCAATGAGTTCAAGATCATCTATTCTCAAGAGAGGCTCCTTAACAAGATAGTTGAAATTCATGGTTCTAGAAGAGGAGGAATCAATCATGGAAGAAATGAATAGAAGAATGTAGACTAGAAAATAAGAGGAAAAGAATCAAGAAGAAGAAGAAGAATTTCTCATGGGAATAGAAGACTTCAGAAGAACATGGGAAATGTTGAGGAAAGAAGAAGACTAAGAGTAATCTTGTGCAATTGATACCATAATGTTCATTAAGATGTTGAGCAACATGATAGCACCTAGTATCTGACGACTAGAGGTCATTTCCCTTGACTAACTTGGTATCTTGTTGTAATTGACATGAAAGAAAGAAACTCTAGGTGATAAGTCAATCTCTTAAAGTGTCAATGCCAACCTAGGATAATTAAGATTCTCTATTGTCCAAAGAGAAAATGAAAAGATAGAAAATAAAAGGCATCACCAACATTGTCAAAGAGGTGCTTCAAATCAAAGGGTGAATACCCTTGCACTTTTGAATTAGGAGGTTGGACTTAGCCAAAACTCCAATCAAAATTGAGATATATGAAAATGATTTGGATAGTAGCAGGATCAGAATTCTCCAAGGGTGTAATCAACAATTCTAAAGACAAACTGTTCACTAGGAATATCTCTCTAACTTGACAAATTATTTTCAACGTAACCTTATAAATCAATTGAGATGATCCCTAGAAGGCTAAAATCAGAAATTTGTAGTCAAAACAGGTCTCTAACAGCAAGATCAGATAACCTACTCAAAGGCCAAGTCCTACTAAAAGAAAATCAATGACTGAAACTAAGAATATTGCTGAAAACTTCCAGGCGACAGACTCCAGGCAGGCCAGGTGATATACCTAGGACTAGGCGATACTTTGCACGATGCCAGGTGATAGACCATAAAACTACTAGGTGACAGACTTAATAACTGACAGGTGACACAGTCCAAAGTGAACTGTTGCATGATATTTCGTTCTTAAGCAGATGATGCTGATGTAGTTTTTGACCAAATGTGTGCAAAATTTTGAGTTTTTAAGGTCTGATTTCAAATGTCTGGATCTAAGGATGAAAATGTTTGATTTTAATCAAAAATTTAATAGCATTTAGATAGGTTTGCAAATAGTATGGGATCAAACATGTCTTCAAACACTTGAAATAAGGGCAAAAGCAACCTTGCCAAGACAAACACTTGTGATATCAAAATTGAAAAAGCACCCTATGAATGCTACCGATTGTTTGTATGTTGAGAACATTTACACTAGTATCACACAATCAAAGAAACTTCAAGCAATATCTACCTACAAGACAAGGCTCAATACTTACCAACTTAGCCCACAACTTGATGCCCCTTGCCTCACACCAAGTGGTTTCCCACAAGAGATATTGGCTTTGTCATGGAAGTGTCAAACAACACAACCAAAGGGACACATATGGTGAGTATCTTGGGGTGATCCAGGTTAGTCCACTTAGATCAATCTTTGCACTAAGAAGATAAGCGGCTAAAATAGGTGGCCTCTAACCTATGGTTCTTAGTAAGGGCTTCCGTTCATAACACCCCTCTTGCTCCTCATAGAGGACTCGGACCTCGTGGCCTCAAGAGTACCTTAAGCATTCTTTCTCAATGCTTTCCCCATGGTTGCAATCCCATGAGCTACTCACATCAAGCGAAGACAAGTGTATGTCTACCATGGTTTTGTGTCTGAGGTAGCCTTGAGATTATAGTGAGTTAGAATAGCCAGCAAAAGGCTTGTCCCCACTTGGGTCATTCCTCTTGATTGCTCAAGAGTAGGCCTGCTAAAAGATTCTAAATCTAAACAAAGAGTGGATGATTTTTGAGGTTCAAGGTTTTTGGTTCACCACAAGGGTGAAGAGCATACTCCCCTATCTCAAAAACTTCTCCCAAACACACCAAGCAAAATCAATTACCCCCTTACTTCCAAAACCTTAAGATGGGTCAAGATTTTCTGGTTCACCTAAAGGTGAAGAGCATACTTCTCCTACCACCTCAAAATCTCTTCCACAAGGTATTAAGATTCCTAAAACAACTAGTAGATGCCACACTTGAAAGGAAATAAATCACAAACATTTGAAAATTTTTCTTTTTGCTTTTGATTGTGCTTTGGGCAGCCCTGCAAAAATCGTTAGTAGCCCTTATGCATGCAATGTATCAATTTCCTTCAAGCAAGAGCACCTACAAAACAACTTGTTAGACCAACAAGGGTTAGGAAAATCCAAAATCTAACAATGGTTAGCACATGAAAAATCAGATAATCTGCAAAAATAATTGATCAAATGATAAAATTTGAAAATGAAACCATCATGGTTGGATTAGGCTCAGAAAGACCTTTCCAACGATATATCACACTTAAACTTTTGATACCATTTGTGAAAATTTCAAAAAAAATGGGTGCCCATTTTCCAGAGTGGCATAGATTTGAAAACGCTAAAATTTTTAAAAAGATAGCAGAGAACCTGAAACTTGCAAGATACAAAAAATAGCTCAAAAATAGCTCACTGTTAGGTACAGGCGATATACCTTAGACTTCACCAGAATCACACGACATAATTTCTTGTACCCGGGTGATATACCTCAGTCTAGGCGATACACTACAGAACATGCGGGCGATACTTCGTACGATGCCAGGCAATAGACCTTAATAATAGTGGGTGATTCTTCCTTTGCACGAAGTGTCACACCCGTATTATAAGGTCTATTGCACAATATACCTGAGAAGTGTCACGCGATACTCTGAGACAGAAAAATAAAGAACGCAAAATATCTGCAAATTAATCCAAAAAATCACAAAAAATGCAACAAATCTAAAGGACAAAGTCTATCTACTCTGCCCCACGGTGGGCGCTAGAAATGTATGGTGAAAATATGACCACACTTCTATAAATCCTTACGTGCAAGAAAACGCAAGAATGAGCCCTCACAAATTGATCCATAGCTCTCTATGCATGGAGTTGCAAGATTTGTAAAATTACTCTCAGCTAGAGCTATAAACTCATGACCTTGCTAGTCAACCACACAATGAGAGATTCCAAATCAAAGACAAGGGCAAGAATGCCAATATCCCCAAATTGAATCAAAGTATGAAAATGCAATGCAAACTAATATGAATATGCAAATTAATCTACCAAAATGAAAGTACAATACAACTATGAAAGGAAATAGCAATGGATTACAAATCCCTTAATTAAGCTATGTGAAGCTAATCTATTGCATAAAGGAAATCTATACTAAAAATGCCATGATTATGCAACTATGATGTAAGAAAACAAGCTAAATGAAATGCAACAACAATGTCTTCAAAGCTTGAATGCCAAAATGTCTTCAAAGAGCTCCAAATGACCTAGAAAACCTACAGCATAACATTAGCATAAAAATTTAAGATATGAAAATGAAGAAGAGAGCTCTTCTTTTATAGAGAATGAGAATCAATGGATGATCGAGATTAAGAGGCAAAAGACTTAATCAATGATGGAGAAAAATAGGATCTTGATCCTTGTGCACAAATATCCTCAATAGGAAAATAGGAGTTGACTTTTGTGTCCCACATAAGACAAAAAGTGCTTTTTCCCTTTTTATAAAATAAGAATAATGCTTTATTTGTGCAACATAGGATAAGAAGAAAAGTGAAGATTTGTTATTTAAATAAAAGGGGAGGAAATTCTTTTTAATTAAATAAAGGCTTGGGATTTTATTATTTAATTAAAAGAGATTTTTAATTAATTAAAAAGGATTTATTCTCTTAATTAAATAAGATTTTTATTTTTTTCTCTTTTAAATTAAATAAGCCTCAAACCTTAGGAAATATTGAATTGATTATGATTTGATCAAGGAAATTGATATAATTGATAAAATGTTGATTTTTGAAAATATTGATTCAGAGATTTGACAAATTGCTGAATGGGGGCCCAAAGTCTAGGCGACCATTTTAGGGTGCATGCAAAAATGAACATGCGACAAGGCATTTCCTTATTCATAGAAAGAAAACCTTAACCCATTTTTAACTCTGTGACCTGGCAACCAAAAGAAAACATTTAACATTGGTCCCACATCTGACGAACTGGTGACAGAAGGTTTCTACCAGTTCGTGAAACACTTTTTACCTCTACCAAGTTAGTTAGTGATTACATGAACACTTGTTCACTGAATCGCCAGTCAAATCAGAGCACCACTATCCTTTTCCATGAATGAGTGAAACCTTTGCAATTTTTCAGGCCACTAAACTATTTTGTCAAAATCGCCAAGTCCCCACCCTGGCCCGCCTAGAATATCAACGGCCGTCTCATTTTTGCATAGCCTGACAAGATTCCAACAGATTACACACTCATTGTTAGATCAAGAATCTTACCTTGGCCTGACAACCCTCTGATAGGAAATGAAATCAACAGTTGGCCCAAGACCTTAAACCTCTAACACATCTAATAAGAACTTATGCCAACCATTGATTTACTGACAACATCAGGGCCCTATGACACATCTAGAAACTAGGTCCCACTGACAAGCACCAAGACATTAAATCGTGGACCAGTGAAAAACTACCAACTGTGCCTATGTGTAACTTTGGACCTACCTTTATCTCTGACATGAACACCTAGAGGATCAGACGAATGGCGTAAGATCTGAAGGTCTTAAAAGATTCTATGCACATTCATGCCAATCGTTGATCTAGAATCTTAGCCAATAACATAGAGTGTGACCCCACCGTGCTATATAGGATACTCCAACAAATTAGGGACCACCTATTGGAAATATTCAAGACTAGCTAGGTTACTGAGAGGGGAGGGGTGAATCAGTAACTTCAAAACTTTTACTAATTTTAGATCTCAACCTTTTTCTCAATGACATTAGATTGATAAGCTAACTGTATGCATGAGTAACAGAAAGAATAAAAAATTCATAACACTTTGAACACAAAGATTTGGTGACCCAGAAATCTTCCAAATAGAAAGTAAACTGGGGTGGGGATGAAACCCACTAAACTTCAATACTGCAGTATAAAGTTTGTCAGTTAAGGCTTACAATGATCACTTCAGATGATCTACCCTGTTAGGAGCAATAAGGACTGCTAGGTCCACCTTGTTAGAGGATTTACAAACATACAAAGAAGTATGCACTCAGTTAAGAGATTTTTGCAAAGACTGTTAAGTCTACCTGGTTAAAGGATTTGGGGCTGATTCACCTGTTAGGATGAAATAGTAGATCTCTTACTTGCAACTATTCTTGCTGATTGAGATTCTCTGATGTACTGATCACCTTCTATGATAGATATGTCTCTACTACTTCTTATACTATTGTATCCCTTTGTAATTCGCTTATCTTTGCCTTTCTTCTCTTTTTCGCTTCTCACTTTTTCACACTCTTGGATAGGATACAAAACATTGTTTATATATCAATCAAAATAATTACAAAACAATATCAAAGTCAACTCTAAACAAAAAAATAAAAGTATTACTGAGCTAGCCCAAATATAGTGACTTAGTTACTGCAAACTAACTCGGTGACTTTCTGATACTTGGCATCCACTGCATTACTCGGCATCGTCATGCACTCGGTAGAAGTGAAGGCCCGGTCCATACTAACCACTCGGTTGTAGTTTCAAACTCGATATATACTGGAGACTCGGTAGATATAGTGTCACTCAATAGAGACTGCTCATCTCATCACTCAGTGAAGATAAATCGATAAGCATTGTTCTACTCGGTAAACACTGTTCTGCTTGGTAAACACTGTTATGCTCGGTAAACACTGTTCTGCTTGGTAAACATTGTTCTATTCGGTAAACACTATTCATCTTGGTAAACACTATTCTACTCAGTAAACACACAGAGTCTGAATAAGTGTTGTCACTAATGACAATCATACTTAATGCCAACAATCTCCCCCTTTGGCATTAGTGACAAAAACACTTATTGCCCAAAAACAAAAAATCGTGCTGAATCTGTCTCTCTTTTTTTTGTCATACTATTGTATATACATTTCATGTCTCCCCATATAGTATATATACAAATATCTGATATCTCCTCATACTCATATTTCCTATTTATACTTTCTCCCCCTTTCATATCTCATATATCTTATATACGTTCTCCCCCTTTTTGACAATAATGTCAAAGGTGTGTATACAAATATTTTACACAGAGATGCCAAAATGTGAGAGAAAATCATAGTGTACCTTACTTATTAATGCTAGGGTTCTATCCCAATTCTCTTGTAGAATCTTGCATGTATGGAGTGCAACTTGGACTTCTGCACAGAGTTCAATCATGTGATCTGCAATTGAAAACTGATTGTCATGGATCAATGTTTTTGAGTATGCAATATGTTTTTGCATTGTATCCATGATGGGAAGGATCATATTTTGAATATCTATTAATGTTGATCTGATCCTTGCATCTTCTCTTATTAATTCTGACTACTTATTAGATAGGAATTTGACTGTCATATGATGTGCAGAGCTTGAACTAGGTTCAAGTTGCAACTTTTGTGCATTGATCTTCAGATCCTCATCAATCTTATTTATTTTGTCTTTGATCTCCTTTGAGAACTTGGCAACATACAAATTTTGACAAAAAGAGATGTTACCTTGGAATGGGAGGACTCAATGCTAGTCAAGACTGAAGATAACCCTACCTAATTGATAGCTATTTGCTGAGCAATGTGCTCAAGCACTTCATTATCAAACTTCTTCTCAGCCTTCTCAAGCAACTTGTCTATTCCAGAGGAATCATCATTAAACTTGTTAACTACTTCTGCCAACTGCAATGAAATGTGTTGAGAGGAATTAACTTCAACACCTATAGCTTCTGTCAAAATGTTCTTGGCATCCTCAATGATTTTATATTCCTTATCTCTTTCTTCTTTTAGTTTCTTCTGCTTTACTTTCTTCTGGAGGAGTTCACCAACTATTTGCATTTGATCTGCAATGAGGTTTTCAAAATCTAACTGGGGAATTTCTATCTCCTCATCTAGATCTATACCTTCTACTACACTCTTGCTCAAAAGTTTTGTACTCGGTTGAGTCTTTATACTTAATGCTTTTGTAGTAGAAATTATGGTAGACACAGTAGGACTTGTAGTGAAAACTGATAAACTTCCAACTGATGGGATGCTAACTGGAATATTTGATAAACCAAAAACTAAAGTATTTACAACTATAGAATCTGAAGTACTTACTGCTAAAAAAACTCAAAATTGAAGAAGGTACAGAAGACTACAAATCGGTGGAAGAAGGAGGCTGAAGCTCGGTAGATGAAGTGGTAGCCACTTCTATCATTGATACATTGAGATGTGCTAGTGATGATTGGACATTTGATGTATCTGAGGGAGTTGTCACAATCACACTTGAAGTTTTCTCTAGGCTAGATGTAACAATTTTTACTGGAGAGTGGGGAAGTGAGGCAATTACCTGTGTAGCTATCTGAATTGGATCATCTTCCTCAACATTCTTCTCAGCTTCCTTGGTAGCTTCTTTTCCTCCTTCTTCTGTCTCAACATTATCAATCTGAATTGTTTCTTCATCTTCTTCATCACTGCCATCTTCAATATCTTTAATTATCATTGTTTCAGTACTCAGTTTGTGAAGATGATAAGTGTTTTTCCAAGTAGATTCTACACTCTTCACAACCGACTCTATATCCTTGATCAAAATTAAGCAACTATTGAATTTTAGTGTCATCTTGGACTCATTATCTATCAATGCCTTATTTATTTCAGCATTTTTCAAACTTGGCATCAATTGCCTTAAGGTTTGAGCATAGATGTCCTTGACAGTTTGCCTTGCATTGGACCATCTCATCTTGATTGGGTTTAATAAAGCTCCTGGGATTTGAGAAGCTAATTCTTCAGGTGAGTATTTCCATCTTCCCATTTTCTCAATAACAGCATCTTCAATTTCCTACTACTCTGCTTCTGACCTTGTTTCATATTTGAGAGATTTGAAATTTGCAATTCCAGATCCTTCTCTCAAATCCTTAATCTTTTCTTCAAGAGAGGCAGGAGGCCTTTTGAGTACTATGTCATCCTTAACTTTTCCTACCTTGTCCCTTGATCTTTTCCTTGTGAATACTGCAGTGGGTTGCTTGGGTTCCTTGGTGATAGTTACCTTTCCTTTCTTTTTTATAGGCACTTTTTCTTCTTTACTCTCATCCTTTTCTTCTTCTCCTACAATATCCTCTCCTTTGTCCTCGGTTAACATTAGAGGTGTGCTAGATTGCATCTTGGCCATCCTCTTTCTGCCTTTGTTAACCACTTGTGGAAGCTTTATGCTTAGCTCAATTCTTACCTTAGCTTCATCATATGTTCCAAAGTATGGAGCCTTTGGATCAACGGGTTGATTTACTAGGGCTTCAATTATATCCTTTGTCTCATCAATGTTTATCTCATAAGGAAGAGGTTTTACCCATACAATCCTAGGCCTTACTACCTGAATATATACTCTATCACAATCAACCATAAAACAAACATCATCTTTATAATCTTCCACCAACTTTAGTGGAATCTGAAATATGTTATTCATCTTCTCCTTAAAAGATTCAAAATAATTATCCATTATGCTTGTAAAATTCTCACCCATTTCTGCAATATACTCATTATCTGATAAAGAATAGGCACATCCTTTCTCCATTTTATCGTGCCTTTAGATGGGAAAAACTTTTGAGCATAGAAAAATAAACAAACCAACAGCGAGCCAAACTTACATGGATTGTTCTTTGAGGTTTGGATGCTCTCCATATTCTTATTGAACTATTTCAACAATAGATCTGCTAGGTCAAATGACAAATTGTTCTTCACAATTTTATAGGCTAGGTCAACTGCTTCACACGGAACACTATTCTGCCGAATTGAACTATATATCTTGTGAGCTATTACATATGTGCCAAATTTTAGTTCTACATCAGTAATGTTGTTTATTCTCACACCTCTACCATCCCATTCGGCTAGGGTTTTCTTTTCCAGCTCTACTCGACCTAGGGTTTTTGTAGATTTTTCCTTGGCAAGCATGGGAAGACCAGTGATTCAGTGAATCATCTTCTTTGATATTTCCACTGGTTCCTCAAGCCAAATTTTACCTTCATGCACTCAGCTTAGAATATATCTTATCCATTTTATCTAGAAACTCCGAGGCAAGTGGGTAATATGTGTTAAACCCTTATCTTCCAAATGTTTATGTTTCAGTTTGAGAACACCATCAACACACAGTTCATCACAAACAACATCTATCTCTAGGGTTCCAATTTCTTCAATTGTACCTCTAAAATGACTATGAATGTCGTTTACAAGAAGTACCTTTGGAGGAATTTGAGACTGAGCTCCACTCAGATCTAGGGTTTCTGCAATCACGGGCACGAGTTTGAAATCCAGCACTTTCCATTCTCCATGAACTAACATTTCCAAACCTTTCTTTACTTTGGTGTTGGATGATGCCATGGTAGCTCTTTGAAAAAATTTTGCTGCAAAATTTTGCTTTGAATCACTTGATCGCACTTAGAAATTTTTCTACTCAATATGCTAATATTCATGGTGAAGAATGAATTTGATTTGATGCTTTTTCTTAAAAACTTTGTCATTAATGCTCCGTAGGAATTAGGGTATAGAATTTGACAGACTGTCATCTACTAAGCATTAATTTCTCAGTGAAGATTCTGCAACTCAGGGAACGTACTGCTCTGACCTTACTTAGTAACCGAATGAAATTATGTTACTCTCGACCTTTCTCAATTGAAACTAATACCGACCTTCCTGCATTTCTCCTGTGTCTTGCATACTGATTTGGATCTTTCTTCCTTTCAATTCAGGAACTATTTGGAATGTCTATGAGGATACAGTTCCAGTTCTTTCTTGGAGACTTAGTTAGAATTGATAGAGCCACTCTCTTCATGAGTGACTTCATTACTTGGACTGGTTTGCTCAGTAGGTTTAGGGATCCACTATTGTCTTATCTACTTCCTAATGTTATCTTCTTTTTCTTTCTTTTCATCTTCGACTTTGCCTAGATTCATGCAATTTTTAGCTATGTGACCAAGCTTAGTGCATTTGTAACATCTTATGGTAGTATCCCTTTTTCTCAAGTGATGCCTTACACAATTCATGCCAATGTGTCCATATTCTCCATAGTAATGACATCTACACCAAGTTTTGTAATCCCAACCAAATATTGCTTTCATAATTGGTTCTGCTAGATTGGGTGTTTTAGTTCTGCATTCTGATGCCTTGTGACCTTGTTTGCTACATTTGTGACATTTTCCTTTAAATCTTGGTTTCTCCTTGCATTCATTTTCTTTATGACCATGTTGATTGCAATTGTAGCATTTTCCATTGAATTTTGCTTTTCCATTGCTCCAACATTTGTTTAAAGTATGACCAATTTTGCCATAGTGATTACAAGTAGGTTTCTGATTCATTTGAGTACCTTGTTTGGAGGATTCACCTTCCTCTTTGTATCCAAGTCCTACTTTTCCTTTTTGCCTATGAAGATTCTGTTCATACACCTAATTCAAATCTTCTTGAGATTTCAACATTCTTTCATTGATTTTCCTTTCAGTATCTAGGTCACTTATCAATCTTAAATTGATTTTCTTTTCAGATCTCAGTTCCTCTCTTATATTTTCATTTTCTGATCTTAGAGTCAAGATTTCTTCATTTGCATTGGAGACTTGATTAATAAGGTTTTCTAGCTGAAGAGTTTGATTCTGGATTTCATTGTTCTTTCCATCTATTTCATCTTTCATCTTGTTTTTTTGTTCCAAGATTTCATAGAATCTTGTTGACTAAATTTCCCATTCTCTTTTTAATTTTCTTACTTCTTGCAGAGATCCATTCTTTTCTAGAAGTTCTTTTGCTTCATTGTTTGCTTCATCTGAGCTGCTTGAAGGGAAAAAGTCTTCAATCTTTTCTTCAACATACTAGTGGTCATTCAACTGATTTGCAAGTTCCTTCCTTCTTTTTAGGGAAAGGGAAAGATGCTCTTTTTCTTCCTTGCGTTGAGTTATGGCCATTTCCAGATCTAGCTTTTTATTCTCAATTACTTTGTTAAGTCTAAATATCTCCATTGTCCTAAATATTTTCTCAAGCTGTCAAAATCTATTCTGAGAACCATGTAGCTTTGATACCAATTGTTGGAAATATTCAAGACTAGCTAGGTTACTGAGAGGGGAGGGGTGAATCAGTAACTTCAAAACTTTTACTAATTTTAGATCTCAACCATTTTCTCAATGACATTAGATTGATAAGCTAACTGTATGCATGAGTAACAGAAAGAATAAAACATTCATAATTCTTTGAACATAGAGATTTGGTGACCCAGAAACCTTCCAAATAGAAATTAAAACTGGGGTGGGGATGAAATCCACTAAACTTCAATACTGTAGTATAAAGTTTGTCAGTTAAGGCTTACAATGATCACTTCTGATGATCTGCCCTATTAGGAAAAATAAGGATTGCTAGGTCCACCTTGTTAGAGGATTTACAAACATACAAAGAAGTATGCACTCAGTTAAGAGATTTTTGCAAAGACTGTTAAGTCTACCTGGTTAAAGGATTTGGGGCTGATTCACCTATTAGGATGAAATAGTAGATCTCTTACTTGCAACTGTTCTTGCTAATTGAGATTCTCTAATGTACTGATCACCTTCTATGATAGATATGTCTCTACTACTTCTTATACTATTGTATCCCTTTGTAATTCGCTTATCTCTACCTTTCTTCTCTTTTTTCGCTTCTCACTTTTTCACACTCTTGGATAGGATACAAAACATTGTTTATATATCAATCAAAATAATTACAAAACAATATCAAAGTCAGCTCTAAACAAGAAAACACAAGTATTACTAAGTCGGCCCAAATATAGTGACTCAGTTACTGCAAACTAACTCGGTGACTTTTTGATACTCGGCATCCACTGCATTACTCGACATCGTCATGCACTCGGTAGAAGTGAAGGCCCGGTCCATAGTAACGACTCAGTTGTAGTTTCAAACGCAGTATATACTGGAGACTCGGTAGATATAGTGTCACTCGGTAGAGACTGCTCATCTCATCACTCGGTGAAGATAACTCGGTAAGCACTATTCTACTCGGTAAACACTATTCTGTTCGGTAAACACTGTTATGTTCGATAAACACTGTTCTGCTTGGTAAACACTTTTCTACTTAGTAAACACTATTCTGCTCGATAAACACACAAAGTCTGAATAAGTGTTGTCACTAATGACAATCATACTTAATGCCAACACCACCACATCACCAAATCTGGCAAACGGACATATTTCTTCATTCATTTTGACAACCCTGCCACTTCACTATTTCCTTCGGCCAATAAGGAAATGCCATGTGTGATTACCTAGCAGTGGACCCATCTACAGAGAAAGGCAACGTCATACAATAAAATCCACGACGGGTGCAGCTTCGCATACCTCTGACAAAACCCTTGCACTTTAACGACAACCGTCAGATGTAGATGTTGTCAGAGTCGAGCACAGGAAAATATTAAGCTAAAACATAGGAAAAATTAAACACTGAGACTTAGGCTTATAAGGAAAAATTTAGGTGTAGAGGACTTAGGAAAATTAAAGGTCGTCAGGGTATAAAACCTTTAGTCGCAAGATCACGTAACATGGGAAAAGTTCATGTGATCATGCGACAAAGGGGACAATGATTTAAGCACATGTGAATTAGGACCTTTAAGTGACCTAGAAAAGCTAACATCAAATTAGAATAGGGCCAAGGTAAAACAAAGGGTAATGGCTAGTTTTTTTAATATTTTTCTTAGGGTTTTAGCCAGAGACATGAAAATTGATACAGAGGCCAGGGGAAAGACAATGAAGCCATAAAATTTTTTGCACATGCTAATAGGCACCACATCGGTTGACACCTACCAAGAATCAGGAATTGAACTGATAGATTCAAGAATTGTTGCAGAAAGGTTTGATCAAAGAAAGTTTGAGAAGGTTTCATTGGCACCTAAGAAGAATGGAGAATGGTGAATGTGCACGGATTCCAAAGAAATTAACAAGATAATAGTAAAATATAGGTTTCCTATACTGAGAATGGATGATATAATGGATAGTTTAACTCAAGAAAAGTATTTTACCAAAATTGATTTGGAAAGTGGGTATCATCATATTAGAATTAGAGAAGGTGATGAGTGGAAGACTGCTTTCAAGAGAAAAGAAGGTTTGTATGAGTGGTTGGTTATGTCTTTTGGTTTAACTAATGCACCGAGTACTTTTATGAGGTTGATGAATGAAGTTTTGAAGAAATTCTTGGGTAAATTTGTGATTGTATACCTTGATGATATTATGGTATATAGTAAGACCAGAGAAGAACATTTGTCACATGTTAAACAAGTATTGCAGAGATTGATAGAAGAAAAGTTGCTGATAAATCTGGAAAAGTGTTCATTCATGAAAGAGGAGATTATGTATTTGGGATTTGTGATTTTAGCTGATGGTTTGAAGATGGATCTTGAAAAGGTTGAAGCTATTTTGAATTGGCCTACACCTGAGAGTGCTAGTGAGGTAAGATCATTTCATGGTTTGGCAAGTTTTTACCGAAAGTTCATTATGAATTTCAGTTCAAGTTGTAATGCTATGACTGAGACTATGAGAGGAGATAAAAGAGAATTCAAGTTGACACATGGAGTTGATAAAAGTTATGAGACTCTGAAGTAGAAGGTTGATGAATTGCCTATTTTGGCATTACCTGATTTCAATAAAATATTTCAAGTGGAATGTGATGCAAGTGGAAGTGAAATTGGAGCTATGTTGAGTCAAGAAGGTAAACCTATTGCTTTCTTTAGTGAAAAGTTGAATGATGCAAAAAGGAAATACTATGTGTATGATCAAGAATTCTATGCTATTGTTCAAGCATTGAAGAAATGGAGACATTATTTGATACCAAGTGAATTTGTGTTGTATACTGATCATAAAGCTTTACAGTATTTGGGTAGTCAGAATAAGTTGAATCAGAGACATGAAATGGGTTGAGTATTTTCACAATTATATATTTGTGATAAAGCATAAGAGTGGATTTACTAACTGAGTTGCTGATGCATTGAGTAGAAGGACATCTTTGATGACCGAGATGAAAATTGAAGTTCTTGGATTTGATGACATGAAATATTCTTATGAATTTGATCCTGATTTTTCTGAGCCATGGAGAAAGTGCAGAGCACCTATTCAAGATCACCTGATTACTAAATGGGAAGAATATTTCATTCAAGAAGGTATGTTGTTTAAAGGTATTTAGTTGTGTATACCGAGAGGACTAATGAGAAATAATTTGATAAAGGAGAAACATAGTAGTGGTTTGGCTGGACATTTTGATGTTGACAAAACATTGAATTTTCTTAAGGAGAAATACTTTTGGCTACAGTTGTATAAAGATGTTCAAAAATTTGTGAAAAGTTGTGGAGTTTGCCAAGTTGCAAAAGGAGTAAGTCAAAATACTAGATTGTATACACCGATTTTTGTTCTTGAGAAACCTTGGATTCATATCAGTATGGATTTTTTTCTTGGCTTACCTAAGACAGTAAGTGGTAATGACTCTATATTTGTTGTTGTGGATAGATTTTCTAAGATAGCACATTTTATACCTTGTAGAAAGACATTAGATGCAATACATATAGCAGATATTTTCTTTTAGGAAATTTTCAGATTGCATGGATTACCGAGGAGTATTATCTCTGACCAAGACAGTAAAATTGTTGGATACTTTTTGGAAGACCCTTTGGAGGTAGTTTGGCACCGAGTTAAAATATAGTTCTACATTTCACCCATAGACCAATGGACAAACAAAAGTTGTGAATAGAAGCTTGGGAAATCTTTTAAGATGTTTAGTTGGAGACATGCTGAGTAATTGGGATTCTGTGTTGGCACAAGCAGAGTTTGCATACAATAATTTAGTGAATAGGAGTATGGTAAAAACACCTTTTGAGATTGTAAATGGCATACAACTGAGAGGTATATCAGATTTGAGGGATATTGCTAATAAAAGAAAGAGAAGTTATGAAGGAGTAAAGTTTATTAAGTACATGAAGACATTGCATGAAGATGTGAAATATAAGTTGGAGAAAAGTAATCAGAAATACAAAGACAGAGCTGATAGATCTGGAAGACATAAGACTTTTGTAATCAGTGATGAAGTAATGGTTCATTTGAAGAAAGCTAGATTTCCTGTTGGAACATATGGGAAGCTAAAAATGAAGAATTTTGGACCTTGTAAGATTTTGAAGAAATTTGACAGTGGAAATGCTTATGAGATTGAGTTACCTGATGACATGGATATATCACCTATATTCAACATTGCTGATTTGTATGAGTATCATGAGTCGGATTAAGAAATGACAGTACCGAATGATTATCCTAAGAAATAGATAGAAGAAGTCAAGAAAATTTTGGAGCAAAGAATTGGCAGAAGTACAAGAGGAAAATAGTATATGGAATATCTGGTAAAGTGGAAGAATAGACCGACTGAAGAAAGTTCATGGATTTCACAATCTAAGTTGAATGCAACTCAGATTGTACCTATTTCATGATTTGGAGAATCATTTCCAAATAACCCCAGGTGTCTGATGCAGGAGAATCTCAGGTCCTTGGCAATCTTGTGTTACCAAAAACATCTTTTTGTTTTCTTTATGTTGCTCGTTTCCTTCTTTGACCGAGTTGGTTCAGTGTTGCTCGATTTCCTTTGTTTACCGATGTTGGTTTGGTGTTGCTTAGTTTCCTTTGTTTACCGATGTTGGTTGGTTATCTCTCTGGTACTCAGTAAATTTCCCTAGTGCTCAGTGATGCTTGTCTGAAAATCGGTTATCCTTTCTTACCGAGTTCTTTATTTTGGGTTTCTGTTGAGGCTGACTCTTGCAATTAATTTTGGTCATGAATTTAATGATGATATATATCATTGGAAAGTGTGTGGACCTAGATCTGTGTCATGCCCCTGACAGTCTCAAGCTTTACTTTTCTATGTTATGTTATGTTATGTTAGATTTCTATGAGTTTGAACTCTGATGCGTTCATTTGAACTTTGTTATTTGGATTAAATATGTTTATCTCTATAATTCTGCCAGACACTCAGAGAATTATGTCTATTTCTGTAGCTTAATGAGTTATTCTGTTGTTAGAATTGATTTAGACTAACTTTTGAATATTGGTTTGATTGTGAAAATAGTACAATTTAAATGGTTAGTCAATTGTCAGATTATTGGTTCATTATTATTATTATTATGGTTAATTGTATCTTGATGATAATAGACAGTTTATAGAGATTATTGTTGCTTAATGTTAATCAAATTTTGAAATTCAAAATAAATAAACTTGTATATATGTATTTTTATACATATAATTATGAGCAATTGTTTTAGTAATTATGTTGTTTATCTTTTACTAAAACTATAGAATTATCTAAGTTAGTATATCCTATTTTGTATGTTAGTAGGAGGTTAGTTTGATGAAGTGTTAGTAATTTTGCATTGCTATGCGCTGTTACCTTTGATGCTTAAGATAGTTTTCTTAACCTAAGATTGACTAATGTTATTAAACATAGATGTGTATTAATCTATCCCTAAGTCTTCTTATTATGATTCATCTCGAAGACATGACTTATTGGCAGGGTTTTAATGCACTATCATCACATAGTGGTGTTAGTGGGGTTTAAGCTATTTTTGGGTTATGGGATTGTACTTTGATGGACATTTGGTAGGAATGTGTTGTGTTTACTGCAAGAGATAAGTTCGCATTGAATGAACTCATCGATGAAATTCATGTTTGGTGTTTGATGACCACCATTAGCTCTGGTGAAGAGTTGTAGTTGAATATGACTCCATTTTTCACCATGTTATTCTGCGATAGTTTGGGTAAACAGTTAGTTATGGACCCGTGTTACTGTTATATCTTTTATGCTAAGTGGCTTGGAATGGAAAGGGGTTTTCACGACAAGTTATACCCTTCTGTTCGTAGTCATTTGGGAGGTTTTGTGTTTCATACTGTTATCTCTGCATTTTGGGCTCTCTTGCACAACATTTTGGTAGTCTGTGATTCTCACCGGGTAGGGGCTAGCTTTGGCATTTCAGTTTTGGATATCTCCCGACACAAATACCAGGCAGGGGCATTCTCTCACCTTATCCTCTGTTTCCATTTTATGTTCTGCAAATGAATTATTAGATTACCACTGTTTGTTAGTCGATGAATGTGAGGTTTTGTGATTGAAAACTCTGAGTTTCGGTCATGAACTGGTGTTTCTTCTTGGTTGGATTAAGTAGTTTATTTAGTTTATGGTGGTTATGTTTAGTAGAAGAATTTGAAATACATGTTTTTAATATGCTGTTTTCGAGCATAATGTGTTGAGGGGTTTTCTCTGTTCTAAGTATGGATTTGGTAGTGTTTTAGTTAAGTTTGTGCCGAACTATGGGAATATAGTTATTGCAGATGTTATATGGTTATTTCCTAGTGTGTTTTGGTGTCGATGTATACTTTATTTTTGGTCAGAATAAAGGGAGTTAATCGGGAATGAGAACCAGTTTGGAATACAGGATGAGTGTTTGTTTAAAAACTTCTTTAACGGTGTTCTCGCACTCTACCTATTGTTAGGAACACTGTAGCAACATAATGTATTCAGTTTGTAAAAGTCTTGGTTATAAGGTGAAATCGGGTTTTTTCTACCACTGTTATAAACTGAAGTTGGTATCGATGTTTTCTTTTGAGCTGTATTGTGGAAATAGGGATTAGAGGTAATTCATAGTGTTATCTGTTACCTGTCGTATTTTTTATTTACACTTGCAACATAGGTGTGGATTAAAGTATTTTTTTTGGGTGTACTTCTTTAGTTATCTGGTGTCAATGTTTTGTCAAATGGGTGTTGTCACTGTCTGTTTCAGTCAATAGTGATAATGTGGATATCTTTGGTTAAACCAAAACTAGATTGTGAGCTTTATGTATCTTCAGAAATTGTCACCAGTGTGAAATATAGTTTGTAACGACATTAGGAAATGTTAGGAATTTATAGGAAAGTCAATTACTATCTTGTTCAGACAGTAAGGAAAACCACTTTGGTATTTTGTTTAGAGGTAGAAGTCGGTTATTATTATTATTCTGTCATTATTTTATGTATTCAGCAGATTTAGTAGTATATTAAGGTAGATGTATTCTATGACAGAACTGAGATGATTAGTATGGTTTTTCTATTGCATATTTATGGACTTAAACTATTAATTACAAGTTTATGCAATTAGATATATATATATATACCTGCTGGGATATGTATATGTATACATAAGCCGTGGTATATACATGTATATACGCCAACATGTATATAATAGATGCTATGATTATCATTCTAAACTATTAATTACAAGCTTATATAATTATATATACATATATATATACCTATTGGGATATGTATATGTATACACAAGCCGTGGTGTATACATGTACATACGCCAACATGTATATAAAGGTATAAACTTGTAATTAATAGAGCAGGATGTATGGCCAATTAGTTTAATAAATCGGTTATGGCAAACTTGTATGTTTGTTAAAAGTGATGGGTGTTGTGTTGATTCAGTTGATATATGATTATGTTAGTTCTTTTCTATTCAATGGAATCATGAATTCGATATGGACATTTTATTGTATAGTTTCAGATTTAATGTTAAGTTAATGTGGAGATTACTATTTGATTGGATTTGTGATGGAGAAAGAATTGTGATCTTTTCATCTTTTGAGAAACATCATGTTTATGAATGTATGTTAAGGAATATGGAAACATGGTTTTATAATGGATCTCTGATTGCTGTTTCAATTTTGTAAATTGATGCAATAGAAATGGAGTGTTAGTGAAATTGTGTAATGTAGTTCATTTCACTGCTTGCATTAATTGCTAGATCAAGTGTTTTTGAGATAATGCAAGTATGATCCTTAGATTGGGGGCTGACACTAGTCTAGTACCTTGTGATGATAGAATTTTTGTCAGTTGTGACTGACACTAGTCTATATCCTTATGGGAAAGAATTTCTGTCAGTTGTTTAATTAAGTGATAATTATAAATTCAAGGGTTATGGGTTTCAATTAACAAAGATAAAACATTATGGTTTCATCAGACATAATGGATTTCTACGGGGTTTCCTTATGGATACATAGCGTAGGTCCTTATGTGGACACCCATGAACTATTGGATCATTACTTTGTCATTTTCTTTGCGAGTTTATTTCTGTTAGAAAGAGATATAGTGCTTGATGATTTTGGTGTAAAAGAATGGAATTATGTTATTTAGTTTTCAATTACATCTGTATTTAATTTGCATAAATGTTATATTATACTAACTTTTATGGTTGCAAATATTTGGAGATGATTCATTTTCTTTTTCTTTGTGACTGAGCCCTGTTTGCATTTGCGCTTGTGTTTACTTTTGATTTCAGGTTTTTAGATGGATAAATCAATGAGTATGGGACAGTGGATAGCAGTTGTTAAGATTTATGGGAAACAGATCATTTCTTGGTTTTTAGTTATTAGAACTATTCGTAGAATGTAAAGGATTGGTTAAGAAGGAAATTTTGTTTTGAGACTAAGTCTTTGAATAAAGAGTATTCTTATTACTCTGATGTAATTCAGTTGAAAACTATAAAGCTCTTAGAAGCAATTGTTATAT
The DNA here is from genome assembly GCA_027943335.1 of Chamaecyparis obtusa. Classification (NCBI taxonomy): domain Eukaryota; kingdom Viridiplantae; phylum Streptophyta; class Pinopsida; order Cupressales; family Cupressaceae; genus Chamaecyparis; species Chamaecyparis obtusa. The sequence continues at coordinate 1,241,350 of BSBK01002613.1, read as the reverse complement.
TTATATGTTCAGTTTGTAATTATAAAAAAAAAAAATTTACTATGATTCTATGTGGTTTTGTTTATGGTTGTATCTTCTTTAGTATCATCTTTTATCTTTAAGTATAGATGGGGTGTTACATTTGGTATCAGAGCCCGAGTTTAAACACTCAGGGCTTGAGGGTTTAAAAAAGGGTTTTATCATTATGCTTCTGTTAGTGATTTTATTGAACTTTTCTATAGGATTTCAAGCATGCCTCCTGTTACACGAGGAGCACAAGGACGTGGTCACCCAGTTGACGCCGATTTAGGTAGAGGTAGGGGTGGATGATGCAGTCGTGGTCATGGCCGAGGAAGAGGACAAGGTCACCAAGGAATACTTGGTGATGAACAAGTTGATCCTTTAATAGGAATGGATCAGGAAGATCGAGAGGTACCTCAAGTTGAAGTTCTCCAATGGATCCTTGATAGGTTGGATAACATTGAAGCAAGGAACAATGTTCCAGATGGTGTAGCAAATGCTCATGTTATACGAGTCCCAGTAGCAGAAGACCCTGTTATCAGGACTCAGTTAAAAGACCTTTCTAAGCTCAAAGGACCATATTTCAATGGAACAGAGGGTGGTGCTAAAGCTGAAGCATGGCTCTTGAATATCGAAAGGTGTTTTATTCTCCATGATTATCACGGTAATGTGAAGGTTCATTGGACCATAATGCAGCTAAGATCCTTTGCTTCCATATGGTAGAATATGGAACTAGAGCAACTTGGAATTCTTATCTCTCAGGTTACATGGGAGCTTTTCATAGAAAGATTCCATGAGAGATTCATGTCGAATTATTGGCAGCAAAGTAGATCCGAAGAATTCTTCAGTATTTCACAAGGTAGCTCAACAGTGGAAATGTATGAGAGGAGGTTTTTCCAACTGAAGAAATATTCTGGTTGGTTAAAGAATGATAAGCCTCTGGTACAACACTTCATTAGGGGTTTGAACCCTAAAATTGGAGAAGAAGTGAGAACTTTCAAACCTAAGACAGTGAAAGAAGCTGCTGATCAAGCCAAGCTCACAGAATTGAAGACAGGATTTTCAGCCAAAGGATCTGTGAATCCACCAGCTCAAAGCAGTGGGAAGAATCAGAAACCTTATCAAGACAATTTCAAGGCATTTTCCAGTGGATCAAGTGGTAAATTTTAGAAGAGGAAGTTTGAAAAGTTTTCCAAATCAAATAAGAGTTTCAAGGTTCCTGAGCAACCTAAGTCCTTTAAACCAACTCAGAGTGTACAAAAAAGTTATGCATCACCTCCAGTGAACTCATCACAGGATAAAAGTACCAAGAGAGGAGCAGAATGTTGGAAATGTGGGCAATTGGGGCATTTGCAATGGAATTGTCCCCTTCGAGGCAATAGTCAGGTCAGGTCTAAAGCCACAGGTTCTGAGGCTACTATTGGTGATTCTGGAAGGAATCATCGCATCTTTGCTACTGTGGATCAGAAACAAGCAGATCATCATAACACTATGATTGAAGCTAGAGGTAATTACCAAGGTAAGAAGATCTCTATTTTATTTGACTCCGGTGCCACTGGCTCTTTTATTTCTTCCAATTTGGTTAAGCAATGTGGAATTCCTGTGAATAAAGCTGAATTGGCATGGCAAGTCGAGTTAGCATCTGGAACAAAGGTTGAATCAAGGTTTATAGCTGAAAATTGTAAGGTCCAATTTAAAACTTTTACTACTACAGTTAACCTTAGGGTTATTCCTTTAGGTTCTTATGACATTATTCTGGGTATGGATTGGTTAAATCAACACCCAACTGTCATCGATTGTAGAGAGAAGACCGTTAGATGTATTGATGATAATAGAACCATCAAGATTATTACAGGTGTTAAGAGGCCTATGTCAGTCAGAACTATTTCTGCTAAGCAACTTTAGAGATGTTTTCAAAAGGAATGCAAATTGTTTGCTATTTCTATCAATGATTTTGATGAACTAGTTGCATGGAACACCAGCTTAGATCATCGAATTTTGAAGGAATTCTTAGATGTATTCATTACAGAGAGTCTGGGAATCCCACCTAAAAGAGAAATTGATTTTAGGATTGATCTTTAGATGGGAACCGAACCAATTTCCAAGACTCCTTACTGTATGACCGCTCAAGAATTAGTGGAACTCAAGGTTCAACTTGAGGAACTTCTTGAGAAGGGACTTATTAGACCTAGTGTTTCACCTTGGGGAGCACCTGTTATCTTCGTCAAGAAGAAGGATGGATCTTTGAGGCTTTGTATCAACTATAGACAACTGAACAAAGCTACCATCAAAAATAGATATCCTTTGCCTTGCATCGATGATTTGTTTGATCAAGTGAAGGGAGCCAAGGTGTTTTCCAAGATTGATCTCAAATCTGGATACCATCAGTTAAGGATTCAAGAATTTGACATTCATAAAATAGCTTTTCGCACTAGGTATGGGCATTATGAATTCATGGTAGTGCCATTTGGGTTGACTAATGCACCATCAGTATTCATGAGTTTGATGCAGGGAGTATTCAGGACTTTCTTAGATAAGTTTGTGGTAGTGTTCCTTGATGACATTTTGGTATATTCTAACTCCTTGGAGGAGCATGAGCAGCATTTGAGGCAAGTCTTTGAATGTCTCCGCAGGAACAAGCTATATGCCAATCCTGAAAAATGTGAATTTTTCAAAACTGAAATAAGTTATTTGGGTCACATTATTACAGGAGATGGAATAGCTGTTGATTATGCTAAGATCAGGGCAATTGTAGAGTGGCCAACTCCAACCAATGTGTCTGAAGTACGAAGTTTTATGGGTCTGGCTAGCTACTACAGAAGATTTGTGGCTAATTTTTCAAAGATAGCCCATTCCATTACTTCTCTCCAGAGAAAGGGCAAGAAATTCATCTGGTCAAATAAATGTGAAGAAGCATTCCAACATCTAAAGGAACATTTGACTAGTGCACCAATTTTAGCGGTACCTGATCCTTCTAAGGAATTTGTTGTGTGCACCGATGCCTCATTGGATGGTTTAGGGGCTGTCTTGATGCAGGACGGAAAGGTCATTGCTTATGAATCCAGGAAACTAAAGGATCATGAAATTAATTATCCTACTCATGATTTGTAACTCGCAGCAGTGATTCATGCTTTGACCAAATGGTGGCATTTTCTTCTTGGTCAACATTTTGAGCTTCATACCGATCACAGAAGCCTACAATATTTGTTCACGCAACCCAATCTTAATGCACGTCAGCGTAGATGGATGGAGTTTTTGTGTGAGTATGACTTTGAAATGAAGTATATTCAGGGTAAAGAGAACAAAGTAGTGGATGCTCTTAGCAGAAGGCGTCATGAACTCTCTTCTTTGACCCTCACAATTGACTTGAAAGAGAGAATACTTCTGAATTTGACTACTGATCCTTGGTATTTAGATGTCAAAGCAATGATTGATAGTGGCAGTGTATTAGAAGGTAGATTTGAAGGTTACTCTATCAACACTGAAGGATTATTGACTTACTGAGGTAGCATATATGTGCTGGAAGTCGGGGATCTTTGGAACCTAGTTATGACTAAAGCACATAAGGCACCTTATTCAGCACATCCTGGTGTGAAGAAGATGCATGATGATCTTAAGCAGCATCACTACTGGCCGGGTATGAAGAGGGATATTGTTGATTTTGTGGCTAGATGCTTGGAGTGTCAGAGAGTAAAAGCTGAACATCAACATCCAGCTGGTTTACTTCAATCTCACAGCGTGCCTGAATGGAAATGGGATACCATATCCATAGAGTTCATAGTGGGGTTACCATTTTCAGCTAGGCGACATGATGCCATTATGGTTGTTGTTGACCAGTTAACCAAGGTTGCCCATTTTATTCCCATAAGATCCACTTATAATGCTGCATCTGTGGCACAGATTTATATGGAACAGGTTGTTAAGCTGCATGGAATTCCTAAGAAGATAATATCTAATAGGGATTCAATTTTTACTTCATCTCTATGGAGGTCTTTGCAGCGTGAATTAGGTACTCAGCTGAACTTTAGTTCAGCATATCATCCCGAAACTGATAGACAGACTGAGCGTGTCAATCAGATTTTGGAAGACATGCTTAGAATGTATGTGATGGATAGGCAAAATAGATGGGAAGAGTACTTGCATCTGGTGAATTTGTTTACAACAATGCTTACCATAGTTCTATAGGTATGGCTCCTTTCCAGGCTTTGCATGGAAGACCGTGTAGAACACCTTTAAGTTGGGACAATCTTGAGGGCAGAATTCTTTTGGGTCCTGAGATGCTTCAGGATTTAGAACAGTAGGTTAAGTGCATCAGAGAACACCTATCTACAGCTCAGGACAGGCAGAAAAAGTATGCAGACCTACATAGGATTGAACGTCAATTTGAAGTTGGGAATAAGGTATTTCTTCAGGTTAGACCCCAGAAAAGTCATATTAAGTATGGTAAAGGGTCAAAATTGTCTCCAAGGTTTGTGGGACCATTTGAAATCCTCGAACAAGTGGGTCCAGTTGCCTACAGGCTTGCTTTGCCTCCCAGTCTTTCACGAATTCATGATGTATTTCACATTTCCATCTTAAGGAAATATATACCTGACATTGCACACATGTTAAATTGAAAAAATTTACAGGTGGTAGATGGTCAACTGATGCTGGAACTAGTACAGATCATCCAGCAAAGAGAGCTAAATCTTAGAGGATGCAAGGTGGAGCAGGTAAAGGTGTTATGGGATCTTGATGATGTAGCTTTTGCAACTTGGGAAGATACAGGGGCTATGAGAGCTGCACATCCTCATTTGTTTACAGGCTTCCAGGAGTAAGCCTAGTCTAGTGGGGAAGGGTGTCATGCCCCTGACAGTCTCAAGCTTTACTTTTCTATGTTATGTTATGTTATGTTAGATTTCTATGAGTTTGAACTCTGACTGTGTTCATTTGAACTTTGTTATTTGGAGAAAATATGTTATCTCTGTAATTCTGCCAGACACTCAGAGAATTATGTCTATTTCTATAGCTTAATGAGTTATTCTGTTGTCAGAATTGATTTAGACTAACTTTTGAATATTGGTTTGATTGTGAAAATAGTACAATTTAAATGGTTAGTCAATTGTCAGATTATTGGTTCATTATTATTATTATTATTATTATGGTTAATTGTATCTTGATGATAATAGACAGTTTATAGAGATTATTATTGCTTAATGTTAATCAAATTTTGAAATTCAAAATAAATAAACTTGTATATATGTATTTTTATACATATAATTATGAGCGATTGTTTTAGTAATTATGTTGTTTATCTTTTACTAAAACTATAGAATTATCTAAGTTAGTATATCCTATTTTGTATGTTAGTAGGAGGTTAGTTTGATGAAGTGTTTGTAATTTTGCATTGCTATGCGCTGTTACCTTTGATGCTTAAGATAGTTTTCTTAACCTAAGATTGACTAATGTTATTAAACATAGATGTGTATTAATCTATCCCTAAGTCTTCTTATTACGATTTGGCTCAAAGACATGACTTATCGGTAGGGTTTTAATGCACTATCATCGCATAGTGGTGTTAGTGGGGTTTAAGCTATTTTCGGGTTATGGGATTATACTTTGATGGACATTTGGCAGGAATGTGTTGTGTTTACTGCAAGAGATAAGTTCGCATTGAATGAACTCATCGATGAAATTCATTTTTGGTGTTTGATGACCGCCATTAGCTCTGGTGAAGAGTTGCAGTTGAATATGACTCCATTTTTCACCATGTTATTCTGCGATAGTTTGGGTAAACAGTTAGTTATGGACCCGTGTTACTGTTATATCTTTTATGCTAAGTGGATTGGAATGGAAAGGGGTTTTCACGGCAAGTTATACCCTTCTGTTCGTAGTCATTTGGGAGGTTTTGTGTTTCATACTGTTATCTCTTCATTTTGGGCTCTCTTGCACGGCATTTTGGCAGTCTGCGAAGCTCACCAGGCAAGGGCTAGCTTTGGCATTTCGGTTTTGGATATCTCACCATGCAAATACCAGGCAAGGGCATTCTCTCACCTTATCCTCTGTTTCCATTTTATGTTCTGCAAATGAATTATTAGATTACCACTATTTGTTAGTCGATGAATGTGAGGTTTTGTGATTGAAAACTATGTGAGTTTCGGTCATGAACTAGTGTTTCTTCTTGGTTGCATTAAGTAGTTTATTTAGTTTATGGTGGTTATGTTTAGTAGAAGAATTCAAAATACATGTTTTTAATATGTTGTTTTCGAGCATAATGTGTTGAGGGGTTTTCTCTGTTCTGAGTATGGATTTGGCAGCGTTTTAGTTAAGTTTGTGCTGAACTATGGGAATATAGTTATTGCAAATGTTATATGGTTATTTCCTAGTGTGTTTTGGTGTCGATGTATACTTTATCTTTGGTCAGAATAAAGGGAGTTAATCAGGAATGAGAACCAGTTTGGAATACAGGATGAGTGTTTGTTTAAAAACTTCTTTAACGGTGTTCTCGCACTGTACCTATTGTTAGGAACACTGTAGCAACATAATGTATTCAGTTTGTAAAAGTCTTGGTTATAAGGTGAAATCGGGTTTTTTGTACCACCGTTATAAACCGAAGTTGGTATCGATGTTTTCTTTTGAGCTGTATTGTGGAAATAGGGATTAGAGGTAATTCATAGTGTTATCTATTACCTATCGTATTTTGTATTTACACTTGCAACATAGCTGTGGATTAAAGTTTTTTTTTTGGGTGTACTTCTTTAGTTATCTGGTGTTGATGTTTTGTCAAATGGGTGTTGTCACTGTCTGTTTCAGTCAATAGTGATAATGTGGATATCTTTGGTTAAACCAAAACTTGATTGCGAGCTTTATGTATCTTTAGAAATTGTCACCAGTGTGAAATATAGTTTGTAACAACATTAGGAAATGTTAGGAATTTATAGGAAAGTCAATTACTATCTTGTTCAGACAGTAAGGAAAACCACTTTGGTATTTTGTTTAGAGGTAGAAGTCGGTTATTATTATTATTCTGTCATTATTTTATGTATTTGGCAAATTTATTAGTATATTAAGGTAGATGTATTCTGTGACAAAACTGAGATGATTAGTATGGTTTTTCTATTGCATATTTATGGACTTAAACTATTAATTACAAGTTTATGCAATTAGATATATATATACCTGTTGGGATATGTATATGTATACATAAGCCGTGGTGTATACATGTACATACACCAACATGTATATAATAGATGCTATGATTATCATTCTGAACTATTAATTACAAGCTTATATAATTATATATATATATATATATACCTGCTGGGATATGTATATGTATACACAAGCCATGGTGTATACATGTACATACGCCAACATGTATATAAAGGTATAAACTTGTAATTAATAGAGCAGGATGTATGGCCAATTAGTTTAATAAATCGGTTATGGCAAACTTGTATGTTTGTTAAAAGCGATGGGTGTTGTGTTGATTCAGTTGATATATGATTATGTTAGTTCTTTTCTATTCAATGGAATCATGAATTCGATATGGATATTTTATTGTACAGTTTCAGATTTAATGTTAAGTTAATGTGGAGATTATTATTTGATTGGATTTGTGATGGAGAAAGAATTGTGATCTTTTCATCTTTTGAGAAACATCATGTTTATGAATGTATGTTAAGGAATATGGAAACATGGTTTTATAATGGATCTCTGATTGCTGTTTCAATTTTGTAAATTGATGCAATAGAAACGGAGTGTTAGTGAAATTGTGTAATGTAGTTCATTTCACTGCTTTCATTAATTGCTAGATCAAGTGTTTTTGAGATAATGCAAGTATGATCCTTAGATTGGGGGCTGACACTAGTCTAGTACCTTGTGATGATAGAATTTCTATCAGTTGTTACTGACACTAGTCTATATCCTTATGGGAAAGAATTTCTGTCAGTTGTTTAATTAAGTGATAATTATAAATTCAAGGGTTATGGGTTTCAATTAACAAAGATAAAACATTATGGTTTCATCAGACATAATGGATTTCTATGGGGTTTCCTTATGGATACATAGCGTAGGTCCTTATGTGGACACCCATGAACTATTGGATCATTACTTTGTCATTTTCTTTGCGAGTTTATTTCTATTAGAAAGAGATATAATGCTTGATGATTTTGGTGTAAAAGAATGGAATTATGTTATTTAGTTTTCAATTAAATCTATATTTAATCTGCATAAATGTTATATTATACTAACTTTTATGGTTGCAAATATTTGGAGATGATTCATTTTCTTTTTCTTTGTGATTGAGCCCTGTTTGCATTTGTGGTTGTGTTTACTTTTGATTTCAGGTTTTTAGATGGATAAATCAATGAGTATGGGACAGTGGATAGCAGTTGTTAAGATTTATGGGAAACAGATCATTTCTTGGTTTTTAGTTATCAGAACTATTCGTAGAATGTAAAGGATTGGTTAAGAAGGAAATTTTGTTTTGAGACTAAGTCTTTGAATAAAGAGTATTCTTATTACTCTAATGTAATTCAGCTGAAAACTATAAAGCTCTTAGAAGCAGTTGTTATATTTATATGTTCAGTTTGTAATTATAAAAAAAAAATTTACTATGGTTCTATGTGGTTTTGTTTATGGTTGTATCTTCTTTAGTATCATCTTTTATCTTTAAGTATAGATGGGGTGTTACAATCTAGTTGTTGTTTCTGTTGATGGTGGATCTGGAGGCCAACTTGTTTAGTAGCCTCTTGTATAAATATAGTTGTTTGGTTAGAGTTTTAGGTGATTTTTTGGGAGTAAGTTTAGAAGATACAAAATTAGAAATTATTAGTAGATCCTTGCATGTTGGAGGACTTCAGTACTTGATTGTATTATTTGGCATGAACTAGGAAGGCCTTACAGCCTGACATGTATGAATCAAATTGAGATTAATATATGATAGATATTTGCATTCTCTCTCTCACTTGTGTGTTGTTTCTTCTGTGTGTGATCTCTGCAAGGTGGACCTGGTTAGGGTGAGCCTTTGGCCTCTCTCCCCATCCTCCCTTGTGTCAGGCTGGTACAAAAGATTATGTAAAAATATTCACAACTTACTTATAACTAACTAACTAAGTAACTAACTATCTATCTATCTATACATACATGCATACTGCATATATATATATATATATATATATATATATATATATATATATATATATATATATATATATATATATATATATATATATATATATATATATATATATATATATATATATATATATATATATATATATATATATATATATATATATATATATATATAAAGACACACACACACACACACACACACACACACACACATACATATACATTTTAGTAGTAAATATTTAGTTTCAAATTTACTTTTTATGAGTTCTATTAAAATGTATAAAAATTTATTCATTTACCTTTATCAAAAAGTTCCCTCAATTTCAACAATACAATAAACTAATAGAGCCCAAGTTGTTTGTTGGGTATTTTACTTGTGGGGTTTGGATCTTATTGGTAACATATATCGTCCTTCTCAAGGAAATAAAATCATCATCACAAATACATATTACATTACAAAATGGGTTGAAATTTTTATGCTTCAATCTACATTGTTGAATTAATTTGTCAATTTATCCTCAACAATATCATTTCTCAATTTAGTACTTTGTATTTTTATTTCTATTAATGGCATGTCATTTTAGAACAGAAATGTGAAGAATTTAATCAAGAAATGTCACATTTATTATCATTTGGATTATCTTTGTCCTCTATATATCTAATTAATTTTTTCTTTCAATGTACCACAATCATTATGTGTGCTAGCAAGAAGTTGAGTCCACCCTTTGGCCCAAAAATGGAATAGTTTTTCCTATTTTTTCAAATTCATCAAGTCTAACCTAAATATTTGAAGTACTTAGAGATTGAATATCAAAAATATTCCTGAATATAAATTGTAGTACTAAGAGTCCACTTTCCAAATATGTAATTTATTTTAATACCAAGATGACACAATTCCATTTTCAGTAGGCATTACTGAAAATCACATTTTAAAAGTCACCTTTTTAGGACCATACTATGCTCATGTATGACAACCATAATTTGACCTAAATGAAACTATTTCTTTGAACCCTTTTGGGAAATGGTACATAGAATAGTCAAGATTGATTACAATAATTTTTCCATTATTTTATTGAATAATTTTTTACTAGGCATAAATATTATTTTTATAACCTCTTGTGTATGACAAGAAAAATTTGACCTAAACTTATAATTTTAATTTTTTTTAACTATATAAAATTATGTCCAGTTTGATGTCATATAATTTTTTTTCAAGAATCCTTCAAATTAAAAAGTACTTGAAATAAGAAGATAGCCTATCATCTCTAGTTTCTACAATTGTTTCAGTGGAAATTGATTGAAAAATAGAAAAAATCATATTTAAAAACAAATTACATATTTAGAATCTACATAGTTTGATCTATAATAGGTTTTTCTTGTCAAAATATTGTGCAAAAAATTTATTCTGATACTTGGCAAATGTGTGTATTTTGTTTTCAAATTGAGATGGCCTCCAAGGTTCAGGTCAAACAAGATCTAAGGCCAGGGGTCGATTGACAAAGCATCTTTCCAAAGTTAAACCTGAAGTAAATTCTAGGGGAAGATTTCAAATTTTATGAAATAGGGTCATATTCCCTAAATGTGACCCCATTTTAGAAATGTGACCTCAATCCATTTTTCATACATCATAAATTTCAAAAAGTAGAACAGGGCCACGTTTTAAAAACAAAAATAAGGTTACATTTCATAGACGGGGTCACATTCTAGTTTTTAACATTTTTTTAATCTATAATACATTAAGGGGTCCTAGGGGTTCTTAAGGGTCCTAAGGGTCCTAAGATACATTAATGTACATCTTAGAACCCTTAAGGCCCCTTACAACCCCCATTACTGATTAATGTATCCTAGGAGTCCTAGGATACATTAATGTATGTTGAAGGGTCCTAAGGGGTCATAAGTGGTCCTAAGGGGTCCTAGGATAAATTTACCATGTAGTATCTTGCTTGGACAATTATTACTCTCTGACCGATAGATTTATTTTTATTAACTAGATACTATCCATGTCCCTTAACGTGATCTATCAAAACTCAAAACTAATTATTATATTCATTGCCCCTAATTTTAGTAGATATTTCACTTAATACTTTTTTGAAATAACCCCCAATTCAAAAACACTACAGTCAATTGTTATCTCTATTTGAGCATTAAGTGTTGTTATTAGTATCAACTAAGATTAGTTGGTAAATGATGAAATAAGAATCTAAAGGAAGCTAGTTGGTTGAACTTACAAAGCCTTCATCACGAGAAATCACAAGGCAGAACCAAAAGTTAAATGGATACAGGTTTTCAGACTGAGTATGTTTACCAAGCATCAGAGTATACCGAGCATCGAGTCAGTGAACAACAAACATTCTACACACTGAGCATCAAGTTATTCAACAAACAGAGAATGAAGTGTTTATTGAGTTGTTCAGGAAATGACATAGTAATCAACAATGGCACATTTATCTATGCAAACAATTTACATTGCTCTATAAATATTTTACCAAGATTGAGGCACATTTATTTCAGATGTAATCATTAATTGTTGTGATGATTCCCATGTAATAGTTAGATCTAGGTTATTTTTTTACACCATAGATCTTAGGTTTTGTAAGATGTTGTAAACCTAATTAGGTCTAATAAATTTTCTATATAATTGAATTGATGTCATTTTGACATAACAAGAGGGAGAACATAAAGAAGTAGCTACCTACAGAACATCAGAACTCAGACAAGGGTTTACATGACAGAGTGGTTATCAGAGTTAGTATTCAATTTATTCAAAAACATACAAGGCTACCAAGCAGAACAAAGAACAATACACTAAACATCAAGGTGAAATTGAATTGGTATTTCATTGATATTATTCAGATAAGTTGAAGTTTTCAATTGTAGATATTTTCTATTATCTTTTAACCATCATAGTAGGATTGAAATCTCTTAACAGAGTAGACTTAAAAGTCTATTGTAAATCTCTTAACCGAGTGCACACTTACTTAGTGTTGCTAAAATCCTTTCACAAGGTAGATCTAATCGATCTTAAGTTACTCCTAATAGGGTAAGATCACCAGAAGTGATTACACTTGTAGCCTTAACCATCATACTTTATTTACTGTAGTAGTGAAGAATTTGTGGGTGTCATCCCCACTGCAGTTTTTATCTTCTAACAAGGGTTTCTGCATAACCAAAATACTTGTGTCATGTGTTATATTTCATGAATGATTTATTGTTTTTTTTCATGCACTTTACATTTACAATTTATTTGAATATATGTTGCAAACAATGGAATCATTTGGTTAGATAGACACTACTATTGCAGATTGTTGATTTAGTAAAAGTTTTTGAGGGTAATGATTCACCACTCCCCTCTCAATACTTTATCTTTCCTATCCCAACAATTGGTATCAGAGCTAGATCTCTTATTTGGAAGTTTAATCACTGAAGAGGAAAGATCTCAAGATGGAAAGATATAAGTTGGACAAGACTATTGAGAATCAACAGATTCAGATGAAAATCTTCATTGAACAATACAAGAAAGAAAAGGTTGAATTGAAGAAGTTACTGGTTCAAAGAAAACATATGGCTATTCGGCAATGTGAGACTGATTATCATGAAGAATAAATTGATGACCCATTTGAGATTTATAGATCTAGTTTAGGCAGTATATCTGACATATCTGAAGGAGCAATTTCTAATTTATCTGAGAAAAATCTTCATCTGACTGAACAACTTAAAGCCTCATAGATCAGTCAAGAAACACAAATGGTAAGAATGATTGATGTGATGAATAATGCTAGATAGGCTTAACAAGAGAGAAATTTGGTTGTTGAAGACATAAGAGAAATGACTGAGAAACTACAAGAAAATGAATTTGAGATACTAAGACTTATCGAGCATCACTTTGAGATATCTAATCATATGGTTGTTGTAAACTTCAAGAAATCAACCAAGCAAATAGTGAGCTAACAAGGAAACTTGAAGACATTGGTGAAGTCACAGAAGAAAATGAAAGACTAAAAAATGAAGTGAAGATGCAACATCAACATAATGAAATGATGAAGAAAACTGAAGACAGTTCCAAGAAAATTGATGAATTTTTTATCAGTCAAAGAGGACTTGGAAGTACTACTGGATTAGGCTATACTAAGAAAGGTGAATCATTTAAGCAAGGTAAACATGTGAACACCTACAAGATTCAAAGACCTAAGAATCTATCATGCTATCACTGTGGTAAACTGAGCCACATGTCAAATGTTTGCAGGAGTAAAGCAAAAGCTAATCCTAAGACCACTCCTAAGTTTAATGGTCATTGTTATAGTTGCAACAAGTATGGACATCAAGATGAAGTCCTAACAAAACCTACATGGAGAAACACTATCACACTTGAAAAATGCATGGGCATACTTCACAAGAATGCAGAACAAAGATGAAGCAATTCTGGATAACGAAAGGACTAAACAAGACCTATCAACTGAAAAGATAAGGTAATGCTTATACTTGGGATTATAACATGGGTTAAATATACAACATGTGGAATCTATATGGACATATTATAGATAACTGCATGAGGAAGTATTGGAGAGGTAGATCTCATAGCTAGAAAAGTACTGGTATGGCATGTTTACACTGTCACAAAGTTGGTCACTTGGATAAAGATTGTAGAGACTGAGCACTAGAGACACAAATATATGAAAATGGTAATACAATTGAAAATATCATGAGGATAAGAAATACTATGTGGAAAAAAGCATCGGGTGATAATGCTAAGTTAAGTAATGCAGTCAGTGAAACCTCATCCATTGGATTGGGTGACATTGCCACCTCCACCTAAGCTGAAAAGGTATGTATGGAATTGATAATTCTAATTGATTATATCTATCATACAATTCCTTATATTAAGTATTCTCATACCAAATCTGCATGAATCAAGATGCACTATGGTTTTACAAGTTTTCAGCTTTAAGTGTTTACAGTCAGTATATGCTAGACCACATAAGAAGTTACTAGTCAGTAACTATGAGCAAAGTTAACCGAGTGTCAGTATTAACTAAGTGAAATTTCATGTGTTAACTGTGCTTATGTTATTTCATGGTATACACTAAGTGTGACAGTTGTCACCGAGCCATGTTAGGTTGATCATTTATTGCAAAAGGGTTTGAGTGGGAAGTTGAAAATACTATAAATACATGGTGGACTTAAATTATTTTTTACACTACAATCACGAAGAGCTAAGAGTCTACAGAGAGAATTTGAGAAAAAGATTTTTAGAGCATTTGAGAAAATATTTGAAGGATTCCGAGCGTTTTCATCATTTTTACGAGTAAGTGTTATCCTCACTGAGTTATTTATTTTCTATTATCTGAAATCCTAAACAAAAACAATGGCATCTACATCTAAGGTTAACCAATCTAAGAATGTAGATGAGGAGGAAGTAAGATTAATTATTTCTGCTACATGTGATGAGCTGAAGTAAAAACTTCACCCCAAAGTTTCTTCACAGATTGACAAAATCATAGCTTTTTCATGCATACCACCTAGGGTTTTTCTAGTTGAAGACATAGGCTCCTACATTCACAGCAAGATCAGAGAGATTGGTGATTTTGAGCTCACTTCTACATATCAAGAGCTAAGTGTTAATAGAAAATTGAAAAATGACCATGAACATTTAAGAGTCAAGGGTTTGACTAATGCCATACATTTTCTAAAGGTTTTCAAGTTTGAATGGATAAGAATTGTTTTGAGTCGTTACCATGATGGGAAACTTTGGTTGTATGAGCCTATGAAAATAACAAAAGATACTATACATGCGGTAATAGGCTACCCTATAATTGACAAAGTCAAAGCACTGAGGAGTGCACCGAGAACCGAGCTAGAGAAAGCAACATGAAAAGAATGGGACAACAGAGGATTAAAAGTAAACACAATCACAGATCTTGAGACAAGGTTTGGTGCATATGTCATTGGGTATAAAATATTCCAATCAAGCAAACCCAACAGTGTACCATGTGGAGCAGTTGACATTGCATACAAAATGGTGAAAAGGGTATTTTAGTTGGATCTTGTCGAGTTGTTGTTGAGACAAATTGAGGAAAATATGAAGACTATTCGGTCAGCAAAATCCAACACATGTAAGTTTGGATCTCTATTACTTTCCATATTCTTTTATGTGCAAAAATTTTTCCCTTCAATTGGTAATGTTGACTGGACTACTGACAAGCCTATGACACTTCAAATTACTGATTTGATAAAGAGTTTGGGTGATAATTTTGTGAGCATGGTGGATATTTACCTTGATCAATTCAAGAACATGATGAACATAAGGAGTAGAATACCGAGACAACTGGTAGAAAAATATGAACATGACATCTATTTCCTAGTGGATACAGATTACACACTGATTAAGATAGTAGAACTGAGAACAAAGTGGTTAGCCCCAATGGGATACGAAATTGATATTGACCAAGGCTCTAGGTCAATCAAGGATTTACTAGAAGAGCCTAAGGATCCAAAAGATACTAGGTTTGGAACCTATGAGGAAGCTAAACAGAGAATAAAAATGGATCTAGTCATTGGGAAGGAAACCAAGAAATCTAGAAAAATGATAAATAAGGGTAGAAGCAAAAAGTTGGGTGCCAATTCCGCGGAAGTCCGCAGCTTGAAAATTTGCACCGCTTGAAACGAGCACCCATTTTTAAAAAATGGGTGCCCGTTTTAGGCTCGGACATCCGATCCGAAATTCAAAAAGCGGGTACCCATTTTTCCAGAAATGGGCACCCATTTTTTTTCAAAATGAGTACCCGTTTCTAAAAAAAATTTAAATTTTTTTTTTTAATTTAAAATGTTTTTTTAAACACATATTTTTAAATTTATGAAACGGGTGCCCATTTTTTGAATTTAAATAATGGGTGCTCGTTTCTTAAAATATGCACGCAGGAGTTTTCACTCCGCCTCATTTTTTGGTTTGGGATAGGTTTGGTGAGACCAAGCCTGTCTTAGCCTCCAAAATTTTGGCTAAGGCATTGGAATAAAAATTTTAAGGCTTACCATAATTTTTTGAAGCCCTTCTGGATCGATTTTTTTGACAAAATAAAAACCCATTAAAGATCTCACTATCACGATTCTAAAAATATAAATTTCATAATAATATGGTTATTTTTACTACTTTTACATTATTTATTAGTTGATAGTGGTACATAAACGTAAAATAGTGAGACTCACTAAAACTTTAATAACTTTTTAATTTTTAAGTATTTTTAAAAATAAATTATATGTCATCAATCTAGATTCAATTCTTTTGAATTTAAAAAAAATAATTTTTGAAAAAAAGAAAAATTATATTAAATTATGGTGGCCGTACACGAGAGGTTTGAAAAATAAGCTTTATTGTTAATTAAAAATTAATAAAAAATAATTTACAAAACAAAAAAATAAGAAAAAATATTCTCATCAATATTCTATGTCTCAGGTATCTTCCCTAAAAAGGATTTAAAAAAATTCATTTATTTGTGTCAAAATATGGTGGCCATACATGGATGTGGTATGGTCCTGAAACAGGCATTTTGAAAAAGTGGTTTTCAAATATGCCTATCAAAATATAATTTATACCATGTGGGTATTAAAATAAATTATATATTTGAAAAGTAGACTCCATGTACTACAATTTCTATTAGTGAATTTTTTCGAGATTCAATCTCTAAGTGCCTCAAATTTTGAGATGAATTCAGATAAATTTTGAAAAATAGGAAAAAAACTTCCACTTTTTGCAAAAAATTGGCACCCAACTTCTTGCAGCCACCCATAAATTGAAGAAAAAGTTTGGAGATGATGATGTAGAAGCATCCAAGGACATTTTGTTTGAAGTAGCAACCAAAGGTTAGATACTTCTTACTGACAAAGCACATGATGATGAGGAAACCAAGTCTGACAAAGATGTAGAACCTATACCGGTTAAGCCCACTCCAAATAAGAAGCAAGTAGAAGTGAAAACTAGGGCACAAACAAGGTCAACCAATGCAACTTCAACACACTAAAGAGAGGAGTTGTTAAAATATCAAGGCCTACACTAACCAAGACTTATCAGAAGAAGAGAGGTACTAAAGCTATCTCCAAGCCACTGAAGAAAAGAAGAAAGCTGATAAGAGGAAGAGATGATATAGATGACGATGAAGAAGATAACATAGATCAATTTAAAGTTGTTGTGAATAAAGATCATTCAATTGATGAGGTTGCAGAAGATATAATAGAAACTGGAGGTCTTAGCGACCCAAAAATAAATTGGTTTGAACACTTGTCAACCGAGGATCATAACAAAATAGAAGAAGCAGTAATATAGATGATGATCAAGTTCAAGAAGGTACCCATAGAGTTTTCAAAGTATGTACCAAAAAGTCTATATGATATAATATCAACTAGATGGAATTATGCTTTAAATACTGAGAAAAGAATGAGGGAACAGTCCCTAGTAATAGAAATGCCAACATTGACAGTCCCTAAAATTGAGGAATTGATGAAGACATATTCCAAGAGATTTCTAGTGAAAAGTCAGGCACTAAAAATACTTGATGAAAATCTGGTGGATATTGATGAGAATAGTCAATTGCTATGGACTTATATTCTACAAGCCTGAGCTAAGGTAGATAAGATGGCTTTGGCCATAATCTCTAAGAGGAAGACACAAAGGAAAGGTAAAGGCATTGATTTAGATGATGCCGATCTGGCACCTAAAAAACTCATTAAGTTATTAGACACCGAGGTGCCTAATACTAATGTTGCCACTAATTACCAAGAAATATACCAGGATACACCTGAGAAGGTGATTCTACAAGGAACCAATGATGGTTCAAATGATATACTCATAGAGGACATCATTAATGGTGATCCTGATGACATTAAGAATGATGATTACATTGTAGTTTCTAGAGCTCAACAAGAAGAACAAGCCCCCACCGAGCCATCAGTAAGTATTGTACTGGGTGCCCTTCCTATATTAGTTCAAGAAGTTGACATAATAACTCAAAAGGAACCCGAAGGCTCAATCCCTGAGCAACCAAAGGATACAATAGGTGAACAAGGAACAAGCAGTCAAGGGAAAATAGAGTCAAATGAGCTTAAGGAGAAAGAGGTTGACACACAGGCATAGGAAGATCCTAAGCCTGCAAAGACCACCGAAACCAACACCACCAACACTACATCAGAGGCTCCAACCTAATCAACCAAGACTCGGGTCACTAAGGAGTAGAAGAAGGAAGAAACAGTGTCAACTGAGGTAGACAAGACACATGTAGAGGTAAAATATCTCGTTCCATTTGTTAAGTTATCTCCACAAGAGTCCAAGTAGAAGAAGAAGAAGAAACATGGAAAATGGTTGGTCACCTTAGATGAAGTAATTGAGATTCCTGACTGTGACCCAAGAACTTTGGACCCCAAGGAATTGAGAAAGTATGGAGAGTTGTGCATGTGGAAGGCTACACAAGAAAAATTGAGGAAGGAATGTAAGAGTAAGCAAATCTTAGAGGATGTAAGAGACATTCTACAGTAGGTTGTACCCGATGTCCCAATAAATGAAGACACACCCATTTTGGACCAACTTGCAACTCTTATACATCATATCAATGCCCCAGATGTCGATGCTAAGAAAAGGATAGAGGAAAGGGAGGAAGCAAAAATACAATTCAAATTAGTAGAGAAGATTATCCAAGAAGTGGAAATAAATAAGGTAAAGCTTTCTGAAGTTTTAATCGAGCTAAATTAATAACTTGGAAAATAATGCAATTTTTTAAAAGTTATGCACTGTGGAAACATTCACTACCGAGGTCAGTGAAAAGATCAAAAAGATGGAAGCAAAAATCTTAGCCAGTGAAAATGCTTCTCTAACCGAGCCAGATGCTTTTCATGATCATATTCTTAAAGTGCAAGATTGAGGCGGTTAAAAGAAGACCTAAGGAAGCAGGAAGATATCATAAGTGACCAAGTCACTAAGCTAAAAGATGAGTTTCTTCATCACCTAAAGATCATTGAGAGACATATTGTGAAGGAAAAAGGCTTGGTAGCTACACCAGAGATATTAGTTTTTGAGAACATATTCAATATGCATGCACAAGTCAGTCTTGAGCACATTTCTCTCACCAACTTGAAAGAGGAATGGGAAAACCTCTTGGCTTCACTGAAGAAAACCCACCAGTATATTTTTGATAAGTTGTAAGTACATTTTGTTTTAGCATTAATTTCAAAAGGGGGGAAATCATGTATATGCCAATGTACTTCACTACATACCGGGAGCATGCATCGAGGGTGAGTTTTTTGTAGAAGAGTTAGAAAATGTTGGTATATGTATATATGGAGTTTGAAATTTTTTGAGATTCAGCACATATACATTATGGTTTTGATACTAATGCCAAAGGGGGATATTGTTATCTCTATTTGAGCATTAAGTGTTGTCATTAGTATCAACTAAGATCAGTCAGTAAATGATGAAATAAGAAACTATAGAAGCTAGTTGGTTGAACTTACAAACCCTTCATACCAAGAAATCACAAGGCATAACTGAAAGTTAAATGGATATAGGTTTAACTGAGTATGTTTACCGAGCATTAGAGTATACCAAGCACCAAGTCAGTGAACACCGAACATTCTACACACTGAATATCAGGTTATTCATCAAATAGAGAATGCAGTGTTTACCAAGTTGTTCAGGAAATGACATAGTAATTAATAATGGCACATTTATCTATGCAAATGGTTTACGTAGATCTATAAATGTTTTACCAAGATCGAGGCACATTTATTTCAAATGTAATCATTAATTATTGTGATGATTCCTATGTAATAGTTAGATATAGGTTATTTTTGTACACCATAGATCTTAGGTTTTCTAAGATGTTGTAAACCTAATTAGGTCTAAGAAATTTTCTATATAATTGAATTGATGTCATTTTGACATAACAACAAGAGGGAGAACATGAAGAAGTAGATGAATATAGGACATTAGAATTCAGACAAGGGTTTACACCATAGAGCAGTTATCAAAGTTAGTATTTAGTTTATTCAGAAACATACAAGGCTATGGAGCAGAAAAGTGGAAAATACACCACACATTAAGGTGAAATTGAATTGGTATTTCATTGATCTAATTCAGACAAGTTGAAGTTGTCAATTGCAGATATTTTATGTTATCTTTTAACCATCATAGTAGGATTGAAATCTATTAATAGAGTAGACTTAACAGTCTATTGTAAATCTATTAACCAAGTGCACACTTACTTAGTGCTGCTAAAATCCTTTCACAAGGTAGATCTAATCAATCTTAAGTTACTCCTAATAGGGTAAGATCACCAAAAGTGATCACACTTGTAGCCTTAACTGACATACTTTATTTATTGCAGTAGTGAAGAATTTGTGGGTGTCATCCCCACCGCATTTTTTACCTTCTAACAAGGGTTTCTACGTAATCAAAATACTTGTGTCGTGTGTTATATTTCATGAATTATTTATTGTTTATTTTCATGCACTTTACATTTACAAGTTATCTGAATGTATGTTGCAAATAATGGAATCATATGGTTAGATAGACACCACTATTGTAGATTGTTGATTCAATAAAAAATTTTAAGGGTAATGATTTACCCCTCCCCTCTCAGTACTTTATCTTTCCTATTCCAAAATCAATACATGATAAGACACTATACAGTTGAATCCTTACAATCATGTCAGCAACAACAAAATTCTATAAAATCTTCATCCTTATCTAAGTATATAAACTAGGTACAATCTATTTGGACTGAAACTATGACATAGAATTGTTTATTTCTTCTTGTGCTCTATTTTTCAAAATAAAGAAGAGAGAATTAGTTGTGTGCAACTGAAACATTGGTAATTATACTACATCTAAATTGATTTTGAACCAACTGGAATGCTCCTACTGCTATTGGAGTTTTTTATATGAAAGTAATTGTATTAATAACTTAATATGTTTAGAATTCTTTTATATTTTTAATAATATTGTTTTTTATAGATAAGAGAAGCAAGAGGGTGTTGGCCCATGGTACAAAAGGACTAGAAGCACATTAATAGCATATTAAAAGCACTGTTCTAGAACATTTTATCAGCAGATTATTAGCAGAAAAAACAAGGTCTATTCTACCTCTATCAAAAACAAACAAAATGATTTTTTTCAAAAAGATCGAACCAGAGTATCTTAAGCAAGTAGTAGCAATTAAATTAACAATATCATGCCACACAGGGCTAGACCATGAACTAGGAGGATTAACCTTAAAACATGAAACTAACAAAAAGAACTTAGGGCCAAGCCCAATCAAAAGTAAAAACCTCATGATAGCAGCAGCAGCTAGGATCTCCCACCCAGATGTTTGGACATCAAGGTCATGGACCACTCTTCCTGTAGGAACAGGAAGAGGTCTTTATTGTCTTCATTGGCCTCTAGTTTTCCACTAGCTATTTTTTTCTGCATAGTGCAGAGGGTCATAGCCGAAGCATGCATGACCTTAAGAGAAAAATTTTTAGTCATCAAAATGTGGTGCTTGAGTTCCTGCAAGTCCTGTTTGATGACAACTATCTCATTGTCCAAATCAAACAACCTCAGCTTAAGGGTACCCTTAAATCTATCATTTCCATCCAAAGGCAAAGAGTTGTGCTCGGTAGTGGGGGACTTGGTCTGATGATCATGAGTAGAGGTCGGGGGTGGGGTAGTGCTACGGGGAGCCTCCATGGTTTGATGAGGATTGAGAGGGGGAGTGGTGCCAGTCCTTTTCAGACTCAGGTGACCATCAGAAGAGTCCTTAATTGACTCAATGGAATGGTAGTCTTTTTTCGATAGGGACTTCTCCATCGAAGTCATTTCCTTGATTCTGGTTTTGCACTACACCTTAGCAATTCTATTAGATCGGTGGTGACCAGAGCCACGTAAGTCCACCTCCAACTTGACCTGGCTATCCAAGATCCTCCATTTTTTGGGCTTTCTTTTAGTCTCAGGGGTACTGTCAGACTCCTTCAAATATTTAGTATCTAAGGACTCACAGACATGGGATTCCTCAAGCTCCTCCCCTCTTTTGAAAGGGTTTTTGACACACCTTTTGTAGCTTTTATCATCTTTAGGGACAAGATCCACCTCTTGGATTTCATGGATGGAGTGGGAGATGGAATGAGTGGGATTGTCAATTTTTGAAGGGGAATCCTCCTGGGTGACCTCTTGAATAACCAAGGGAGGTTGGGGTGGAGGTCAGATAGCCTTATGGAAGTGATAGGGATAGAGCAAGAGACCTTGATGGAGAATAGGGGTTAGTTTTTTAGGGTTTTCCCTAATATCCAAGATATTGCTTTCAATGGAATGAAGGAGGTAAAAGGGAATGAGATGAGGTCCCTATTTCTGATGTGATTGAGAAAAGGTAAATGGTAATAGTAGAACACCGTAAATTTACTTTCCAGGGTAAAATACTTCATCACAATGAGGCATAGCTTGGGCCATAATTCTGGAAGCTCCTCGTGATTGAAACCCCCTGACTTCTTTACAGGTTTCTCCCTTGCTTTGAAGAATTGGCTAAGGCTGGTAGGGTCCGGCGTCCTACTAGTTTTTTTATACTTTCTTCCTTCCATAGAGAGCCTTGTTGCCTTAGCAATGACCTCCTCATTAATCTAGAAGTGAATGCCCCCAACAGAAACTTTCATATTGTTCCAGGACAAGATGAACTGCTTGGATATTTGTTCATCATGTCCTCCCTTCATGTGCTCCATGAAACCCCAGATACTACTCTCTTTATAGTAGTTGGTCACTAGAGGGTCAGAGGTGAAAGCCTCATCAATCTTATATGGTTCAATGAGTAAAGTATTACCTCCCATGTTGATAGTCTCCTTATCCTATGCCACAATTTCTTGAGAATCAAAGGGCTGAGCTTCTTGAAAGAGAGTATTAAACTAGTTGTTTTGAATTAGCCATTTCGAGAAAAAATCATACTCAAAAGGCTGGCCTTGGGTGGTTTTTTGGGAGCCGGGCTCCGTACGGTGATATCCATCAGATCTCCAAGTGCCATAATTATCAGTTACGCTAGAGCTACACTTAGTGTCCTTATAAGCCAAGAAAACTTGCTGATGCGGATAGCTATCTTTCCACACATATATGCATGAAAGGAAACTATGATCCTTTATGGGTTTTTGGGCATTCTTATTCATAATCACAAAAATTATCAACTTATGCCGACATGTAATCAAGGTAGGGCCTTTAGTAAGGATGACAGCCTAGCTCATTTTAAATTCTAGTGATACCATTTATTTCCTCTCTGATCAGTTATTGAGTCACCTTAGGTAGTTCCCTAACCACCTTCCAATTACTTAGTTTGGTTTTCCTGAGACCAATAGCAGCCATCAAATCTACCTCCGCATTTCCCTCTCTGTACGTGTGGGATATCTTGCATTGGAGATTGTAGAGGAGCTCCTAAATTTCCATACTAATGGAGTTAACACACCATCCCACATTAGCTCTTCTTTTGATAGCCTCCACCACCACTTTGGAATCCCCCTCAATTTCCAGCAGTCTAATGTTCATTTGGATGGAAAATTCAATCCTCCATAGAAGAGTCATACCCTTATCTTGATTGACAGTGTAGTTATTGAGCGGCCCTACATACGCCAAGAGGCAAGTTCCATTATGATCTCTTAGCACACCTCCCCCACCCTGGGCGAGGTTATTAGCTACCCCATCAAAGTTTAATTTGGTCCAACCTCTGAGCGGGGTAGCCCATCTAGTAGCTTTTCTATCCATCATCTTGGAGTCATCAAACTTGGAGAAGCCAGTCAGAAGGTTCCATTTATCAGCCATTTTGATTTCCCAAGAAGAGGGGGTGCTGAGGGGAGTTTCCACTTAGCCGCACTGGTGTTCTCGCAAAGGAGCTTGGTCCCAAGATAGAGGCAAGTCTCAAGCGGGTTACTAGACTCCCTAAATATCTTGTTGTTCCTTTCCTTCCAAATAGTCCAGCAGATGTGAGGAGGCATAATTCACCAAAGGAACTTTGAATTAATGTTAGCTTGTGATGTATTATATAAGTCATTAAGATTTAAAATTTGTATATTAATTTTTTTTATTATTATTATATATATTTATATATGTTGAAAATTTTTAATAATATTGTTGACTAATACTTTTCAACAAATATACACACACACACACACATATATATATATATATATATATATATATATATATATATATATATATATATATATATATATATATATATATATATATATATATATATATATATATATATAATTATAATTAATATACAAATTTTTCATCAAAGAAAATTTAATATTAATTACGCATAATAAATAATAGTTAATGTGATACTATTAATAGTATTCAATAATTATTACATGAAATATATCAATTTTTAAATACAATTATTAAATAATACAATATGACGTTAAATAATTCAACCATAACAATTTAATTTCTATTATAAATACAAATTTTAAATCTTAATGACTTATATAATATATCACAAGCTAACATTAATTCAGAACTAATACATAAAAATATAAACACAATATTTATCTAATTAAAAATAATCAATTTCTAACGTTAAAATTTATATCTTTCATGTTTTTTTTTCCTACTAAATTATACTATAATCTATAAAATGAAAGTTTATTTATTTCCCTATAAAATTAGAGTGTTTAGGCTTTTATATTACTTCACACAAATAATGCATTGAGTGTTTAGACTTTTATGAAAAGTTTCATTAGACTTTAATCATTTAGCACAAATAATGCATAGAATTGAATGAATGATTTTTTTTTAAAATAAGAATGCTGAATTATTAAAATACAAAATTAATATTCTTAAAATATTAAATACTTATTAAAAAATAAAAAGTATCACAATTTTAAAATGATTAAACAACTTGTGTTATTCAATAGGTTGGCAAGGCAAATATTAAATTTCATAAATTTGCATTTGACTTGTTTATTTTCTTAAGATTTTGGCAAATAACAATGCTGACAGAAAGCTTATGTCTTGCCATGCTGAAATGGTGAATGACAAGAAGTGAAAAAAAAGAATAGCTGATATAAGTTCTATTATCTTACAACGGTAAGAGGCAAATACACTCTGGTTATTCAACACATTTAGGTAGTAATCTTGTCAAAATCATATGTTGTTTGCACATCCAAGTTAGTTGTATCGATTGTGCCATTGATTGTGGGGCATGCTAAATAAAGATTGCTTGCAAAATACTTGCTTAGAGAAGCATCAAGAGTAGGGTCCACTACCTATTCTAGAGGGAAGTCCAGTGACATGTTGATTGTGTGCACTCCTAAACTACTTTGTCATATTTTTTCGTTTTAGATTGAAAATATTCATCCATGCATCTACATCTAAAGTTGGAGTCAGTAAATTTGCATGTGCCATTGTTGAATTGGCCATGTTTGCATTGACTCTACATCCCTCCACTCTTCAATGTCTTTATGTCCATTTAATTTATTTGGTAATTAGATCTCAATGTTGAGAAGCATTACATAAGAAATCTAGGGAGAGACATACCTTGGCTACGGAGTCAAGTGTAGCTAATATTCCAATTGGCCTCTATTACCACTTTTATTTCATGAATAATTGATTATCATATCTCTATAAGACATGGGTAACAAATTCCTAAATTTACAATAGTATTACAAATACTAATCTAAATGCTAAACACATAATATTAGATCCTAATATCCATGAATTTCAAGACATATGTCTCATAGATTTTGTTTTGACTAAACCCTCATGAAGAAGGGGCACCCATCTGTCACACCTTCAAAATATTAAATTCAAATAAGCTTCAAGTTTGAACTAAATAGTCTTATAGCTCATTATTTTTAATCTTAATTTTGTCCCCTCTCATTAACATTTGACCAAATAATATATGTTGAAAATGTTAAGTTTCCATATGGTCAACAATAATGCCTTTCATTAGACAATGAATGCAATCAGTGAAAGCTCTAAGTCTCACCATGAACAAACAGAAAAAACTCTTTTCTAATTAAAACCCTTTTATTTTATTGTCGATAGATTTATGTAAAAAATATTTATGTAAAAAATATTTATGTATTTTAAAATTCTATAAAAAATATTATTTTGTATATAAAATTGTTCATTGTAATATATTAAGCTTGTAATTATCATATTAATCTCTCCAACACATGATGCCCTATGGTATCTAAAAAAGCCCTTATCAGTGTTCATTCTGCTATCAGTATTCATCATGACAATGTCAAACATCTTGTGCTACGCACTTTCCTCATGGCAAACATTGCTGCTTGGTATATAATATAAACGAAGTTGGTGCGTAACCATTCCACACAACTTTTACTGGGTTTTTTAAATGAATTGGGAGATTGACGAGCTGTCGACTACGTAATGCACAATGGAGAGTAACTTACAAAACGCTTTACAGGAGTTGAACATGAAACTAATAATAATACTAAACTATCACACAACATTCTCTTAAATAGGATATTCAGCTGTAAGTCTCTATGAAGGGCGTACAAACAGTGGAGTTTTTCTGGGAACAGTTAATCCAAACTCTTCCGCCATATCCATCTCGCCCTCCACAATCCACTCAAAGCAGTGCACAAGCTGAGCAAGTGCCAACTCCACAACAGAAACACCCATTGAAATCCCGGGGCACCCTCTTCTTCCCGTTCCACCGTCAATAGCTTTCTCATGTGCCGCCAGTACGCTCCATAGAGGGAATACGCCACGTCTTGATGATCATAGCATATGCATTTCCCCGTTGAACAGTTTGGCCTGGTTGCGAAGATCAAATCATGGGTTTTGAGGAACTCTTTCATCATGGCAGGAGAAGAGACCACAACAGTGGGTACGGAGCCCAAACGGAGAAACATAATGGATCCATATTTCCTTGCCAGCGTGGTAAGAGACTGATGAGGAAGGTCTCCCAAGAGATGGAGACTTCCTATGACTGGTCATGGACGTGGCCCAGGGGGCAATTTCAAAATTTTCCCATCCCCTCTCAGCATATAGAGGATGCAGTAAAGGAGAAATATTATCCCAAATCCTATGACGATGGCCTCATTGAGGGACTCCATGCTATGAGAAAAGCGAAACCTGTGAGACTGCAATGAATGGGAACCCATAAATCAACCATTTTTAACATAGAAGCGCAGGTTTACGTTGGCCCGCCTTAGCACAGTTGCCACAGTCAATAATAAAAGTAACCAGACATTATGAGGTGAAGATTCATATTTTTTTTGAAAAAAAAACCTTGGAATTGCTTGTACACCATGTCACCTACTATCTAATACAATTGTGTTTTTCTGATATGGGAGTAAATGTTGAAATCATTTGGGGTTGCATCAAAAATTTAATCTGTCAATGTCTAATACAAATGTCAGATTTAATCTGATCCGAGCACCGAGCCTTCAGCACTCACTGAAGGGAGACTCAAACCCTTGACCCAAGGTTCTAATATCATTTGCCATTGCGCCAAAAGTTCAAACTCGCAATGCCCAATACAAATGGCAGATTTAACCCGACCCACAAAAGACTGTTAAACCATGTCACCAATCTCCAAAAAAATGTTGACCACCAACTCAACAATTAAATTCAAGCTGAGATCAAAACCTCCATTAGAAAATAGCAAACTAAAACCTATAACATATGATGTGTCTTACCTAGGTGACAATTAATTTTTTCACAAGCGTCCTTATTAAACTTACATTTTAGTTTACCGTTTACTGTTTAGCCACGGGTAAATTTTTTTCACAAGCATCTTTATTAAACTTACATTTTAGTTTACTGATTACTGTTTAGCCACGGGTAACGTGGGTGTCTAGACACTAAGCCTGCATGTGGTAGACTTTCTTTTTGGCCCCAACATTAATATTCATTTGCCTGTCTTTTCATTACCCGGCGTGATCAGCTCAGATATCATCTAAGCATTATTCAAATGAAAATGTGACAAATGTATTTCAATAAAAATTAAAATACTTGACAATATTTTTTGTCAGACCATATCGTCATTGCAATATTAAACTGATATTAACACTTAAACAAACATCCTCGTCTTTTCAAAGGAACAAAAAAATGCCGTTCAATTGAAAACAATTTTCCCTTTCTAAATTTTTATATTCCCGTTGTCGTCTAGTAAATGGACTTAATTTTTTGTAAGAATCTGGACAGATTTTTAGATTAGAGTGTAATTTTTTATATATAAAGAAAAAAAAGGAATTATTTAAAAAGAAAAACCTTAATTTTATATCAACCACTACACAAAGTGGTGATGTTTCTGCAACTCTGTTGAGTTTTTCAGCTGCACCGAAGTCAGCCTATCATAAAGGTAATACTATATTATTTATTACTTTAATAATACAAACAACATTTTTATTTTTCCAACAGATCCTCCATACTAATTGATCTCAAATAATTGATGGAAACAGTGTTGTAGAGCTTTCCTTGATAAAAATATATTTATTTATGATCTTATTGGTCTTTCATGAGTGAGCCATTATTTGTTGCAAAGAAAGAAATAATTTATTTCACAATCTTTATACCTACTACTATATGATAAGACAAATGATGTGACAAGCACTAATAATATTTTGTGCATACTAAATGTAAATTGTTGACATATCTTGAAATATTTATCGTATATTGAACAGATAGAACATGCTAGAACTATAAATTTAAACCTGTCTATTTTTTCTACTTGTCAAAAAATGAATATCAAACAATTTAAACAAATATAATTGAAATTAGAAAAATTATATTTAATATATTTTATTTTTAAATATATTTCTAAAATTATTATTAAATAAACAGTACAATATTTGAATTAGACTTTTGATTTATAATTGTAATTAATAAACTATACAATTATACTAGCATTTTGTTTATGGTAATCTCTACTTTCTTTTATTTGTCTCTCTATTTATTTCAATTTTTTGTATTTATAACAAATCAAAAAAATTATATATATTCATTTTATTTTTTGGGTCTAAATGGCTAGTTTTATCTACTTTTGAGAAACAAAATGATTCATATGGTTGTATTGATATTTTTAAACAAATGTGTATTCATATACTTCTATCATAAGAAATGAATTCCACACCAACATTCATGTAATCGTAATGCTCCCATGGCTCTATGGCTATGCGAGCATGTTCTATTGTTTACTTTCACAAGTTTGCTTCATGGTAAATCTTAATATTGAATACATGGTTTGTTCATTGCTAATGTTCCTACAACAAATTATAAAACTTGATATTACTAGATTTCAAACACTACTTCAAACTTAAATAACAACTTGCAGGAACTAGACGTTATGTGTCTCTTGTTCAAATTATGGACATGATGTTGAAAGAATATAACATATATTTTACTTAAAAGATGTTTAAGTTAATTAATTTACACTATCTAATAATATTTCAATTGAACTAATTTAATAAATTTATTTTTATTTATAGAAAATTCAAGGGATACTTTAAAAAGATATTAAATATAAAATTTAAATGTATTTTATATTATACAATTAGTTATATAATAATTAAAATTTATACATTATTCTCTATGTGAAATATTTCTTTAGAGTTATTAGATATTATTGTAGTTATATCTCATAGTAGATGGAACATTATTATTCGTAACTAATTTATTATTTAAATGTAACTGGTTAAAAAATTTAAAGTAATTGCAAAATTAGAGTGCATAGAAATTGAGGAGAAGCTTAAAGATTGTTCTTATAGACCTTGTAGTAAGATTTTCTATTTACATTAATAAAGTATATAATACTATTATACATGTTTTATATAATATTATATATAGTATAATATACTTAAAATTTTATATCATACATTATATTTATTATAATAATGTTACATTGTAAATATACAAAAATTATATGTAAGATTATAAAATTTAGTAATATAAAATATAATAATAATTAATATAATATAATATAATTTTAATTAATACTAAAATGCAAACACAACAATTATATATGTAATAAAATTGGATAGAAAGGGCCCACCCAAAATCTAGCAATACATTGTGTTGGAGTCGAACAAGGGTTTTGTAATAGAACATGTTGTCAAAGATGTTTGTAAACCAAAGGTAAAGAGGTTTAGATGGGCGATTGAGGTGAGGGGACCAAGTATGGTAATAGTGTCACACATGTTTCTAAAAGTGTCAAGGGAATGGAGAAGAACACAAATGATCTAAAGGATACTTTATTTTCCTTCACTAGCTACCTTGGCCCTAAGCCCTAAACTGTAAACCTTGCACCATAAACCCTATACTAGATGCTAAATTCTAAATCCTAAGCCCTAAGCTCTAAAACATAAAATCTCTACCCTAACTCCTATAGCTCTCCCTAAACCCTAAATCATAGTCACCAAGCCTTGTAACATAAACCTTGCACCCTAAACCTTATACTAATCCCTAGAAGAGATAGATGTGGGTAAGAGGGAGAGATTTAAAGGTAGGAAAGAGAGAGGTGGAGAAATGAGAGAGAAGGGAAAGAAGGATGGAGTGAGATAGGGGAGAAGATAGAAGTGGCAAGATAGAGAGAGCTAGGACAAGAAGAAAAGATTGAAAGAGGGGGAAAGGGATTTATATATACCTAGGTTAAGGGATAGAGAGAGGGGGGAGATCGGGGAGAGAGGGAGAGAGGGGTGGGTAAGGAGAGAGGAAATGGGAGATTTGGGGAAGAGGAAGAGAGTGAGACGGAGGAAAGAGAGAAGTGGGAACCCCTCCCTTCCTCTCTCTTCCTTCCCCCTCTCCCCTTCTCTTATTTTATCTATATTTTTTACCTAAGTTACCCTAAACTATATGCCCTAAATGCTATCCTAGCCCCTAAACCCTACACCATAAAACCTATACTAGACCCTATCATCTTGAGGGTTTATGACCTTTGGGGACTAGTATAGGGTTTATGGCTTATTGATCATAATTGAGAGAGAGAGAGAGAGAGAGAGAGAAAGAGAGAGAGAGAGAGAGAGAGAGAGAGAGAGAGAGAGAGAGAGAGAGAGAGAGAGAGAGAGAGAGAGAGAGAGAGAGAGAGAGAGAGAGAGAGAGGTGGTTGAATAGACCAAAATAATAGAACTAAAGGTGAGAGGAGGAGGGAAATGAATGGTCATTGAGCCACTTTGGAAGACTATGATCCATTTTGGAAGAGTTTGAATCATTTATATTGACCATGGTAGGTGAAAAGTAGAAAAATACTTGAAACCAACTTTAAAGTATCATGGAATAGTAGCCCAACATGTGAACATCCATGTAGTACTCAATGTCTAGACAAATATGTTAAAAAATGAGAAGAAACTATAAAAGTGTGTTGTTAATGCACAAGTGACACTTAAAGGTAGCTACCATTTAAAGGTGTCATGAGCATCTAGAGAGGGAAAGGCTAGTGTAAAGGTTGAAATAGAACTGGGAAAATGCTAGGAGAATGGTCACTAAAATGGATACAAATGTGTACGTGAAATTTTAAATGGGTATCTAATTTTGACTACACAGACTCATATTGGAAACTAATTGAATGAAGCATCTTTCACAAGTAATCCACTTTTCTATCAATCACTTATGTATCCTTGTTAGTAATTTGAATCAACTGCCTCTAGTAAAAAATATTATTGTCATATACGTTGAACCTTTATATAGGACATTACAATACAACATAATATTTATATTTAGCAATCCATCATATCATCTTTATAGGTTATACAAATCTAAGCTACTATATGAGTACTAATCAAATAAATAAAATAACTTGAATTAAAAATGTTCATAAATATTATTTAAAAATTAACAACATTAATTTTTCCTGATCCATAATATCAACATGGATAAAATATCTAATTTGAAAAAGATATCATTTTTTAATACCATTCATCTTTAATGTTCCAACAAAATTACTGAATCAAAACAAAATAGATAAGAATTATATGTTACTAAAAAAAATAAGACCTATGATATCTCACAACTATCTTTTTGTTTATTGTCTTATTTTTTCTTTATCATTATAATCTATTTTATATTTTTTATGAAGATTTTATTTATGAATCTTTGAATAGAACTATAATATGTGCATGGATTTTGTGCTATGACCCATGGTGCTTTTCTATTAAGGCCGTGCGGCGACATGTAAGCCACTTGTTACCTTTCCATGTGAAGTTTGTATCTTCTAATAAATAGATACCCAAATCTGACTGTCGGTGAAGAAGAGATAGATGTCAGTTGCTTGTGAGGTGTTTGAGAAGAGGGTAAAAGAAATCATCAACTCTAGGCATGATCTTTTTTTCCTTGTTGTGAAAACCATCCTTGGCGATGAATTCCTGATGGCATATCATAGGCATTGGATCCATATCGATGGAACAACAATGTTTCTAGCAATTATATTAGACATGTGGGAGCCGAAGATTGGGGCTAGTATGTTATGTGAGAAGGTCTTCAAGAACTAGTTCTTGGGCAAGATTGAAGATGTATTAGAGAATTTGGACAAGGAAGAGACCATTCTATTACCATAGACTATTATGTGGTGCAACATGGGGAGAAAATGGTCAAATGTTTCCCAATCATCTACTCCTTGGAGCTGGAGAAATATGAGGAGAGGAAGTCAACTATTGGTTGCAACATTATCTTCCTAAAGAAGCCTTTTGGCTTCATATTGAGTGAGGGAAAGGGCTGGATAAAAAAAATATTTTTAGTGAAGGACTGGTTAGAGACATGGAGAGCAATTTTTCATGAGATGGTCTCATCAAAGAAGCCCTAACAAAGGAGGAAGAACACCATTAAAAGGAAATGCATTGTTATTGCAGTCCTCTATGCCCACTTGGGAACAGATATTTGTCAATGAGAGCCTTGGTAACTAAATTTTCTTGGGAGGGATGTCTGTTAGTTTTTGGTCTATAAAGTATAATATGGTTCATTTTATGTAATGACAGTAATAGATGGAGGGGGGTCAACATTTTTTAATTTCAATGTTGTCCGAGCCCAACTATGTACTTGTTTTCAAGTAGTAATGGGTTTACCCAATTTTGTTCATAGTATAGGGGATGGGACTAAGACTTTGAATATGGTTGGTTCTAGTTGGACCCCCTTTTCATATCTGAATTTTGATGTACTACTTTCAATTAATACAATGAGAGCCGACCCTTAACAATGATTTAACTACCAAAAATATATGTGCATGAATTTCCTCTCATTCCTAAACATAAAATGTCAAAAAGTATAACTTTGATTGAATCTATTGAATAGACTAAATTATTGAATTGGCTCCATTAAAATATTATCATGAAATTAAGTAACTTAAATACCTTTAAGTAAATTATATTTTATACTCTTTTGACATCATGCCTATAACTTGAACAGTGTGAAATTATGTATTTAAGAATTTCAAATCCAATAAAAGCTGCAACAAGATACTCCACTAATGGAACAAGAGCTGCAATGCAGCATAGTTCTTGTCAATTGTAGACATGGTAGGTATGCAATATAGGAGGGGAGAAAGAAGAAATTAGAGATGATTATGCCAAATAGTAGAAATCTTTGAAAATTATTTTTGTTTTGATTGATCTTTATTAATATGATGCATCTTCTACATAAATAAACATTGTTGAGCTAATCAAGAGAGAATATTTTACCATGAAAGACTTATATAAATGCTATACAAGACCAAGACAAAATTGGTCTTTATAATCCTTTTAGATTTCTTACTTCTAGTTTTGAAGTTGTACAATGCAAGAACATTTCTTAAAAGAGAAAAGAAAGAAAAACATTATTGCTTGTGCCTTTTCCATTTTTGATGGGAGATATTTTAGGTGGTCCCTTTCTAGATTTTGATTGACCACACAAGAGCTTTGTCTTGTTCCAGTTTGTCTTTTTCTATTAAAACTTGATGCTTCTCAAAAGATTCTCAATGAAAAAAAATATTCTTAGCATGCAGAAAAATCCAAATTATAAATTGAATTAAAAAATTAATAGAATAGTGAGTGAACTCACAATTTAGATATGTAAGTTCAATTTGAATAAATATTGAAAAGAATTGAAAATATGAACTGATCAACAACCCCTATGTAATACTAGTATGCTTTGGGCTTGACTTTATGCCTTTCAATTAAACCAATGCCCAAGTTTGGAGAAGAATCTGGGCTTTGTAATTCAATATAAGCCCAAGATCAGGAACTAATTTGCAAAAAATAAATAAGTAGTTTAATATTTTCTTTTAATTAGCAGTAAAAACTAGTAATGGTCAT
Organism: Chamaecyparis obtusa; assembly: GCA_027943335.1. Taxonomy (NCBI): domain Eukaryota; kingdom Viridiplantae; phylum Streptophyta; class Pinopsida; order Cupressales; family Cupressaceae; genus Chamaecyparis; species Chamaecyparis obtusa. The sequence continues at coordinate 1,206,988 of BSBK01002613.1, read as the reverse complement.
GTGTTATAATCACTGTACCAGCCATTTACATTTACAATCCATTTTATTCACCTTTTGAGTTTCCAATTTGTGATTCATACAACTAAATTTCTTCAACATTTAATATGTATTTAGATTAGTCATTATTAATTGATACCTCCTTTATTCCATATAGGATCAACCATGATCTAAATGCAATGAGGTGCCTCATTCAAATATTTGATTACCTTGTCTCTTCCCCTATTCTCCTACTCATTGAATTGTTTTATCTCATATAGCTCATCTTTTTCTTCAAGAAGTATGTTCCACATCCATAAATAATTGAAAGATCATACAATTGAAAGTAAATAGAAAGTTGTTGGACTAACTACTAAAAAACCCCCTTCAAGATTTGTGACATGGTTTAACAGCCTCATGTGTCTTCTATAAGTCTAGTGGTTCTATTAGGTATTAACAGGTTGATCTCTTGGTGCAATGACAACCACTAGTTGTAACAAGTGGTATCAAATCTTGGCCATAGGTTCAAATCCCCTCGGATGATGCTAAGGGGGAATTGATGGACTAACCGCCAACATCCCCAATCAAGATTCTTTACATGGATTAACAGCCTCATGTGTCTTCCATAAGTCTAGTGATTGTATCAGTCATGAATAGGTTGATCTTTTGGTGCAATGACCACCACTATTTTTAACAAAAGCTCCTTCCACTTATCTGATGGTGGGAAATTACAAAACCATAAATGTTTAGTTGATAATAAATTGATGTTATTTGCATTTTTATTGGCTAGTTTTGTATAGGTCACTCAATAGAATATGTAGAATGACCAATCTGCATCTTTGAATATAGGAGAAATGTTGTTGAGCTTTGGCATGTTTGTCATTGCTGTCAAAAACAAGGTCAATGAAGTCAAAAGGTGCATGACAATACTAAGGTGTAAATTGCAAGATTATGGTAATGTGTTGGATAATATGTGATTACAGCCTTTCTTCATTTTTGTCAACTAGATGACATGAGCTTTGTGTGGTAAGTAAGATGTGTGAGATTTGATATGAATGTAAATGATTATATAATCAATGACTTACATATCTACAGAAAGCAGAAGACTGAATAAGGAAAAAATTGGTCTGCTTGAAATTACAAAATCATTAACTCAGGTATTTAGAAGATTAATTATAAAATGAGATACAATAACTATTTGTTTCAAAAAGTAAATAAGATAAATTTCTTGATCAGCCCATAAAGACATTTCAATTAAAACTGATTTTGGTGAGAGACAGTGATCAATTTTCGGAGCAATTTGACTCAGATTTATGTGCAGCATTAAAAACATAAAAAGTTAAACATGCTCTATACAAAACCAACATTATGATCAGCCTTATTGGAAGAAAAAATCAATTTTGATTAAGATGAAAAATCTGATTTTTATTTTTTAAGGAGAACCTAGATATTGTTAAAAGATTATGGTAATCAACTTTTCCTTTTATAGACTAACGGTTGATAAAACAGATTTGGAATTGGAGATTAATTCGTATTTGGAAATGTCATTCTTGAATTAGTTCTAAACCAAGATGATTGGTTTTTCCTTACATAACTAATGTATGTGGTACTTTGTCAGTAAACTAAGAATGGTTTACATTTGAGAACTCGGTTTTACTAATGAAATGAGTTAAGAGAAAAAAAAAACAAAAAAAAAACCAATTCATTATGTTTTTGCATGATATTAGTTTCTTCTCAAAACTTATTCGTGGATGAGAAGGAATCGGTTCCTTCTATAAAAAAATGAATGTGTCTTGAAACACATTTTGAATGGATCGGTTACTTCTTTGAGTGGTGTCGACATGTTTTAATCAGCATTAACATTTGTTAAAGATTGAATTGGATTTTTGGATTGATGTTGGAGATACTAGAATTAGTTTAATATGATCAAGTTTTGAATGATATTTGATATTGTGGTTGAAATGCTTTAAACCAATTTTGTTTAGTGCGAATGGAATTCAGTTGGTTCGACAATTATATTGGAAATTCAATCTTCTTATAAAGCCGACAAAATGGAATGTACAGATATAGATGTGAAGAGTGTTGAAATACTTTTTGATATAGATGAAATGAATAAGAATGCAGAGATATTGTGAATGATATACAAGTTAAAATATTGATTTTCTGAAATGAATGTGTCGAGTAAGATGAAAATGAGACAGTCAAATGAATGACAGATTTATATGTGTGTGGACAATGACAGAAAGAAGAATTGAAGGTTCAAAACTATAAGGTAAATCTGATATGTTCTATCTGTAGATGTTTATGATAGAATTGACTTTCTTGCAGATACATTAATTCAATTAAATTATGAATCAGTGTTATTATTATGACAGTGAGTTGAATTGATGTATAATAATCAGATTGTGAAGAATGGTCTTTTTAGATTTTGATCACCTTGGTTATGTGGTTATTATTTCCTGAGAATTAATGGTTCAGATTCTGATTTGACAGAGAAGTGGTTTGTAGATATGGATGTTGAATCCACATGACAGGAATCTTCTATTGAACAAATTTGAAATATATATGCTGATTGAAAATGCTAATAGTTGTGTTCTTGCAGAGACCATGAATTATGATAGTTTTTTATGGTGATATCATTGCAAATCTGACTTATGTTGCAATATTCTGTCAATAAGTATTATTGCAAGGGTCCATTACAAATGAATGAATATTGTAAATTGTAAATATAGATCTGAAATTGATCATAATGTATTTCTGATTTATATCATGCTCACATTTGTTTACAGATTGATAAAGAGACTTAAAACAGTGACTATTGACAAGAATATATATCAACAAGTTGCAGATTTTAAAGTTCAGAAGTTTATCACTGAAAAATGCTCATGTCCTTTTGATGATAGGAAGAAACCATTCATAAAGAATATTTTCTGATTAGTTTTGAATCCAATGATGGTATTAATTTATTGCTGTTTGTGTTTGCATACTGATTGGCAAAAATATGAATTGGTTGGTTAGTTCTAGATTGGAATTGTTTTGTATCAGCAAGAACTAATGATTGTGAATTGAGACAGATGGGAAAGGACATTAAAACATATGGCAATAGTTTGTATATGCATATGTATTTAAGAAAGTGAAGTTGACATGTTTTTCATTGATTAAATGAATGTCAGAAGTATACATCTTTGGTTACAGGTTTGTGAAGATTCTATAGAAGACAGAGAGAAGTGATTTTGTTTATCTCAGAATTTGAAGTAGTAATTGAAAGAATCTTTGAAAATTGAAATTTTTCTAAGAAGTTATGGCTACGTGTTGAAACAAATTAGCCTTCTGAATTAAATCATTTATTACTCATTTATTTTGTTGGAATTTATTACTCATGTATTTTGTTGGAAGTGGGTACTTCTATGGGATGCTATGTGAGGCATATTTTCCTAGGTGAGGTAGTTTGGCTATATGAAGCAAAATAAATCCTATGTGAGGCAAACTTAATGTTATGTGAGGTGTAATGTATGCTATGTGAGGCACATTTTTCTAAGTGAGGCATAATAAAATGATTTTAGAAAGTGTTTTTTTACTTTGAGGGGTTTTCAACTATAAACAAGCTATCTATGATTTGATTGTGTATACTTGTCTTATTGTTCATTTTATCTCACATCTAAAGAACACATGATTAATAATGTTAAAGAAATAAATGCACATATATTATTGGTTTGAAGTTAAAAATTTAAAAAAATTATAGATCACTGATTCACCCCCCCTCTCATTGATCCTGGTATTTCAACAAATGGTAAACAATATTGTAAGATTTTTGTCTAGAACAAATCATATGTCATGAAATTTTGGCATCTAAGCATCAAAAGCTATTTCAATAAGTGATAACCATGGTAAAGCATGGATCAAAGACATGAAGGTTCAAAAGGAAATATGAGAACATTAAAATATCTAAATATGTCAATCAATAAGATTTGGGAGATTTACAATGATCCATAATTGAACTTTAGATGTGAGGATGTGATTTTGAATACAAAAAATCTATCTAGTTTGCAAAAAGTAGCTTAGAAATTGTTAATTTATTTCACCCAAATGAGCCCAACTTTAAGATCACCCATACTTATTGTGTGATTTCTAATTGAAAACTACTTACATGAATTTTGCAACCCTCTAATGGGACCTAATTAAGAGACATACAAATCTATTTTAGGCTTTAAAACAAAAAAATAGGTAACATGTTTAAGGCCTAAAGATTTCATGCATGAAAACAAAATTTGATTTGATTTGGACATCTAATATTATATGTGAGTCAAATTTATTTTAGGTGTGAGATGAGAAATCATTTCAAAATAGTAAACCATGACTAATTTTTTTTATGGTAACTATTCCTTGTGATTCTATCTATAAATTTTGTTTATTGATCAATTTTGAAATCACCTAAAAGAGATATTTATGGCATGAGATAGGTGTGGAAGGATTGCTCATGCAATAATCCTATTAGTGAAAAAGTGTTACTAGTGAAATGGAACTTTTAAGTATAGAAGTCTATGATATTATCAAATGCTACTATAATGGAGTAATAATCATTCATTTAGTCATTTTTGTTTCGGTGACTAATTATTTAGTCATTTTTGTTTAAGTGACTAATTATTTATTCATTTATTTAGTCATTTATTTAGTCATTTTTATTTATCCGACCTTTGTGATTTTACCTGATGACCAAATTAGTCATTTATACTTGTGAATCGCAAAAAAAATAGTATAATTTTATCAATTTTAGTCACATGAATAAAAGTTTTAGTGGTGTGACTAAAATTTTTAGTCACATAGTCACATATTTTCCAAAATGTACTAGTGTTTTGTTCAAACACTTGTAGGCCTTTCTTTTAGTAGAGTATCCCAAGAAAATACCTTCATCACTCTTAGGATCAATTTTTCCTACGAACACATCTCTCTTGATATAGCATATACTACCAAAGACTTTGAAATACTTAACACTAGGTGCATGGCTATACCATAATTCATAAGGTGTCTTACCGGTTCCTTTCTTCACTTGTACTTGATTCAATATGTATACTACAATGCTAATGGATTCTCTTGAATACATATTAGGTACATCACCTTGTATCATCATTGTCCTAGTTGCATCTACTATAGCCATGTACCTCCTTTCTACAATACCATTCTATTGTGGAGTTCTTAGAGATGACATTTGGCTTTTGATTCTATTCTCCTCCTAATATTTAATAAACTCCCACGAAGTAAACTCTCCTCTTTTGTCTAACCTTAAGAACTTCAATATTTTTCGTGTTTCGTTCTCAACAAGTGCCCTGAACACTTTGAACTTGTAGAAAGCTTTACATCTATCCTTTAAAAAATTCACCCACATCATCCTTAAATAGTCATCAATAAATAACATAAAATATTTATCACCATGATAACTCTTTATTCTGATAGGACCACAAGATCAGTATGTACCAAATCCAATATATTCTCAGATGAAAATGCCTTACTACTGAAAGTAGAACCTATTAATTTCCCAATTGACATTCTTTACACATTACATTGTCTAGCTTAACTAGTTGTGGAAATCCCCTAACTACAATTGAATTACTATCTTTGATCAAGCTATCAAAATTCATATGAAAGACCATTCTATTCCATAACCAATTGTCTTCAAATCTAGCAACTAAACAACTATTAACAATAGTGTTTAGATCGAATAAATTACCTTTAGTTTTCTTCCAAGTAGAAATCAAATCTCCTGAGCTTCCAAGTATCCTGCATATACCTCCTTTGAACTTTAGGTGATAACCTTTGTCAATCAACTAACCAACACTCAATGAGTTATGTCTCACACCTTTACCAAAAAGAAATCATCATTATTTCTTTTCCATTCAAATAAAATGAACCTTTACCTTTTACCAAGAAGGGTGTGTTGTTTCCAAACCTAACTACATCACCATCAAATTATTCTATCTTTATGAACTTTCTTCTGTCACTGGTCATGTGATGTGAGAACCCACTATAAATAACTCACTCATTATTGTGTTTCATTTGTGAGACCGGTGCCTTTTCATCTTTTGAGTTGTCTTATTTTACTTTAAAAAATACTATTTATTCTTCTTCATTATCTTCAGACTCTTCATCAGTTACACCTTCATCCACTGCAACATAACATTATTTCTTTCCTTTTTTCTTGAATCTTCTTATATTTCCTTGGGCACACAATTAGGACACCTGGAAGTAGTATGTCCTATCTTATTTGGTGAGAAACACTTCAAATGTAGCTTGCCTTTGTACTTACTGATACCTCTAGGAAATCACTTTGAAAGTAATGCTTCAAGGTCTTCTTTCTTTCTCTCATCATAAAAATTGGATTCAATTTCCCTAGAATAACTTGAAATACTGGTTGATTCATGAATAATCTCTTTACCCTTCTTCACCGAAGCCATAGATAGAGAGGCCTTGAAAGTTTCTTTAGCTTTAAGAATAATATTTTCATAGTTACTTAATTCAAAAGTAGTATGCTTACCAATCAATCTATTAATAGAGACATTATCTATTGTTCTCGATTCTTGAATGGTATAAACTCTAATGGCATAAGCTTGTAATAAGGTTCTCAACATTTTACTTACCACATTCTCTTCTTCTATGATACCTGCAACACTTATATGATAGAACTAACTACTTCTTTTATCCTTTGGCCATACTAACCAATGTTGTCACCTTCCACCATTTTCATGTCATCATATTTTCCCTTCAGACTGTTTACCCTATCTTTTTGCACACATTTATCTCCACCATAGATTAATTTTATCTTTTTCCAAACCTCATAATTAGTCTCTATTCCATGTATTTTGATGTATTCAATATTAGATAGAGTACTTATAATAGCTTCCAATGCTTGTATATTCTTCTGCTACTCCTTAAATTGATCTACATTAAAAGTTCCAATAGGAATCTTACATATTTATGCTCAACATGATTCTAGAAGTGTTGTCCTATACCTTTTAGATAAATCTCCATCCAGTTGCTCCATATGGTGTAGTTTCCTCTTGTTAACTTAGGACCTTCCTTCTTCATCATTGGATCATTTTCCCAAACTATTAAGCTTACCACAAAGAGGCCCAAAGCTTTGATATAAAGTGTTAGTTTAATAATGTCCAAGATTACTGAGAGATGGGATGAATCAGTAATCTACCAATTCCAAAATTTTCATTACTCATTCAACCACATTGATCTACTTATAACTTGTGCAGCAATCAATAATGAAATAAGTGAAACCTTCCAAACATGCAACATAATAACCTTAGTATTTTAATCGTGGAAACCTTTGCTTAGAGGGAAAAAATGTGGTGGGAATTAGTACCCAAAAATATTTGTACTCTTTTGAAGTAGGCCCTGTTAAAGGCTAAGTTATGTTAGGAGCTTTACAAATGAGTTGTTAGGAGCAAGACCTTGTTAGGAGTTACCCAATTAAGGTATTTATCTCTAGCCCCGTTAGGAGCTTTATCATATTAGGAATTACCTAGTTAAAGGATTTTGAACTCTGATTAAAAATCCACCTAGTTAGAGGATTTAAATTCAAGACCTATTAGGATCTACCCGGTTAAGGGATTTTCTTGGAGAACTTGTTAGAATTTATAAAGTTCAGTGATCTGACAATAGTACTCCTTTTCTAGAAAAGATCCAATTAAGATCAAACTTTAGCTTCTTTCAGTCCATCTTTACCCTTCTCTCAACTGCACCACAACATTCATGATCTGTAACTTCACAATTCATCAATCGGAATATATATATCTTTTCACTCACTAGGGAGGCCTCGTGGCACCTTAAATAAAAAGTATTAGATTTAAATTTCACCATTTGAGTATTTTTTACTTCACCCTATTCAACCAAAATGTATTACCAAACAATAAAATGCATTTACAAATCCGTGTCAGCCTCCAAATGCACCCACACATTAATTTGATCAAGAATAATGAAACTCCTTGAATTTTCCAACATGCTTTCAAATGCTTGATAAATTTGATCACCCTAAACAATGTGAGGTTATCTCATCATTACAAATCAAGTCTACCATATCACCATGATACCTGTAACATGAAAATATTTACCACAACCAACCTCATCATCACCGATTGAGGATCTAACACCAACTATTCCAAAACCTTTTTATTTTACACAGAGAGATATTTTGTTTATTAAAACTATGCCTTGTGGTACTCCAAGAATCTTTAGGTTGTGATATCAATCTCATATATTAGTTAAGATAATTTTGACTGAACTACAACACTTGAATCCACACCGTTTTGATAGAACACTAAAATTATTCATCATCTATCACTATCTATTCTTTCGGCTACTCTATCAACCTTCAATCGATCATAACTCTCTCTATTTATGTTTCTAACCTGTGTGATCCAACATACAACATCTAGAAATAGGTATAAGTCTCCGTAAGAAGTGCACACTCCAATTCTTTCTGCAATACTAGATACTTAGTAACACATTTGGAACACTGTCAACCAACACAACACTAAGTTGCCATCAATGACAACACAATAACTGATCTTCTTTCCATCAAACCTATACCACACAACACTCAACAATCTATGCATCAGTTATGCCAATAGGAATTCCTCTATTATATCTTAAATGGGGTTGATCCCACTAAAAGGATAGTGTGGATGCTAATTTAATTTGATAATCATACTTTTGTTATAATTAATTTGTTTGTCCTCCCAATGATGTTGTTTAAAGATCTTAGTTGTGGCAAGTGGACAGTTGATTCTTTTTCACCTACTACTTGGGTAATGTGGGGGGACTTTATTATGGTTGAGGTGTCCTTTGATAAGGAAGGTTATTTGCATTTTCAATAGATAACTAGAGGGAGAGAGGCATGGTTCTACATGATAAATAAATTAGGCCTTTTCAACTCCAATATAAACCATCACTATCCTCACTATTTCTATCACAGTTGGTGTAATTTAAAACCTATTTCTAATCAAATTTTTAGGAGGCTTGATGTGCCATGATCTTAGCTAATTTTTTTTTCCCTTTTGGAGAAAGTCAAGACTTATTAGTTCTACCTCTTTCAGAGGTCACCTTGTTAGATCACTATCCTAGATCAAGTTTAGAATTGAATAGTAGATGTGTCATATGTGTCCTTCCATAATAAATTTTTTTTAAATACTTCTTTGTTAAGTCAGCTACCCATGATGGCTCACATAAAATAGGTTTGGAATCTTCAAAGTTGGCCTACTCAACTAATTGGTTGGATTACATGGTGTAATGATTCTATCCATTGCACAAAACAAATTATATACATTTATGGAAGGAAAATAGCTATGTATTTCCAATAGTTCTATGACACAACCACTGAAGAATTGCATGCTACCACTGAATCTCTGGGTGTGAACCATTTCTATCTTGTTTTTTAGGTCCAGTTTTCTCAACTCTACCATCAAAAGTAGATAGTTGATTTAATCATGATGCCAAAAGAGCCTAGATTAAAGATGGACTCCATTGGCTTAAGGTGGGAGATTTCTCTTCTAAAGAGTTATTTTTGGATCTTAAATCTCTTAATTATTTCTCTGACAATTTAAAAAAATCAAAGATGGCCATACGATGCTCTCTAAGTTGTTGGATATTCTTTAAGATTTTGTTTGACATTATGATTAGTTTTTTACTATGTAGGAAAATAATCTTACACACAAAGAAGCCCTAAAGGATTTCTTTGATGTTGTTCCTTCTCATCTTTTTGATACTCAAAGGGCCTTTATTTATTGGATTCTAACCCTTGAGGATATTAAAGAAGTTATTTTCTCTATGGAAGATGATAAAGAGTTTATTTGTGATGACTTCCCTTGTAAATTTTATAAATCTCTCTAGCCGAATGTTCATTTTGACCTGCATAAGGTCTACTTGGAAGCTTATTATTATCAATCTCTAGGTTATCTTATAAAGAAGGGAAATATAAAATTCATACATAATACTACGGATCCCAAGGATATTTTCAACTATCAAGCAATTACCTTGCTTAATCTCTCCTATAAGATCATATTGGTGATGTTCGAAGCCTTAGGATTTGGGTCTCATTTCATTTATTCTATACAAATGCATTTTTGGGAAGCTTCAACTTATGTCACCATTAATAGGTGGAAATTTGAAGGTTTTCACCTTTTCAAATCTATTTGCCACGGTTGTCTTTTGGACCCCTCTCTATATGTTCTTGTTGCTAAGGGCTTTGGTTATCTACTGACTTGTTCTATCTCAACAAGATGTATTAGGGAAACTTCCCTACCTAATTCACCTTCTCAACTTTTGAATGGCCACTTTGTAAATGACTCCTTCCTCACTTTGATTAAGGATGAAAATAATGTTTAGGTAACACTTCAATACCTTGACAATTTCTTTCCAACTTGTAGGTTGGTGATTAAATGGCACAACACCTAGTGTTATTGACAATCCTTCATTCCTTATCATCCATGGATTCTCTAGTATGAGTGGAAATGGATGAACAACATGGATAAAATTTTTAATTATTAAGCATTCCTTTTGCCTTCTAGGGATATTTTGTTGACCTTTAAAACACCATTTTAGCTAAGAGTGGGAAAAAACTTACATATTGGATTACCAAGCCTCTTTCTCTAGCTAGTAAGCTCTAGATTTTCTCTGAATTTTATCTTCTACTCATATTTATTATTCCTCTTTCTAGGATCTATCTAGAGCCTCTTTTAACAAGTTGAAGAAGATCTTATATATTTTTGTGTGGTATTTTAGAGCTGATTATCATGTCTTCACAAAGTTGTGTGGTCATATGTTTGTCTCCCTAGGGAATATGGAGACCTTAGCCTTGTTTCAACCTAGAAACAAGGACTATCCTTGTGTGCCAAATAGTTCATCAAGGCCATCTCTTGTTATGAGGCCTGAAAATTTATCCAAGGACATATATTTCTTTAGGCTAGATAGTTCACAAATTGACTTAGAAAGGGATTAACTTTCAAACCCTTTTGATTATGAAATACAAAATTCAAATTGAAGGCACATATATTGCTAAAAGCATATAGTTGGCCTAGGAAGTTGTTAAATTGTGGCTCCATTGGTATGGGTTTAGTTTTTATATGGCCTCTCTTTCAAGTAGCATAATAGATGATGATCGCTTCTCATTCATGAATGGGAGCTTCCTCTAGCTCCTTTACTTGAAATTCATGCTCTATGCTTTCACAAGCATGAAATTTTTACTCCCAAAGTTTTTTTTTCTTGTGCTATGATGAATCTTCACACTTGAGAAGGTTTACAAGCCCACATCTATCTCAACCATCTATATTGTTAGACATTTGATCTGGTCATGTCAGTGCTACCTCTGAATATTCTTCACAAGTTTTACATCCACTCTGTCAAGTCATGGTGGAAGGATTGGTGATGGTTTTTAAACACATCCTTTTGTAACTACAAGCCTAGGTTGGGCTATTAATATCTTTTTCCTTACTTTCCTATGGTTTCCACCTTGAACCTTTGGTGGCATTTACATTCCACCTAGTCCAAATGGAGAAGTAGTTTTCTCACCATTTGATATGCCATTTTTTAACCCAAAGTGGACAATCCTGCCTGGTGTATTTTTTTCTAGAAGTGTTGTTTTGGGCCCTTGCCTTCATCATCTAGGGGCGGAAAACCCTCGTTGTCCATTTTGTAAACAAATTGAGATTTTTATTCAACTCTTTCAGTATTACAGAAGAGCCCAACAGTTATGTCTTTGGATTCATTAATTTTTTCAACCCAAACCTTTCTTCTTGCATATGATCTTTGTGGGAGATTTCCCTAGGATTCCCTACAAGTTTACATAAATATAACATGCTTTTAGGGTAAAAATTCTCTTCAGTCTATGGGAAGAAAGAAATGTAGTATTTTTCTCACAAATCAATATTGATATTAATGTATCTTTATATTCTAAAGCATGTATATGTTTAATAATGTCATGTTAAAGATTCAAGAGGAAGTGAATAAAATGGCTCTTGAAGTGGCTCACTTCTAGGAGTTACTTCAGCATTGCGGCAATGCCCCTTGTATAGTTTCCAGATTTCTATCATATCCCTCTATTTTTTAGGACCATTCTCCACCCTATGGTTGATGGTGCAATTGTAATTCCTTCACCAACCACTCTCACATGTCACATTCCCATACTCCTCCCTATCAGTCTAGTAGGGTGAGATATATTCTACACTTCTATTCATCTATGTTACCATTTGATGGCTCTTCTTATGATTAGCCCATGGATGGTACTTTCCCTTTGACTCTTGGTAGCTCTAGTTGGCCAAATTTTAGTGGAGATTATTGGTGGTGTAATTCTTCTATGTGTCTCCCTTGACTTTCTTTAGTCATTTCTTTGGCTAAGAAGGAGATAGATAAAGAAGAAGATACAACTGAAGATGAGTGATCTCTTCCAAATCCCAATCCTAACATCGGAGATATATGGGGGAAGAAGGATGAGGAAAATCTTGTGCCTTCATCAACCACTACTTTAGTTTCTTAATTACTATTTACTTTAGTTTTTTCTTCTGGCATATGCCCACATTTTTATTTCTATTAGTTTTCTAAGCTCTAGCTCAGTGACTCTTGAGGAGTGATTTCATATCCTCCTACTTTTTTTTTGTGAATAATGTACTATTAAATTTTTAATGGAAATGGCATATTCATAAAAAAATAAAATGATTCTTTATCAACCATAAAATAATGGAGTCAATATATGACAATGCAGAAATATCAAGAGCACATGCAAAATAAGGCTAAATATTTTGTAAAGATCTAGAATTTTATATTATTTTCAAGTAATCCTTATATAGGAATCGATAGGTGTTAATGAATATATTAATATCATAAAAAAAAAAAAAGACTAAATCTTTTGCACAAAGACCTATAAATTATTTTAGGTTAGCATTTGCATGAATTCAAAGTCACATTGAATACCAAGAATGGTGTCCATTTCATTGAGGATAATTTTATATGACTTAACACTAAAAGATAGCTCAATTATATCATTATGATGTTTCCAAATAAGTTGTTGTGTTATAGGTTGAGAGTGATTTTTTTGATAGGGCTCTTAGTGTTGCCTGTGTATCTAATTATCATACTACATTATGCAATTTAGTACCTAATCAGCTAATTCTATGCTCCCCTTGTAATGATATTTTTTTGGTTGGCTTATTTGAATTGTCTTTCCAATTCTTTAACTAACAAAACTTTGTTTTTTATAGTGTTAATTTCTTGGGTACAACGACAATGATTGATTAAATATTAAGGAAAGCATCTAAGTCCAAGGCATACGAGACTGTCATCTAGCCCTTTCTTCCTACTCTTTAATTTTCTTGAATCCAAAAAGATGACATGTCTATATTTGAAATGTAAACACATTATATCAGGCCTGAAATCATGTCATTGAAGATCGTTTTTCATTTTGCAAGCATATTTATAAGCTTTTATTGGTTACAAGTACCGATATTATAGAGGGATGTAAAAGTTAGGAATTGTCTAAGTAGCAAACTAAATAGCATTAACTAATCAACTGCTCTTAATTTTAGAACATGTCTTGAAATTTAGGTACATCTTAGATGCACTTAAGATGCCCTAGGATTTCTGCAATACTGGTACTAACATACTAGTACAATATATAGTGGGGTTAGGATTTTTCACAATAGTAGGTGCATCTTGATAATTTAATATTATTTCTTATGTTGTTGGGTGTTTACCTCTACTTTTAAAATAAATTATTTTCTATATTATTCAAGTATATGCACAGGTTTTGACATATCCAATGGTAAATTTGTGCAATTCATGTATTCTTAGCATTCTTCATCTACTTCAAATTTATTATCTATTGATTCTTATGTTGGCAATGTAAGATTGCATTTGAAACACTCAAAGTTTCACTTAGGTGGAGTAGATCAAAAAAACATTGTTGGAACAAGCAGTCAAGGCCTTGTCATGTAGATGCAATTAACTCTTTAACAATAAAATATGTGGTAGTAAAAAAAATGCATGGTTCTGAGCTCATTTTCTTCTAGTAGTAAAATTTGTAAGCAAGTCCCTTGGTCAGTTTGGTGGTAGCTAATTCACAACTCATTTTAAAATTGAGTTTTTATTGGTGCAAGCATATGAGAAGTTATCAATCCATTGAGGAGATGTTCATAGTACCCTTCCATTCTTGGTGTACTATATTGTCTTTTGTGCAACTTTCATAAAATGGTTTCCTCAATAATTAGTTAAGATAAATGAATATGAGAAGTGGTAGATGATGGAATATAATTGAATATCATTAATTGGGAAAAAATAGTTGCAAATGAAGAGACATTACCACTTGTCATTTCAGAAAAGATGTCTATACATAATTTAACTCTCTTGAAATCTCATTTTGCAAAAATCAAATCCAAAAATGACAAGATCATTTTCAATATAACAAATTTAATTTATATTATAAAAAAAATTCATTGATTCTACAAATTATACTTCTAATATATTAATGTAGAAGGATGTATTTTAAGAAAGAAAGATCTCCAAATCCAATAATGCGACAAGATAATCTATCACTATACTATATCCGTGCAGCAGTTACTAATGAAAACAAAAATAAGTAACATCAGGTTAAGCATCAGCATTTTATGCTGAAATATTTTATTTTATTGGTTTCTTCATATGCGTGGCAACTTGCGCTACACTAAGTTAACATCCGCTGCACATGCATTTAGTGAAGATTACTGCTTACGCAAGCAAATCTCTACCACAGTATTTCTTTCAATTATTTGAGATCAATTACGGAGGACGATACTTGGTTGGAAATATAAAAATGTTCTGTCTTATATAATATAGTAACACCTATAGAGACAAGCAATATTGTCACGTTATCGTTTGAACGATGCGAAGATGATCTGATCTGATCCCGCCCGGTACTGAAAAAGCCAGACAAAGGAATATCAATGTAGTGGGCAAAAAACAAGTGTGCCACTTGCAGACTTAGGCTATAGTGATCAAGGTTTAATTTTGACCTTAACTGGAAGTTTACTTTTATTAATAGATCCGATTATGTATGTTTTTCTAGAACCGTTGATGTCACAATCGAATTCAAAAATGAATTTGTTATGAAAATTTGATAATATTAGTTTACTGTTAGGTCTAAAGAACACAATTGTCCATATGGTTTACAAACACTCCAAGTTTTCAGGATAGAATCTTCACCTCGTAATGTCCGGTTATTTTAATTATTGATTCTGACAACTGTGCTGTGGCGGGCCAATGTAAACCTGCGGTTCTATGTTTAAAATGGCTGATGTATGCGTTTCCATTCATTTCAGACTCACGGGTTTCAGTTCTCTCATAGCATGGAATCCTTCAGTGAGACTGTCACCATAGGATTTGGGATAATCTTTATCCTTTACTGCTTTCTGTATAAGCTGAGGAGGAATGACAGCAAATTGAAACTGCCTCCAGGGCCTTGTCCATGGCCTCTCATAGGAAGCCTCCATCTCTTGGGAAACCTTCCTCATCAATCTCTAACCACGCTGGCAAGGAGATACGGGTCTATTTTGCTTCTCCGTTTGGGCTCCGTCCCCACTGTTGTGATCTCTTCTCCGGCTATGGCGAAAGAGTTCCTCAAAACCCATGATTTGGTCTTCGCAACCAGGCCAAACTGTTCAATGGGGAAATACATATGCTATGATCATCAAGACGTGGCGTATTCCCCCTATGGTGCGTACTGGAGGCACATGAGAAAGCTATTGACGGTGGAGCTCCTCACAGTCAAGAGAATCGAATCTTTCAGATTCGTCAGAGAGGAAGAAGTGTCTGCCATGGTCGCCTCCATCTGGCTGGAAAGCGGACACGGGGCGCAGTGTGTGGATCTGAAGAAGTTTCTCTCTTCCCTTACTCGAAATATTACCTGCAGAATGTTTGCCAGCAGAACTTATTCCGACGACGAATTGAGTGGAGGGCTTGGCTTCAAAGAAATGGTTGACGAGATGTTCGCTGTGGCCGGTGCATTTTGCGTTGGGGATCTCATTCCTTCTCTAGACTGGCTCGACTTGCAAGGAATCCGTCGTCGGATGCAGGCCGCTCACAAAATATACGATGGATTTGCTGAGAAAGTGATCGACGAACACATTCATCGTAGATCGGCAGAAGGAAAACCTAAAGAAGGCCGTGTTAAGGATTTGGTAGACGTGATGCTGGACATGGCCGAGACGGACGGCCAAGCAATCTCACTCGTCAACATGAAAGCAATCATCTTGGTATGTTCATAAATCTCATGGATCTGCTTATAAATCCCAAGTCTGTGTGTGTGTGTGTGTAAACTAGAAGGAAAGGAAAATTATGCAGGACATGTTAGCTGCGGGAATCGAAACATCGTCGACAACAGTAGAGTGGGCAATGAGTGAGCTGCTGAGGAATCCTGCAACATTGGCTCGAGCACAGAAAGAGATCGAATCTGCAATAGGCAGAGAGCGCAAAGTAAAGCAGAGTGACGTCATGGGCTTCGACTACTTGCGATGCGTTGTGAAGGAAACTTTTCGGCTTCATCCGCCGTTTCCTCTGCTCATTCCGCACGAGTCGATGGAAGGATGCAGCGTGGGAGAGTATTTTATTCCGCCAAAGACACGGCTGTTTGTGAATGTGTGGGCGATGGGAAGGGATGAAAACGTGTGGAAGGATGCTGATCAGTTCAAGCCTGAGCGGTTTATGGGGAGTAATAAGGATGTGAAAGGTCAGGACTTCGATTTGCTGCCGTTTGGAACAGGAAGAAGAGGATGCCCAGGAATTTCCATGGGTGTTTCTGTTGTTGAGTTGGCACTTGCTCAACTTGTTCATTGCTTTGGGTGGAGTGTGGAGGGGGGGGTGGATGTGGCGGAAGAGTTTGGATTAACTGTTCCCAAGAAAAATCCACTGTTTGCCCACCCTTCATGGAGGCTCACTGCTGAATATCCTATTTAATGGAGTGTTGTCTGATAGGTGTCTTTCCATGGTTATTACATATGTAGTATTATGGTGACGTTCATGTTGCAATCCTGTAAAGCGTTTTGTAAGTTACTCTCCATTGTGCATTATGTAGTCGATAGCTCATCAATATTAAAGCTTGTGTGCAATGGTTACGCAAAAACTGCGTTTATATTATATACCAAGTAGCAATGTTTGTCAGGAGGAAAGTGCGTAGCACAAGATTTTTTACATTGCGAAAATGAATACTGATAAGGGCTTTATTAGATACCACAGTGCATCATGTGTGGACAGATTAATACTATTTATTATTATTCTCATTGAGTTTTGAATTATTTTATAATGTTAATTTTGCAATCGTGGTATTGGATGTATGTGTTAATATTTTTATTTAAGGTTGAATTTTAAAGAGTTATTATTCTATGTATATCTTTAATATCCATGACTTGTTTTCTATTTATATGAGTCATTCAACTTCATTAATAAAATGTGAAGTGTTTTCTTTTCTTTTTTAAAGAGTTTTTGTGATTTCAGCAATAGTTTTTATTTATATTGAAGATATATATTGACAATATTATAAGAAAATAGTATCTAGTAACATGATCAAACTAGTGTTCCTTTAACTTGGAGAATTTGCATAAAAAGGCTTCTAGTGTTAACCACGAGCTGCTTATATATAATGATTATGTACACTATCATGTATGCATGTATGCACACATATGCAAGTACAATCCACATTTTAAAACTTCAATGTCCATACTTTAGTGTTTACCAATCTTGGAATTTAAGATAAGGTTCATGATGCTCGGATTTTTGGTTGGTTATAGAGGTTAGTGAGTTTTGGTTGTGATTTTTCTTGCATTTTAACATCTAAAGGCAGATCTATACACTAGTAGACTATATACAAATTTGATTTAAATACACAATGTTAACTATTTAAGATGATAGGTCCCCTCCCCTTGCAACATGGAGTATGTATGGTTTTTAATATAAATATTTTCAAGGACCAATTATCCAAATCTATAAGCAATAGCCTTATGTATGAGGTTCCCCATCGAAGAATTTTCTAGGGCATTTATTCTTAATAAACACACATTTAACTTTTATTTCACTTATGTAGTGGTATGGTCTACATTTATTTATTAAAAAGTCTAAATGGCTGATTGACATAACTTTTTTTGACATAATTCTTCCATCACACTAACTTTTCAATAAGACACATCTCCAAACTATTAGTTTAAAAAAGTCCTTGGAATGTATTATTTCTTTATCAAATATATTTTAAATTAATATCTTACCTAGATCTATTCAAAATTATTTTTTATCAAACTCTCAATATTACATCTTTGTAATCATTTATACAATAATTATAGATGAATTTATAGAAGAGATTTGATTTTCTTCTCTTAATGGGAATTAGTAGAGTAGTACACTGGATAGTATTTCTTGTGGGACCTTGATATTTTTGGCACTCTAAAATTATCATACTTAACATGACATTTGCTTGTACGAATCTATGTCAAGCATTATAAATGTATTCATCATGAGTGAGACATGATTACCACAAGAGCCTCTAGAGATAGAGAAAAGTTGCATCCTAATTTCAAATATTTAAGAACTCTTAACATCTAAAGGTATTATTATATAATAATTTTATTTAATTTATTTAATTATAAAAAATATTCATGTAAGTACATAAAGGATCATCAGTAAAAAGTACTCTATAATATCCATTCAAAGAAGAAATGTGTGTAGTTTACTTGTAACCTAATGGAAGATAGATGAGGGAATTGGACATTATATAGTATGTAACTATGTTGGTGAAGCCATAAATTAATAGTTCATAATCATATAGACTAAATTTAGATACATAAAAATATACTAAAAAATATGCGTATAACAATTGTTGGACTTTGAAAGAAACCTTGAATTAGATATATAGAAGACAAAGCTTATCCAACTAATGTTAAATGTGAATTTCTCAAGTAAATTATACACATCTTTGTTCTTAAATGAGGTGTCATTGTTAGAAAATAATGTGGAAGGTACCGTATGAAGAAATGATATTATTGAGGATAAATTGACAAATTACTAAAACAATTGTGGATTGAAGTAGAAAAACTACAACCCATTTTTGTAATGTAATCTGTCTTTGATGATGATTGTATGTCTTTAAGAAGGCGGAAATATTTTACCAAAAAGATCCAAACCTTTTAAGGAAAATGACTAATGAGCAACTTGGGCTCTTGGTTCCCAAGTAGGAGCATGAATAAAATTGTTGTATTGGTGATATTGTGGGCACGTATTAATAATGTAAAAGGAATATTTTTCTATAAATTTCAAATAGAGCCCATAAATTATGATTTTTTTAATATTGTGGATCATGTATTGATAGTAACCTGGTTATGTGATTTTTATTTCTATAAAATGATATTTCATGTTTTTTATAGATAAAGCAGCAAGAGGGTGCTGGCTCGTGGAACAAAGGGACTATAATCACATTAATAGCACATTAATGGCACTAGTCAAAGTAGATAAAATAGTTTAACAGCAGAATCACCAAGTCTAATCTGCCCCTATAAAAAACATAAATCATAGTACTCATCAAAAGGATTAAACCAGAGTACTTAAAATAAAGAGTAGCAGTTAAAATAACAGTCATAAGCCATGCAGGCCTGAACAAAAAGCTATAAAAACTAACATTAAACCCGAACGCAAAACAAGGGATCCGAGGGTCATGCCCAGTCAAAAATAACCAACACATGAACACCAGCAGTTAGTTCTTCCCACCTAGATGCTTAGACAACAAGGTCGTAGCTCACTCCTCCTGCAGGAAGAGGAAAAGATCCTTGTTGTCCTCATTTTCTTCTAGACTGTCGCACGCCATCTTTTCCTACACATTACAGAGGGTCGTAGTTGAAGCATGCATGACCTTCAGGGAAAATTTGTTGGTCATCATGCATTGATGCTTCAGTTCCTGCATATTCTTTTTGATGTCTGCAATTTCCTTGTCCATATCAGAGAACCTCATCTTGAGAGTGCTTTTAAATTTATTTTTGTCAGCCAGAACCCTAGTATTGTATTCAGAGGTGGGGTGCTTATCCTAGGGATCATGAAAAGGACTCAAGGGTGGGGTAGGGTTACTGGGGATTTCCATGGTTTGCTGGATGTTGGGTAGGGGAGTGTTACCAGTCCTAATGGGACTCATGTGATCATCTAAGGAACCTTTCATGGACTCAGTGGTGTGAGAGTCTTTTTCAGACAGGGATTGCTCTCTAGAGGCCGCTTCCATCATCCTAGTTGTACACTTTTCCTTGGCAATTCTATTAGACCTCCAGCGACCCGAGTCACTTAAATCCACCTCCAGATTAACCTGGCTCTCCATCATTCTCCATTTTTTGGGCTCTCCATGATATTTCATGTTATTTAATGGTACTTCATGCTATTTGATGATATCTCATGTTATTTAATAATAACTATTGTTAATTAATGAGTATTTGATGTAATTAGATAAATGAGATTACTAATGCAATATTTATGGAATGATTATTTATGAAAAGGGGTGGTGTCGTAACACTCAAACACATAACATTGGTTACATATCTAAAATTCCCTTTTCAGAGTCCATACTATTTGATTATGATTTATGCGCTTTGGCCATTTATATACATATTGAGTTGGTACACTTGACGTGTGATGTTTGACTAATTTCAGGTACTAGGCATCGACTCCACCTAGTTCCACAAGTCTAAAAATGTCTATAATATCTCCTACAATACTTAAATTGGAGTTAATCATATGGAAAAGTCATGTTATCTAGTCTAATTTTTATTCATATTATATTCGGTTGTCTATTGTCATTGATGTCAAACACTATGGTTTAGAAGTGTTGGAGGTATTTTCTCTTACACTTGTGTCCAGAAGTATTTGTTGTTAATGTGTTCGTGTATATCTTTTTTCTAAAAGAATGATGTTGGTCCAAAAAGTAGTAAGGTTGTGTCTTCAACATGATAGTACTACAGGAAGGCGATGTTACCACTTTTATTGAATGACTCCATGGGTGTAGGAAGGACATCACCAAAATCTTTGTCAAAACTTGGAAAGATGGGATGGTGGAGATTGATGGCAAGTCGTTCACAGTCACGGAGGAGGTTATATCTATGGTCATTGGCACGCTAAGGAAAAATTCTACAGAGACCAAAAACTTTTCAACATGGCAGTCAAAAAGTTCGTGAGGGATGATAATGAGATGAAAGCCATTGTCAAAGCAGACACCTACTACCTTCTTGGGTGTTTGAAGATGCTTTGGCAGTATGTTCGGAAGGCCCTCATCTACTACATTACCCTAGATACCAGGTTTGATAGAATCCACACTTATCATTTCATCTTGCTTAATCATTTTAGGCATGGTTTCAAGATTTCCACTCCGTATTATCTTGTCTCTTTAATGAACAAGAATATAACTGGTTTTAGAGATAAGAAAATTGCTAATCCTTCTCTGCATGAAGGATTAATCCTTTTGTTATATGAATTCTTTAAAACCCAAATCATGGGCAAGGAAATTGGGGATAGCAAGGCTATTAGTGAGTACTCTGGTTCGGATTATGTTCCTTCGGGCTCTTCTATGGGTGTTCCTTCTAATGACAGTGAGGAAGTTGATTTCAAGAAATAGAGCAAGGGATCCCCATCCAAAAAATGTCCCCTGAAATCTATCAAGAAGGAATTACCTTCCAAAAAATAGGACAAGAAGAAGGCTAACTCGGAGGAAGAGTATAATGAAAACGAGGAAGAAATGGATTCAAAAGAAGATGTGGGAAACCCCATTTTGGATTCTATTGTTATACAAGGACAGGACACAGAGGACACCCCCAAACCAATTCAAGACCTTTCTGGCCACTTGTCGTTCGATCTCACTATTAACAAGAAAAAACCCTTCCTCCTTAGTCCTCAGGCACTAACACTAAAAATCAAGCCCCTATGACTAAAGATAAGATGAGTAGGGCACTAACCAGTCACCCATAAGGATTGATGATACTGAAGAAGCCTCAGGGGGGGAGTATACTAGTCAGGACACTAGGAGGGGTAAAAAGGTTTGGAGAAATTTTAATATCAACACTATGCGCATGGGAATTATAAGGGAAGCCATCTATCCTTAGATTCTAGAGGAGAATGAAGGAAAATTCCATAAGGAATAATTGATAGACCCTGCACTAGTAGTTCTCAGTGATAAAGCCAGGGAGATGGACATGGATTTTCTCAACAATATTAAAAATAGTATGCTGGATCAGTTTTGATCTTTCAAATGGCTCTACCACAAGATCGAGGACATCAAGGAAAAATTCAGGGCTTGGACAACAAGGATAAGATCATAGAGATTAAGCCAAGTCTGGAAACCAAGGTCATGAACATGGAATCCAAAATGATAAGTCTGTAAAAAACCCTCAAGGGAGTGGCAGAGCAAAACTTTAACATCCTTAAAACATCCAACAAGAACCTTAAGTTGTTGATTAAAAAGATGGAAGAAAAAATGAACCCCAAGACTGAGCAGAGGACAATGAAGGAGGACAAGGAGTTGACTGAAGGACCAGGTAAAAGAACCAGGGCTATAACCAGGAAGAACAGGGAGAAAATTGATCCACAAGGTTCCCAAGTGTAAAGCGTTAAAGACACTATTCAACTGATGGAGGTGCTTGAAAGCAACGTAGCTGTCATGCTCAGGAGCTTGGCATAACTGGTCACAGTGCTCTTTCTTTTGGCTATGCTTTATTTTATCTATTTTTTCTTGTTTAGCCCTGTGGTGGCCTGCCCTAGCTACTCTGTTCTATTTTTATTTGCATGGCTCTCTTGACTTTCTTTAGACTTTAAACTGTTGTGGGTTTTAGGGTCCCTGTAAAATCTGTTTTACTTAATTAAAAAAAAAACATGATAGTACTACAAAATAGTGAAAGACATGTATGTATTTACATTTTCAAAATAATGGAAGAAAAAAATATATTATTGATACTATGAGAATTATTATTTTTAGTTCTTTAGATTCATTTTGTTAGGTCTAGAAGTCAATGGTTCTATTAGGATGTCAGTGGTTTAGTAAAAAATTATGAAATTGAAGATGACATTTATTTAGTTGTGTTTCCTGAAATGTTTTTGTTAAATGAAGTCAAGGATGAAGATATGCAAACTTGATTTGATTTGTTTTTAGGTTTTGGTCCTAGTTTTGGGGTAAAAGTACAAACCCGTGTCACAATTTTATAAAGGAAAAGGTCAACAATACAAAAACTATTCAACTTTAACAACATAAAAGTGGTATTTATATTTAGAATTTGAAGATGATG
This sequence comes from Chamaecyparis obtusa, assembly GCA_027943335.1. Classification (NCBI taxonomy): domain Eukaryota; kingdom Viridiplantae; phylum Streptophyta; class Pinopsida; order Cupressales; family Cupressaceae; genus Chamaecyparis; species Chamaecyparis obtusa. The sequence goes on along the minus strand of BSBK01002613.1, from coordinate 1,183,700 downwards.
TAAACTGATGAAATGTGTAAAATAGGATGTAGTTTATACCTATGATTTTTTTAAAAAAATTGAACAATAATTGACATAGATTTTCAATTTTTGAAGTCAATTTTTTTAATTGCTAAAAATCTCAAGTCTAGTTCTCACCAAAAAAGTATATGCAAATAATCTTTTTTTCCTTTGATTTCAAAATATGTTATAGATGGCATGTGTAGCTATTGCAAAAAAGAAGGAAGATTGGTTTCCAATGTATAGTTTCTCCAATATAACTCCTCAAAGTCAATCTTATCCAAAATCGACAATTTTCATCTCTTGCCAAATTCCCCCTATCAAATCTACACCATTCAGAAAAAAATTACATATTCTTGAAGAAGAATCTCTCCTCTAGTGTTAAATATAAATTTTAAATTTTTTTGATATGATTTACTATTTTTTTCTTTTTTTGAAGCAATGTCTTCTCAAATTTTAAAATACCTACTTTCATTATTTTAAAATTATAATATATTAGATCTAATCAAAATACTATTTAAAACTTATATGGCAATAATCTTGACTTTGATCTCTACAAAAGGGTATTTTTATATTTATTTAAAATATCATTATAAAGAGTAGGAGTTATTGAAACATCATAAGTTTCCCAAATAATTTTATTTCTTTGGTAATTGGACCCAAATTGGTATAAAACATCCATTTAATAGACATTTCCAATTGGGAAATTTGAAGCACTTGTCCAACTTAGCTAGAATAAATCTATCTAGACCATATGTTTGGCAAAAATTAATTTTTAGTTAGAAATACACAAATTCAATTGTATTAATAAGTTAGCCTAAAATGTGACACAACTTTTTTCTTTTACCCTATGGTGTTTTCTGGTGATCCAAAAATTTCTCTCAATGATTCATAAATAGTGTCTTCAAGTATTGTAGTTATCATCAGTTTGTGGTCTTGTCCGAAAATGTGTTATCATGGCTTTTTACATGTTCTATTAGCATGTGACAGGGTTTCTAATGTGGCATGTAGATCTCACTTTGGCATGTGGAGGTATGGATATAGCTGGCAAGTGATGTGCTTCTTTGGGTTGTGTGTTACTAAAAATTTGATATGGCTATGGAGGTTGTTCCAATAATTGTGGATCTAATACGACCTATGTGTAACATGTTCATGGTCCCTCTGTCTCCTGAAGTGGATTATGTTTCATTTTTTTGGTTCATGTATTGCATTTAACGTCTGTCTCTTATCCAGATGAGTTTGTGCTATACATGTGACCTGTGTATTTAATTTTTATCTCTTATCTATTTGGGTCCATGTTAGATATAATCTATATTTTTCTCTAAGCACTTATGGCAAGGGACCTTATTTTAATATAATTTTTTGTTTCCATGAAAAACTTGTAACTTAATTGTAACATTCTTTTGGCATGGTCGACCTTTTTATAAACTCCTATGATCTATCTTGTGTATAAGTATAGTTTGTGCTTTGACAAAAAGTAAGCAAGAGTATTGTAGGTTAAGTAGTGAAGATTGATATGCAGAGTTTTAGAAGAGTAGAGTTTGATTTATGAGGGTTCTATTATGTGATAGTGGAAGAGAAGAAAATGCAGTAATTTAGTGTGTTGCTAAGTTTGATGGTGTTGTGAAGATCAACTTCATTATTAGAAGAATTATTTTAGGATTAAAAGGTGCTAAAGAGATATGGGATCCATAAGTTGGTCTTGGTATATAAAGGATATTTAAAGAAAAAATAATCAACACTAATGAATCTCAAATATAATTATGATGTCTTAAGAAAGGAAGAAAATGAGAGTGTTGAAAGCTACATTTATAGAGTTACTAATGTTGTTGATGGAATTAGAGCCACCAGTGGACATATAGAAGACATATGTATTATACTCAAGATCTCATTAACTCTACCAAAGGAGTTCATCCCAATGGAATGTTCAATAAGGGAAAGTGATTATCTAAGTTAGTATTCAATTGATCAACTTATAGGATCACCTTTTGCATTTGAGATTGCAAAAGTTGAAAGAGAAAAGAGAGAGACCACTTTCAAAGATGTTGAAAAAGATGAACCAAACATGCAAGATGTCAGAGGAAGTTGAGGCATATCCGTTGAACAATCTAGATAACTGAGAGGGGGAGTGAATTAATTATCAAAAACAAATTCTTAATCTTAATTGATCTAGAGAAATCTTAAATCAATCAAAAATATAAAATGGAAATGAACTTGAAAGCGCATAAAAATACCATACACAATGAACACCATATTTTACATGGAAAACCCATAATGGGAAAACATATCTAGAGAATGTTGATTCTCATTTATGAAACACTAGTTAAGGCGATTTTTACAAAGGGGTTGCTCACTATAGGTAGGCTCACTACTTGGCTATTACAGCCAATAAAAAATAATTAATTACCAAATAGCATTACTGTCAAAACATGAACTGATGGAGATGCATCTACATATGCATGAAGTTAGTTTTGGTGAAGAGTATGATAACTATTCACAATATATCTGGTTAGAAGTTATCAGACAGCCTTCAACAACCTATTTGTACAAAATATGCAATACTATTTACTACATATCATATTTGCATATCCCTTATTGTCAGTTTATTTCCACATTCTTATTTATTCATTGTCACATTACTTCATCATCCTTCACATCCCTTTTTTAGTTTATACACACACCACACACAGATCCAAAAATATGTTTTATATATATAATCATAGAATAATAGAAATATAGAATAGGTCATCCTAGCATATATGTCATCTTGAAAGATTAAAAAAAAAATTAAATACTCATTAAGGCTCACCACACTAGCTCTAGACCCAAAGGATAGGTTGCACATTAAGATCTTCTTTCCACGTTACCACAGGACCCATCTAAATAGGTCAACATAATATTTTTTCATTACATAGCATAATTATTCAAGGATAAAGAACTTTCAGGTACATAAGATATATTCCAGTGTCAATGGGAAAACCACACCCAAGACCAAGTCTTCATATCCATTAAATTTAATACCAATTGTAGGAACATGATTAACAAATTAAGTACATAAATGAAATAGAAGTGATTTACCACAAACTCATGTTTATGGAACTCAATTTTTGTCTTTGGTTCAATAATAGTGGCTACCTCATGTGACTTAGAAGGAAGGGATGTTATAACAATATTTTTTGAAGCTTCTTGTAGTAATGTAGGTGAAGTTTTAACTAAGTGCCAAAGGGAGATCTTGTCTAAAGTACCATGAAATTTATCGACAAGATAATACTCCTTACCAACATATTGTGAAGGATGTGGGGGAAAGGAATATTTCTATATGTGTGTGAAACTATATGATTTGCAGGTTGTATAGAACCTTTTACAAAACTCATTTGTTTTACTTGTGGTTGAGAAAATCTTCATGAAGGTGGACAATAATATTAGTCTTTTCATTCCCTAAAGTATGAATGATATTTACTTAATTAGATTCTTTATTTTCAAAGGTTTTATGTGGAATTTATTACTATGAATATTAATGAATGTATTATAATTAATATTTGTATATTTTTAATTAATGGGTTTTATTGATGATTGATAGTGATTAAAATACACACACACACACGTACGTGTGTGTGTGTGTGTGTGTGTGTGTGTGTGTGTGTGTGTGTGTGAAAAGGTCTATTTCTATCACAAGTGTATGTGCATGAAATTTTATATGGAAAAAGAAGAAGAAAGAAGAGTCTAATTTGGTTATCGATAACAAAAAGGAATATCATAATCAACTGGAACTTATAGTTGAGATTTATTTTAATGTAAATTAATTATATTGTTTTTTAGTAATTATATGTAATAAACTAATTTATATAAGGAAATTTATAAATTAATTTATAGAGGTAAGTCTTATTGATGGTTATTAGAATTTAATTATATTATTAATTAGTAATTATATCTAATAAATTAATTTACATAACGAAAAATTATAAATTAATTTATAAGAGAAAATAAAATGTTTGTTTTACTTTTAATGGAAATTTGATGTGGGTGTATTTTATAACACAACATTTCCTTATTGGAGTTTTATTTGGCCTTGTTGATTAATGTCAGTTAGGATAGATTGATGTCGTTGGTGTAATCTTGTCTTTTGAACTTTAAATTATTTTATGAAATTATTTCTTTCGCACTTGAGTTCATATGTAATAAATTTATAACCATTTTGGTGTCTTGATTATAAGAGTATTATTTTGGGTTTATCTGGGATTTATGTCGGGTTTCTATTAAGTCCTCAATCTTTATGTTATTTAACCACAAAAATATGATGACCATTATTTATGTTGAGTCTTAATTAACTTGGTCACCTTGTCTCTACATTTATGATGATTATGTATGACGACCTTTTTGGATTATGTTTTACTCAATGTTTGGAGAGAGATGCTTGATGCTTTTGTTGAACTTTTAGTCTTGTGATTTGAACTATGAGTTTTAGTATTTGAGTTATTGAGATGTTCAATATGGGATGGACAGTTTGGATCCTTGTATAGGATAAGGTTTTGTTTATTACACTCCAATACTTGTCTAAATGATGACATTCATGGTTTATTAATTTATGGAAATCTTTTATGATTTTGTTTTTTCTTTCTCTTTGGCTCTTTTGCTGGGAGCATTAGGGTAGGTTATCTAGGAGCATATAGGGGAAGTGGCTTACTTTGGAGGCACCATAGCCCTACACTGGTTGCCTGGGTATCCTTTGTAAGTTAACTTAATAACTGGCAAATTAATTAATTTATTAGAATAGAAACATTAAAAATATAATTATGTCTCCCTCATGCCTTGAGTTTTAGTACAGGCTAGGATGAGAGTGGGAGAAGATTCTTGCCCATCTAGAGAGACGTTGAGGTCTAGCATAGTTTGGTTTTTCTTGTCTATACGAAAGGACTACTGGTATCGCATAGAGTCACTATAGTTCGGGGTCCAGAGAGACTACCAAGTGACCTTAGAGTTGACTCGTGTGATGACACTTCCAAATATGTGTCCAAGGTTCCTATGTTACATTTGGGTACACCTAATTTATGTCATGATCATTTTTAATTGATAACCTTATATCCTTTACTACCATTTTATCCAGTGTACCATTGCATTAGTCTTTCTTGTCTGGTTGTTTCCTTAAGTGAGTTCTAGTGTTATCTCCTCAACATGATGGAAGTGGACTTCTTGGTTCCACGTGGTCGGGCGGTAGTGATTATATTACCATTGAGATTCAACATTCATGACTTGGTACTTGGATGATCCTTGATGTTTCTTCTATCTTCATGCTCTTTGCTTGGAGACTTTCTCTTGAGATGTATATCTTGTATTCCATGTTATGTATTGGTTAGTGACAATGATTTCAAAAAATATATATGTACAAGTTTGTATTGTATTATTGTTATCCCTGTGACATGTGCAGTGGAAGTTGTATCAATATGTATGCTATGATGTATCAGTTTGTATCTTATTGTATGTATTTTAATTTAATTAGTGTAATAGATGTATCTTATCACTCAATTGAAATGAATATGTTAGCATAATTTATAATTTTTGTTCTTTTCATTATGATTAAGTAAGGATTAATAATACTTTAATTTGAGTTTTAAAATGAACCTAAGATATATCATGTTCAATTATGTTATGACTTATTCTTAATAGATTAATTTATATTTACGTAATTCTACGTTATGGAACCCTTGAGACTTGTAATTTGTTAATGATTTGCATTTATGAAAATCTATTGTCTTATTCTATATTGCTTCTACATTGTTATTTATTATTGATTATAAATTCTTAAGAAAGAAAATAAATTATTCAGTAAACTTAGTAACATGTTTTAGGTTAATTTATCATGGGTTCCCTAGCGGGGCATTACAATTGGTATCAGAGCCCGAGTTTCTACACTAGGAACTCTAGGAGTTTGTAAGTGCATTATTTGTCCTATAGTAAACTTGAAACAAAAAAAAGCATAGACACATAACTCTTTTGTTTTTTAGAACCATTATATTGAAAATAAACATTTACGTCTTTTCTTTCTCTTAAAACATCTTTGAGATATCACTTTGTCTATTGATTGTCATAGGTGAAATACCAACCGAGGCTCGATTCATTTTTAGGATCTGTGTTAAATCCTCTGGCATCTCTGACCATATTGTTTCTCATGAAGTTGGTAATCATCTATATGAGTGTTTTATTGTGAGTGATTAGTTAAGCTTTCTTCTTGTATTCATGGTGTGGTTTATGCATCTAAATGATTAGAGATCATGGTTAGATTGCCTTGTTTGACTTACCATGATAATTGATGAGCGATGTTGTTTAGGATTTATATGATCCTTCTTGGTGTTGAGTGTCCTAGTTTGATGAATACCTTATTGATGACCCATATCTCTTAAAACATTATATGTTCTTGTGTGACCCTATTGCTATGTCCCTAGTGACATGATATTATTATTTTTTGATGACTAGAATTGTATGTTATTGATTGGATTTTATTGGAATGTTGCATACTATATTGTGTGAGTGTTAAAAATCAAATTTGAAAGTATAAGATAGATTCGAAATTAGGAAATAATTAATAATAATTTCATTTAAGTTGAAATGTATTGTGCATTAATTAGAAATAATGTATCATTTATTATAAGATGTGAATTTATATATTTATTATATGTGTTTATCATGCTAGTAGGCCAATTGGGTCAATGACCTAGGTCCCCAATTGAATTAGGTCTTGCATTCATATGAGAAGCATTGTAGCATATAACATAATTATAGTATTTTGGAAGAATTGAATAAATACATTTGCATATGATTACATAAAAGATGTTTGTAACAAGACATGTGATTTGATTGTCTATTGTGTTTGGGTACCTTCTCTAATGCATCTAGGATGAGGTACCTTTGGATGTCGTGAGAGGATTACTCCCCTGAGTGTGACTGACACGAGTCACCTTGTTATGTAAAATATGTTATGATTGATAATTTATTTTAGTTTTTGATTAATTATTCGTATTGTGTCTTGGCTAGCATTGAATTTTAGAATTTTCTTATGCCTATATTAGTCACATAACTCTCTTTCCGCTATCTATTTTGTGACATTGGTCACACTTGATTTACTGTTGAAATGACCATAACATTTTATATGACTTAATATTGATCTTGGTATTTCCCCACTTGGGTTTTGTCTTTTGAAATTTTATGGTGGCTATTCTAAATGTTTGATGTTGTTGGTTATTTTATGAAAATAAAATATATTGAGTATCATATATATGTTTTTGTGAGTGTTGAATTAACTATGTTTGCATGAACTTCTCAACTTATTATTTGATGCGAGAGTGTGTTTTATATAGTTGATTACTAAATATTTTCTATAATGAGGAGTGAATAAAGATCTAGATCCATTTAGAAAATGGGTAAATGATAAATGATGGATCAATGTGATTTTCAGTTTATGCTTAAACCAGGATTATGTTTCTCAAGTGATGGGATATGTGTATCCTTGTGTTAATGGATAATTATATAATTTTTGTATTATTTCTTGTGTGAAATATGATTGAGTGATGGTTAGATAATATATTTTGAATTCTAGACTATCTTAGTCATTATTGTTGGCTTCTAGGAGTAAGCCTAATTTAAGGGGCATAGGATGTAGTGCTCACTCCTTTACTATCATTTATGTTTGTGATGCTAACTCATTTAGACCACTTTTTTTTTATGAATATTAGATCTTCACTTACATTTAATGACTCAATTCTATGATAATTTAAATTATTTGATTTATATCATATTAGTTAGATAATGATGATTAATCATATATGATGATGTTACTTATGTTACAATTTTTACTAACCCCATTCTTGCATGTGTATGGTTGGCATGTATGTTTTATATTTTTGTTTGTTGTGCATGATGTGGTTGAGGGATGGAGTAATAGTTACTTTCTTGTATGTGTGTGTGTGTGTGTGTGTGTGTGCGCGTTTGTACATGCTCATCTTTTATGCAAGATTTCAGGCACCAGGCATCGACTTCCTTGAATTGTCAGGATGAGCATGCCCTATCGCAATATCTCAATGGTAGGAGAGGGGAGATAGCATTCAAGTCTAACTCCCAACCTAATCCATTTATTATCCTTAAATATTGGACAAGTATCTTATCTTCTACCCTCTGAATTTGTTAAGGTGATGTCATTCATGAACTCTTTCTTTGAGCTTGATTATTACTTTATGAGTTTAGTCAGTTTTTCCTTTTTGTTTGGTTGTTAGGTGACTTGATGTGAATTTTGATTTATTAATGCATTAAAAATTTAATTAAGATTAACTATGAGATTAAAATAATTATATCTTATGAATATTAAACATTAAATATATAGATATTTAATTAATGAAAATTAATTAAATATCATTGATTATTTAAAAGACTTAATTAGAATTCTAATTATGAAAATATGGATTTAATTAAATATTAAATAAAAAACTAAATTAAATATTAAATAAAAAACTAAATTAAATATTCAAAAAATATAAATTTGTATTAATTATCAATTTACTTATTAAGTGGTGCTAAAGATATTAATTATAGTTAAAATATAATCATGCGATTATATGCACACCAATTAAAAGGAATTGATTTATCAATTCTAAATCAGAAGGTTGAGTTAAGACACTTAACTGAGGGATTAGTTATAATTCTTTTAATAAATCAATAAATTGATATTTAATTATCAATCTAAATATTATTAATTTGCTAAAAATATTAATTATTAATTAAATATTATTATGCAATTAAATTTGTACATTTAGTTAATAAAATTGAAATATAAGTTTAAAATTAAAATTTGAGTGATTTGCATGAATTAGAATTATTAATTAAATACATAATTATTTTAAATGGAGAATTGATATTAGCGAGGTTACAGTTAAGTTCTGATTTCTCTAATTTTTAGTTAATTATTTTTATTGTTTTTATCAGTTGAGTTCTTATTTCTGATTGTGAGTTGCATGTTTGAGTGGAGTTTGATGGGTTTTCTATATTGGAGTCATTTTTGGTCATTCTTAGGAACACAGGTTTTGGAAGGTTTTATAGGTTTCACTCTAGATTGGAATTCAAGGAATCTTGGTAAAGCTTGGGACCTTGGAAGTTTTGGATTTGTGTTTTGGCTTTTGTGTGTGTTTTAGATTCAACTTATGGAATTAAGGTAGGGCTTGGAAAAATTTTAAAATATTTTTTTTTGAAAATATTCTTCTCTTTGTGTCTTCTAAATAGTTTTTGATTAAGTAAAACAAGTTTTACAGGGATCCTGAAACCCATAGCACCTTAAAGTTTAAAGTAATCAAGAGTACCAAGCAAGGAAATTAAAATAGAGTAGTTAGGATAGGCCACCATAGGGCCAAACAATAAAAAATAGAGAAAGTAAATCTGAGCCAAAGGACAGGCACCTAGACCAGTTATGCCAAGCTTCTATGCATGTTAGCCACATTGCTTTCAAGAGCCTCCATCGGTTGAACTATGTCTTTGACATTCTGCACTTGGGCTTGTGGATCTTTCTTCTCCCTCTTCTTCCAAGTTCGAGCCCTAGTTCTTTTACGTGGTCCTTCAGTCAGCTCCTTGTCCTCCTTCATAGTCCTCAGCTCCAATTTGGGGTTCATTTTTTCTTTCATCTTTTTAATCAGTAGCTTAAGGTTCTTGTTGGAAGTATTAAGGATGTTAAATTTTTGCTTTGCCACTCCCTTGAGGGTTTTTTCTAGACTTATCATTTTGGCTTCCATGTTCGAGACCTTGGTTTCCAGACTTGGCTTAATCTATGTGATCATTTCCTTGTTATCCAATCACTGAATTTTTTCCTTGATGTCCTTGATCTCATGGTAGAGCCATTTGAAAGATTGAAACTGGTCCAGCATGTTTTTTTTAGTGTTTAGAAAATCCAAGTCCATCTCCCTAGCTTTATCACTGAGCACAACTAGTGCAGGGTGTATCAATTCTTCCTTATGGAATTTACCATCTTTGTCCTCCATAATCTGAGGGTAGATGGCTTCCCTGATTATACCCATGTGCACAGTGTTGATGTTGAAATTTTTCTAGACCCTTTTACCCCTCCCAGTGTCCTGAATATTGTACTCTCCCCCTGAGGCTTCTTCGGTCTCTTCAATCCTTATGGATGACTGGTTAGTGCCCTTCTCATTTTTGTCTTCAGTCACAGGGGCTTTATTTTTAGTGTTAGTGTCAGGGGACTGAGGAGGAAGGGTTTTTTCCTCATTGATGGTGAGGTCGACCGACAAGTGGCCAGAAAGGTCCTACATAGGTTTGGTGGTGTCCTCAATATCTTGTTCTTGCATAACAACAAAATTCAAAATGGGGTTTTCCACTTCTTCAACTGAATCCATGTCTTCATCCTTTTCATTATACTCTTCCTCCGAATTAGCCTTCTTCCTATCCTATTTTTTGGAAGGGAAATCCTTCTTGATAGTTTTTAGGGTGCATTTTTTGGAAGGGGAGCCCTTACTCTATTTCTTGAATTCTACTTCCTCACTGTCATCTAAAGGAATGCCCACTGAAGAGCCCGAAGGAACATAATCCAAACTAGAGTACTCACTAATAGCCTTTCTATCCCCTATTTCCTTTCCCATGATTTGTGTTTTAAAGAATTCATTTAACAAGAGGATTAATCCTTCATCCAGAGTAGGATTAGCAATTTTCTTATCTCTAAAATGAGTTATATTCTTGTTCATTGAAGAGAAGAGATAATGAGGAATGGAAATATTGAAGCCATGCCTAAATTGATTAAGAAAGATGAAATGATAAGTGTGGATTCTGTCAAACCTGCTATCTAGGGTAATGTAGTAGATGAGGGCGTTTAGGACATACTGCCCGAGCATCTTCAAACTCCCAGGAAGGTAGTAGGTGCCCGCTTTGAAAATGATGTTCATCTCAGTGTCATCCCTCGTGAACTTTTTGACAGTCGTGTTGAAAAGTTTTTGGTCTTTGTAGAATTTTTCCTCAGTAGTAGGAATGCCAGAGACCAAAGAGATGACCTCCTCCGTGACAATGAACTGCTTTCCATCAATCTCCACCTTCCCTTCTTTCCAGGTGTTGACAAAGATATTTTTGATGTCCTTCCTACATCCATGGAGACGTTCAATAAAAGTGGTAACTTCCCCTTTCTGTAAGGCATTCCAAATTTTTGTTCACTTCTTCCATTTCTCACTGTCACCCTCTGGCTCCCTTCTTAACCTCTCCCCAACCATGGCTATAGTGATAGCTCTGGTAAACCTCTAGTTTTGTTGATAATTTATGCTTACCTTCTTTCTTGCTTCAACTAAGCTCTTTCCAAAAGGAGGATTTTTGAAATGAGTACCAGATATGGGGAGAAGAGCCCTAAAAGCATGTGGAAGTGATGTACAATTAAAAATTATGCAAGTCCACCACAACACACCATGAGTGAAATAACATCTCTTAACTAGCATGTTGTAGTTATAATAATTATTGGGTAAACCCACAGTACTTTGAAGATCACCTCCATCTAGAGAATCCAGCTGGACTTTATGGAAAGTTTCATAATTGTGCCTTGAGTAGTAATTTTCCTTGTTGGCAACCAATAAAGCGGTCTGATCAGTATCCTAGATGGCAATAGAGGTAAGCATGTGATTATAGATTTCATCCTCCCAAAAATAGGTTCAAGTGGCACAAAAAATGATGGCTAATACAAGATCAAAGCCATGTCTGCTAACCTGGCCTAGAGAGAACTAGTTGTTGTTGCTTCGTTGAGGATAATACATGGCTATCACAAAAAAATTTGTTGCTTCAGAAAAAAAATTTATTCTTCTAACTATCAACTTGAGTGAGCTAATGAGCTCACCGGGATATTTTGAAGTGACTAACATCTCTTGCTGGGAGTACAGGAAGCCTGGATGGTTTTCTAGGTTCCATCCGCAATATTTCTACTTGCTTCCTCTTGCCTTACTGACTTTCTCTTTTTCTACCTAGGGATTTAAGTTTAGCCCCAACATCGGCTCTATTTTTGCTTCTTGTAGCTACAAGAGAAACCAGAGAGGGATCTCTGCTTTTAGATCTCTTCTTACTTTGAACCTTTATCCATCCCTCTTTTTCCTCTTTATATTTAGCAAAGAGCTCCTCCATCTTGGTGAGTTGCTTAGGAGATATAGAACCCAAAAAAAGATCCATTTGTTGGACTTTATTAGAGTCCTGTATATCAGAGCAGTTGCATGAATCTGGGGACCCCCAGGTTTACCCCTAGCCAGGCTAGAATATCATTCTTCCAAAGGGGATTCTAAGGAATCCAAGATGAAGGAGGCAAAGGCAACACCAAGAAATGAATCACCCTCTTCCCCTTGACCAATGTCACAGGTGTTGTTAATGGAGTCTTGTAGAATATTAAATTCCAAGTCTATGCCTTCAAACTAGGGAGAATCCATTCTAAGAGCCGAACACTCTTGACTTGGCGTAGTTTTCTCCTTTGGTTCCCCAATGATAGGGTTTTCCAAGACCTCCTGATTTTCCTCTGGCTTATCCCATTTTTTCCATATTCTTTGATTTGGGACCTACAATTCAGTATGGGGAATGGAAGACTTCTTTGGAAGGTGTTCTAATTCATTACCTGACTTGTTCTTTGTAACAATTAGAGCTTTCCTTTCTTTTTCCAAGCTCATGTGCATTGGGCATGATCTAGCTTTATGTCCCACTTTCTTACAATGGAAGCACACAAAAGGGATACTTTCATAATCCAACTTTTGCAAATGTTTTCCCAGCTTAGATTTGAGAACAATGATTTCCACCATATCTTGACCCTCTTCCACCCCAATGTAGATCCTAGCATAGGTGAGGTGGCTTTTAGCCATAGTCACAGGGTCAATGGACAACAAAGAACCAAAGGATCTGGTGATACTATCAAAGACATCTTCTACCCAGAATTTCAAAGGGAGTTCTGGGAGACGAACCCAGACCGGGGCCTGAACGAAGAAAGAATCATTGAGGTCTAACTTCGGGGTCCATTTTTGCACCACAAGAGTAGCCTTACTAATTGACAAGGTGCTCGCACAGAGGATTCTATCTAGGTCTTCTTTGTAGTAAAACTCAAAGGAAAGAAATCCCTTCACCATGGCCATGACAAGGACTTGCCCCTTAAGCTCCCATTTCTTTTTTGCAAAGATTCTCACTATATCTATGTTGGGTCTAGACCCTACAAATTTGCCTATGAGTTTCTTCTAAATAGTTATTGTGTTTGGATTGATTGGAATGTATGTCTTTCTTCATTTATGGAAATTGAATTAATACCATTGTAGTTGTTTTATGTGTAAGAGATTTTATGACTTTTGAAAACTAATTGAAAATCCTAAGCTCTCTTTGAAATAGAATTGTACCCTGAAATAATTGAGAAAACTTTAGAATTCAATCAACTAAGGTTTGATTTAAATTCTACATAAAAAAATCTTGTGAATATATCTAAATTAGAATTAGAAAATGGATTGGGTAAATTTGTATTTAAATTCAATTTCTAAAAAGAATAAGAGACTATTATATATATATATATATATATATATATATATATATATATATATATATATATATATATATATATATATATATATATATATATATATATATATATATATATATATATATATATATATATATATATATATATATATATATATATATATATATATATATATATATATATAATTTTATGTGGAATTTATTATTGTCAATATTAATTAATATATTATTAATTTTTATTTGTATATTTTAATTAATGAGTTTTATTGATGATTGATAGTGATTAAAAAATAAACACACACACACACACACACACACACACACACATATATATGAAATATATGTATGTGTACATGCCAAGGTGTATTTTTAACACAAGTGTATGTGCATAAAATTTCATATGGAAAAAGAACAAGAAAGAAGGGTCTAATTGGGCTACCGATAACAAAAAGGAATGCCATAATCAACTAGAACTTATAGTTGAGATTTATTTTAATGTAATTAAATTAAATTATTGTTTGGTAATTATATTTAATAAATTAATTTATATAAGGAACTTTATAAATTAATTTATAGAGGTAAATCTTATTGAAGGTTATTAGAATTTAATTATATTTAATAAATTAATTTATACAACAAAAATTATAAATTAACTTATAAGAGAAAATTAAATGTTTTTTTTACTTTTAATGGAAATTTGATGTGGGTGTATTTTATAACACAATGTTTCCTTATTAGAGTTTTATTTGGCCTTGTTGAATAAGGTCAGTTAGGATAGATTGATGCTGTAGGTGGAATCTCATCTTTTGAACTTTAAATTATTTTATAAAATTAATTTTTTTGCACTTGAGTTCATATGTAATAAATTTATAACCATTTTGGTGTCTCGATTATAAGAGTATTATTTTGGGTTTATCTGGGATTTATGTCAGGTTTCTATTAAGTCCTTGACCTTTATGTTATTTGACCACAAAAAGTTGATGACCATTAATTGTGTTGAGTCCTAATTAACTTGGTCACCTTGTTTCTAAATTTATGACAATTTTGTATAATGACCTTTATGGATTATATTTTACTCCATGTTTGGAGATAGAAGCTTGATCCTTTAGATGATCTTTTGATATTGCGATTTGAACTATGAGATTCAGTATTTGAGTTATAGAGATGTTTAGTATGGGATGGATAGTTTGGATCCTTATATAGGATGAGGTTTTTTTTATTACACTCCACCACTTGTCTTTGACGACATTCATAGTTTATTCATTTATAGAAATATTTTATGATTTTTGTTTTGCTTTCTCTTTGGTTCTTTTGCTGGGATTATTAGGGCAGGTTATCTAGGAGCATAGAGGGGAAGTGGCTTACTTTGGAGGTGTCAGAGCCCTAAAGTGATTTCTTGGGTATTTGATAGAAATTATAAAAAAGTAGAGAAAAGGAAAGAACCCAAGTGTGAGTGCATGAAAATAAGTTACCAAGATCACCAAGAGAGAGAGAGAAGAAATGCTTCAAAGATCCAAGCCAAAAGATCATCAAAGTGCTCCAAGAACAACAAGAACTCAAAGATTTTGAAAGGGGAAAGCAAAGAAAACCCCTTGTGAATTATGAATGAGGCTCAAACCCTAAGGAAGAAGAAAAAAATGGAGCATAAAGCTCATTACAATATGGAGAGAAAGAATGAGAGAATAGAGAATATTATTTTGCAAGTGTGTGGGAGACATCTCTTAAGTAGAGATGAGTGGAGGAGTTTGCATGTAACTCCCATCTTAAATGAGTGCCACATTCATATTGTGTGTGTGACAAATGTGAGATTCCTCTTAAGGAAGAATATCTAATTTCCTTATTAAAGGAGTTACAAAAAGGTGACATGTCCTCCTACTTGGACTAGAGGGAAAATACAATATATGATACCTTTTTTTATCCTTTAAATACATATTTCACCAAGGAAAAATTAAATTCTAACACCCCCCTTTAATCTTTACTTGGGGTGATTACATCAATAGGTATCAAACCCAAATGTTTACAATGGATTTGAGATGTTTCTTTTGAAAGATTCTTCACTAGGATGTCGTTGGCTTGATCATCTTGCATGTCTTCAACTTGTGCTTTGGAGCTTGAATG
This sequence comes from Chamaecyparis obtusa, assembly GCA_027943335.1. NCBI lineage: Eukaryota > Viridiplantae > Streptophyta > Pinopsida > Cupressales > Cupressaceae > Chamaecyparis > Chamaecyparis obtusa. The sequence goes on along the minus strand of BSBK01002613.1, from coordinate 1,168,070 downwards.
GTACATAAGAGTGTTTTCTAATTGGATAGCTCTTTGAAAATACAAGGATGTAATTGCTTACAGAGGGGGGCCCAAATCTTCAAGTGACCATTGAGATTCTTGAGATGCTTTTATGCATTCTATATATTCATTTCCAGTAGAAAATAGAGGTGGAGCATAATCAACACCTGAGCCTTCAATAAGGCAAGAACCACTAGTAGAGAGCCCATCATTGGGATCGCCTAGTGCTGAATCAGTAACACTTTGGAAAGATAAATGATATTGTGAATCATGAGGAAAATAATTAGGAATTCAATCTTCAGTTGCATAAAATAAATCTGTAGTGTATTCATCATAATGTGAATCATGAGTCATAGAATTAGAAATGCAATCTTCAGTTGCATAAAACAAATCTGTAGCATATTCATCATAATATGAAGCCTCAAGAGGAGTAGAGCTAGTATAAGAATCACTAGTATTATCATTATCCTCTACAACAATCAAAGGATTAGTATTATCATCATGCATTTCATCTTAAGTAATAAACATATCTTGCAAAGTAACATTAAGAAAGTTAAGTTGGTAATGGTTTCTCTGTAGATTAGGGAGTAGGGAACTCAGAGAACAAGGAGGGGGATCCAAGGGTTAAGCAGAAAGATCCAGGTAAGGAGGCAGGGGCAGGAGAAGGGAACCTTCCCTCTTCTTCCTCAGCCTTGAAGACACAAACAAGGGATCAAAATGCCATTTATTTCCAATGGTCTACTCTTTTCAGAGTTCAACCTACAAGAAAGTCTTCTTTCCCTACTATAAAGGATCTTTCTGATAAAGAGAAAGGTAATTTTATCATAGAGATTCCTAATGAGTTGGTGGATCACAATATCGCCTCAATGGACCATACTCTTGTAGGAAAATTTGTGGGGTCTAGACCTAATATTGATATAGTGAGAATATTTTCTAAAAGGAAATGGGAGCTAAAGGGGCAAGTCCTTGTCATGGCTATGGCTAAGGGCTTCCTATCCTTTGATTTTTCTTGTAAAGAAGACTTAGACAAAATCCTTTGTGCAGGAACCTAGTCTATCTCCAAGGCTACTCTTGTGTTGCAAAAATGGACTCCAAAGCTTGATCTCAATGATTCTTTCTTCGTCCAAGCCCCGGTGTGAGTAAGGCTCCCAGAACTCCCTTTGGAATTCTAGGTTGAAGATGTCTTCGAAGGTATAGCCAGATCCTTTGGTACCTTGCTCTCGATAGATCTACTGACTGCTACCAAAAGCCACCTCACCTATGCCAGGATCTACATAGGGGTGGAAGAGGGCCAAGACATGCCAGAAATTATCGTGCTTCAATCCAAACTGGGCAAACATTTGCAAATGTTGGACTATGAAAGTGTCCCTTTTGCTTGCTCCCACTATAAGAAAGTGGGACATAAAGCCAGACTATGTCCAGTGCACATGAATTTGGAAAAAGAAAGGAAAGTTATAGCTGTAAAAAAGATCAAGTCAGGTAAACCCACTAAAAAGGATAGCCTCCCAAGGGAGAAAACCATTCCAAAATTTGACTTAGATGTCAAGACTCGTAGAGTGTGGAAAAAAAAGTACAAACCAGAGGACACTTTGGTGATTCTTGACTCACTTAAAGATAAGAAAAATCCTTATGAAGGGGAACAAAAGGATAATACCAAGTCAAGCCAAGAAAGCACTGCAATAAGAGAGGTGTCTCCCCAGTTAGAAGGCATAGACTTGGAAGTCAACATTTAGCATGACTCTATGATTGAAACCAGAGACAATGGTCAGGGGGAAGGAGGTGACTCATGCCCAGGTTCTATCTTTGTCTCCTTCATCCTAGATTCCCTTGAATCCCCATCGGAAGAATGTTTTCCAAGCCCAGCTAGGGTCATACCTGGTGGCCCCCTAGATTCTCACCTTTTCCCTGAGACACAGGTTTCAAACAAAGTCCAACAAATGGACTTTCTTCTAGGAACTATCTCTCCAAGGAAACTCACCAAGATGGAGGAGATCTTTACCAAATACAAAGATGAAAAAGAGTCTGGTCAAAGGTTCAAATTAAAAAGAGAACCAAAAGAAGAGACCCCTCTTTGGTTTCTCCTACAGCTACTAGGAGAAAAAATAGAGCATACGTTGGGGCTAAAATCAAATCCCCAAGCAAAAAGGGAGCTAGTCAGATAAGGCAAGAGGAAGCCAGTAGGAATATCGTGGATGGAACCCAAAAAACTATCTAGGCCGCTTACACCCCCAGTAAGAAATGTTAGTAACTCCAAAGGACCCTAGTGAGCTCATTAGCTCACACAAGCTTATTGTTATTCGAAGACCTCTCATCTCTCATCACTAGGGCTCTTTATCTCATAAGGTTAAGCTAGTAGGAACCCAGTTGAGGAACATCTCAAATATCTTCTCTGTAGCAATAAAAAATGAAGCAAAAGCCATGTTTGAAACTCAACAGGGTAACAATGACTGGTTCTCCCAAGGCCAGGGTCGTAGACGTGGCTATGGTCGCGGCTTAGTCATCATTTTTGTTGTTACATTGACCAATCTTTCTGAGGCTGACTTTACTCATCACGTGTTCACCACCGTCACCATTTGGGTTGCTGACTGGATTTCCTTTCTGGCCACCAGCAAGGAAGCTTACATCATTTGGACCAATGTTGATACTTTCCATCAAGTAGAGTCAGATTCTCTGGATGGAGATGATATTCAAAGTACTGATGCAATAATTAAAGATAATTATTATTTCAAAGGGCTTGTTCGGATGAGTTATTTCACTCATGTCTAGCTAGGGAGGAATTGCATGAGTTATAATAACATGTTGCCTCCACATACTTTTAGGGCCCCCTTCCCCAAATCTTGTAATCATATCAAAAATCCAACCTTTAGAAAGCTCTCAGATAAGGAATTTAGAAAGAAGGCAAGTAGCAATTTTTGGCTAAACTAGAGGAAAACCAGAACCTACATGAAAGTCATGGTTGGGGAAAGGTTAAGAAGGGAGCTGGAGTGTTATAGTGAGAAATGGAAGAAGCAAATGAAAGTCTAGAATGCCTTACAAAAAGGGGATATCACAACTTTTATTGAAAGACTCCATGGTTGTAGGAAGGATATCACTAAAATCTTCGTCAAAACTTGGAATGAAGGGATGGTGGAGATTGAGGGAAAGTCATTTACTAACACAGAGGAAGTTATATCAATGGTCACCAGCATTCCCATCATCAAAAATAAATTCTACAGAGACCAAAAATTATCAGACATTTCTATCAAAAAGTTTGCGAGGGATGACAAGGAGACGAAAGCCATAGTTAAGTTAGGAACCTTCTACCTTTTTGGGAGCTTGAAAATGCTTTGGTAGTATGTTCTGAAGGCCCTCATCTTGTATGTCACCCTAGACACTAGGTTTGATAGAATCCACACCTATCATTTCATCTTGCTGAATCATTTTAGGCATGGTATTAAGATTTCCATTCCTTTTTATCTCTTCTCTTCTATAAACAAGAATATCAATGGTTTTAGAGATAAGAAAATTGCTAATCTCGCCTTGCATGAAGGATTTCTTCTATTGATCTATGAATTCTTTAAAGCCCAAATCCTAGGCAAGGAAATTGAGGATAGAAAAGTTATTAGTGAGGACTCTGGGTCAGATTATGTTCCTTCAAGCACTCCTGAGGGAAAACTTTCAGATGATAGTGAGGAAGTCAAAAATAAGAAATGGAACAAGGGTTCCCCTTCCAAGAAGCATCCCCTGAAAGCTGTCAAATTAAAAAAACCTCAAAAAAGAAGGATAGGAAGGAGGTTCACTCAGAGGAAGAGTACAATGACAAGGAGGAAGAAATGGATATGGAAGACAATGAGGGTAATCCCAAAATGGAAGTTGTAGACATGCAAGAACAAGTCAAAGAGGAAATCCCCAAATCAATGAAGGACTTCTTAGGTTGCCTATCAGTTGATCTTACTATAAGTGAGGAAAAAACCCCTCCACCTCAATCCCCTACTGACACCAATATTAAGAATCACAACCCTGTTACTGAAGACCATAATGATGAGCAGGGCACTAACCAGTCACCTATAAGGATAGATGAAACTGAAGATGCCTCAGGGGGGAGTATAACAGTTAGGATACTAGGAAAGGAAAAAAGGTCTGGAGAAATTTCAACATCAACACAGTGCGAATGGGAATAATTAGGGAGGTCGTTTACCCACAAATTATGGAGGACAATGAAGGAAAATTCCACAAGGAAGAGTTGATTGACCTTGCACTGGTTGTTTTAAGTGATAAAGCCAAGGAAATGGATATGGATTTCCTCAACAATACCAAGAACAACATGCTGGATCAGTTTAGATCTTTCAAATGGCTCTACCACGAGATTGAGGACCTCAAAGAAAAAAGTCAGAGCTTGGACAACAAGGAACACACCACAGAGAGAAAGTTAAGCCTGGAAACCAGGGTCTAGCACTTGGAATCCAAAATGATAAGCATTGAAAATACCCTAAAGGGAATAGCCAAGCAAAATTTCAATATCCTCAAAACGTCCAATGAGAACCTAAAGGTGTTAATCAAAAAATGGAAGAAAAAATGGAAACCACAGCTAATCAAAAGACTAGGGAGGATGAGAAGGAGCCCGCTGAAGGACCAAGAAAAAGAACCAGTGAAAGAATCAAGAAAAATGGGGAGAAAATTGATCCCCAAAGATCCAAAGTTTAGAAGATGAAAGACACTATTCAGCTGATGGAGGCCCTTGAAAGCAATGCAACTGTCATGCTTAGGAGCTTGGCATAACATTTTGGTGCCTTTCTTCTTTTCCTTGTTTATACTGTTTCTTTATTTTTTCTTGTTCGACCCTCTAGAGGCCTATTCCTTGGTACTCTGTACCATTATACTCTATTTTGATTTCATGCTTATCTTTTTATCTTACTCTATTGGGGGTTTCAGGATCCCTGTAAAACCTATTTTACTTCATAAAAAACAATAAGAAAGTTAGATATAATTTCCTGCTCTTGGTCAAACATATCATCAACATGAGAGCAAGGATCATCAAATTCCATTGCATCATAAGGAGAGAGCATATAATCACTTTAAGTAGAAGATAGTAATCAAGAGGGTTATTCCAAGAATATCCATCATCATGATATTCATCCCAAATAGTATTATCATCAAAATGAGAAGTAGACATCCCATAACGAATAGTGAGAGCATGACAAGTGTTATTATCATGATAGGTTTCATTATTAGGAGGAGATGACTTTTCATGTTTAAGTTTCTTAAAACAATTATTGATCACATGACCAACTTGTCGGTCTTTAAAACTTGTTCCCACATAGTGCCAGGTTTACACTATGATTGACAAACTAGTTAGTCTTCACTCCAAAGTCTAACAAGGGAAAAAGTGCCAATTGATGAGGATAAAGAACATCCTCCTTCTGCTTCTAGCTCCACATCACTCAGGTGGGTATTGCCTCATCTGCACACTCATGACTCTTCTTGAGTTGATGAACAAAAGGCCTGCAGATGTATTATTGTGGAATAGTTTCCAGACTCCTGTAGGTATCCTGTACCCCAATGAAACCACATCTGATGCAATAACCTGATCTACATGCAATGAGTCTAAAAACCATATGGGACCTCCTACGACTACTACCAACATGAAGGGAAAGGATTTCATTTCAATGGTTGATGTTGGGTTGAATGGACCCCTGAAGTATCCTAAGTCTCTCATAGACCAATGCCTTATCCAATGGGAAGCAGAGTCAAATACTTCATTGCAATAGAGCTATGAAATAAGAAGACAACACACTCACCCTGACCAGATCATACATTACCAAACCACCTGTGCACCCATATATGTTATCACTTATCCAAAGGAACACCTAGGAACAAGTAATACATTAACCAGTATCCACTAGAAGACAAGCATGATGCATCTTTGATACCCCAGCCCATACATATCTGAACACCAGTCCTAGATTTAGTTGCTTATGCGAAAACAACTCTATTGAAGACACTCACTGGAAATGCAAGTAGAAAGAGTACACACCCTTGATGCTGTAATCTATAAGTCTAAAACCCAGATGGAGACAATCTGATACAAGAACAAGTATGCTGCAATCTCATACATAAGACATCTGTTACAATTTCATTATATTCCCATAGCTAGAAAGGATAGAGGGAACACCCTATATGCAGAGAAGAAGGAAAAAACATTACAGGAAGAACATTCATGGAACCAGTCCCCACAACTGTGGAAGAAAGGAACCTAGACAAAGATAAAGAATTAACTACTTATACCACTGGTTACCTTGGAATCCTAAACCAGTAGGATGCAACAAGCAACGGGTAACCAGGGTAAAGGCTTACAACTGCTACACCAATAGAAAAATTTCAAAATTCAAAAGCTCTTGTAGAAAGCCTCGAGCCACAAAATCTACCCATCATCGCATGACAAAACACCCCTGCAAACACTCACGGCATCCTAAACCACACTGCAAACCAATCGCTTCTCACCAAATAGGGTCTTTTCTGCATTGCATTCCATAAAAAAGTACCCCCTATTGCTGGAAATTCAAACTCAAACTGTAATGGTCATCATGCAATTCATGGGCTTCATATTCCTTAACCATTTGCCCCTAGTCGCGCAACTGCATAGTCACAACCTCACCGCCATAGGAAACGGGCAACAATTTCTGCTTGGTCGCATGATCGCATAACCCAGAAATGGGTTATGCAAACATGCGACACATCATTTCCCCGTGCCATCTTCATAACCGCTGACACCAAACTGTTGCCACAAAAGGGCATGTCGCATGTTTGCAAGCCAAAAAACTGGCTCACGCGAACATGCGGCAAGCCACAAACATGCACCCTACCGGCTGTTAAATCACCGTCGAGCTATCCAAAACTGGGCCCATGTTCAAACCTTAATATCCCACCAGGACGGACCAACCAGAAACCACCACGACACCACCTACCACCGAGCCCACCAAATAGCCACAAACGGGCCCCAGGACACATGGCACCCTGTCGCATGATCGCATAGCCCGAAGATGGGCTATGCGAACATGCGGCAACCCGCAGACCACTACCGTAACTGCCACCACAACCACCACCGCACGGAGTCAACAAGAAATGTCAGTCGCATGATCACATAGCCTTGCAAAAGGCTGTGCGAACATGTGACTAACCACCACAGCACCCACTTCTCTACATCTCCCGAGCCCACCGATGAAATGCCACCACACTGCCATGGACACATGTCAACCGGTTGCATGATCACATAGCCAAAAACTAGGCTATGTGATCATGCGATAGCCAACCAAAGGCCACCACATGACCACCACTGGAAACATGGAACTGCTTTACCATCGGGCCCCATGCGCAAGGAAGGAGTAGTCAGTCGCATGGTCGCATGTCAGAAAACTCTGACATGTGATCATGCGACAACCAATAGGAACACGCACCTTTTCCTCCCCTCTGACATTGGGCCCACCTCGTCGCACTTGCGCACTTAAGACAAAGAACAAGGAGAGCCGGCAGAAAAGAAGATATGCAAGGTCGAAAATACACAGGGTTTTCGGTGAAAGATCGAAAACACACAGAATTTTCAACATGACACAAAGGTAAACAAGGAAGCCAAAAACATCAAGGGTTTTTATGCAAGCCAAAAAGGTCGAAAACATCATGGATTTTTTAAAACACTGTGGGTTTTCGACACTATGGCAGATTTTGACAATATTTCTAGCAGACCTTAGAATTTGAATATCTTTCTGGGTTTGGCAATTTAGGAGATGCAGTTTGGATTGAAGCAAGGTGACAATAATAAAGAGCACAAGGCAAGACATTTACAAACACTTGCAGGGGAGAGGCCAATCTCATAAGATTTTGCAATGACAGAAAAAAGGCCTAACACAACTTTCCCACAATAATTACAATGGGGTCTACTATAATTGTTATGATAACCATTATTATGATTATTTGAATAACCATTATTATGATGATTATTGTTATGATAATTATTGTTTTTATTGGAATAATTATTGTTATGATGATTAGTATGTGAGTTATTATTTGGATTTTGAGTTTTAGATACAAAAGCATGTTCAACAGATTTAATAGTACCAAATTGCAACAATTTATCCTCCTCTTGATGTAACAAATTTTGAAAAATAGGATAAGTTAAAAGAGGAGTTAAACTAGAAATAGCAAGCTGAGAGTGGATGTTAGTGATCAGTTGTTGAATTTCTTTAGGGAGACATTACTTAAGAATTATAGTGATCAATCTAATATCTGTAAGAGTAACATTTAAACCATTTAACTAAGTTCTAATAGCATCAAACTTGAGTAAAAATTCATCCGTAGATTTAAAATTTGTATACCTGAGGTCTTCCAAGTTGTCTTGGAGCTGAATATTACATGATTCAGAGGAGCTGTCATAGGTTTACTTCAAGATGTCCCATGCTACATGAGATTTGGTGCAATGTCCAATCAAGACATAGAGATCGGGACTGATGGAGAGTCCAATTAGACCAAGTGCTTCATCATTCTTACCTTGACATGCATCTTTGGCAGTTTGAGCAGCAGAGGCAGCTGGTTCAAGAGTCGCATCTGTGGCAACTTCAAGAAAATGTTTAAAATGGAAGAGGAAAGAAACATGCGTCTTCCATTGATGATAGTTAGAGCTAGTTAGTTTAATTTTTGGAATTAGATTAGGCATGATGAAAATAGAAAGATAAAAATAAAATTACAATAATGAATTTGAACAGATTGAGGTATATATAAAAATTTAAAATTTTATTAAATGCTTTAAAAGAATGAGCTAGAATTGATAAAAAAAATATATATATAAGAGTGAATAAGCGAATAAATAGATAAATGGAACAATGTTAAACAACTAATTTTGATTTTTTTACACAAATAGTTAGAAAGAAAAAAAATTTAAACTTAAATATTATGATAAAATTGTTAAAATTCACTAAAAGAATTGAGTGAATTAAGATTTAAACTAAGAGTAAAAAAAATGATGATTGAACTTAATTATGAATATATAGATTTGAACAAATAAATAAGATGAGTTAAAGATTCAAACTAAAGCTATTTTAATTAATAAGCCAATGTGATTTAAATAAATATCCTCCATCCTAATTAATTAATCAAAATATGTGATTTAAGAGATAATAATAATTTATTCCCTGCAAAAAAAAATGTCAGAGATAATAAAAGTAACTGAAGCAATAGAAATATAATTATATATTCTGCCAAACTAAAACTATTCCCTGACAAATACTAAATTATAAATTAAAGAGAAAAAGGCAGGGGAGACCAAGACTGGTTTTAAAAAATAGCAGACATAAATTTCTATTTGCGGCCAAAAGAGGAGCTCACGCAGGGAAGTAGCATCACATGTAAGTGTTAGAAACTGCAATTGAAGCAATTGTTGGATTGTCATTGATGTCAAACCTTAACTGGTAAGACTATTGCTATTTAAGAAAGTACTATATCTATTTGAGTGTTTCTAAGGGGATAGGCAAGGTTGGTAACAACAACACCTAAGGAAAGGTTGAGTTATCTTGATACTTCAATGAGTACTTGATTATGTGGCATAATGATAAGACAATGTATTGTTTATCTAAGTAAGAATGAAGACTAAACTGGTAGGCTTATCTGAGAAAAAGTGAAGAAATCTAGTTTGAGCTAAGTGTTGTTTGTGTCGACCGAGCTAGTATATGCTAAGTAAAATCAGTGTTGACCTAACACCAGTTAATTATCGAGGAAGATAGTATTAGCCAAGGAAATAGTTTATGTGGTGACCAAGCTTTCCAAAGAAGACCAAGAAGTTGAACACAATATTGACTGAGCGTCAGTATTTTGTATTTGAGGAAGAATTCAGATTTCCAACCAACATCATTGAATTCTTAGATTATGTAAAATGTGTTGACTTTATTTATTGATTGTATGAAAGCATTTAATGCACTGTAAAATGTTTTATTGTAAATCTTTAAGAGATTCAAGATATTTCTAGAAGGATAGCCGAAGAACATAATGTAGGATGGATTCAATGAATCTGACCTAACCCTAAGATCTACGAAGGAGTTTAAGTGGCAAAAGATGTATTGACCTAATAGAGGTAGTGTAATCACCTAAAAATGGACAAAGATCAAATCAAAGAAAATCAAGACAAATCAAAGAAAATGAAGGACATAATTGAATTAATTGAATCACAATGCATATTTAGCCAATCAAAATTAAAATCAAGTCTTAATTCAAGATCAATCAAAATTGAGAATATTTTAATCAAATGCAATCAAATCAAAATACAATCAAATCAATTAATTGTATAGTCTTGGATTAAATTAAATTCAACCCCTTCAAAGGGTACATGGCTAAAATAAATCAATAAAATCAATTAATAAATCTCAATTACTCTCAACAACCCAAAAGGAGAGGAAATTTGGGCAACCAATGAGATTTGAGGAAAGGCATTCACATGGATCAAGCCAAATTCAATCTCAATCACTCAAAGTGAAAGAGAATCTTGACCATTGATCTTGTCTACTTGTCCCAAGCTTTGAGGACACAAACTTTGCATTGTCTTCAAAGGGTGGAACCAAAGACTCAACCAAGGCTTAATCATGATCAAATACAACTACACCCCCTACCATTGGAAAATCTATAAAAGGAAGGCCTAAATCCTTCATTATTATCAACCACACATTTGAGAATTGCATTGAACCTCTTGTAATTTGAGTTTAGAAAGGCATTTCACAACTTAATTAGCATTTACTTTGATATAATTGTTAGCTTTAACTTGTTTATCTTATCATTCTCATTCTAGGACTGTCATTAATGAGAGCTTTCTGAGAGCTTTGCATTAACAATCTTAGTTAGAGAGCCATAGGATGCTCAATTAATCATTAATTTGCTAAATAGTTTTCTCTATTGCTTTGTGGTTTAATTTAGTTAATATTTCATTTATTGATTAACCTTAATTCTATGAAGATACTTTCATTAGTATACAAAATGGCGCCCACCATGGGGCTCTAAGCCTCATTTTATCATTTTCATCATATTTTGTATGCTTTTATCTTCACTTTTCCATGAATTTTTTGCAGAAAATAGGTGAAGTCATGCGTACAAACAATTCAATCATGCCTACAGTCATTCTAATGATGCTTGAGATCTTTGTTCTGATGCCTGCTAGCTGATAACTCATGCCTGGTTGATCACTTCTATTCTGTCTTAAATTCTTTCTTGTCACTTGTGAGATGGATGCTCATGCCTGTGAGATAAATTGTTTAGCCTTTGCGCATAAAGTCACGCTTGTGACTTAAGAAGTGTCACGGATCTACTATTTTTTATCTTCTGTGACCAAACTTTGCTATGCACTTTGAAGAAGCAATCACGCCTAGCATCTTCTATTTTATGCTTAGTATTGTTAAATTGTCACTTCAGATAAATCATTTTACACAATTTTCAATACTCTTTACACTTTGTAATAAATTATTCACACTTGATTAACTTTCAATGTCTCCTGTATCACTGGAAAGTGATGCTTGCTATCATTAAAGTTACGCTTGCTAACAATTTGATCATGCGTATTAGCTGGACAATGTCACTTGTAGTCTGTTGTCTTAATTTGCTATCAGATTGATCAATTCAATTATATAACTCTCTGTCTATATGTTTTTTTACTATAAATGAACAGGCACAGAAAGGTCCAAAAACTAGAGAGAAAGTTTAATCAAGAGGAAAAAGCTTTGGCTAAAAAGATCAAGAAGGAGAAATTTGAGCATATTAAAGTGGTTCTTGAGGAATCGCAAGAGGAAGAAAATGAGGTATATCAAAATTATCTTAAGGTTGTAGATGCTTACAAGACAAAATTTGTATCTCTCAATTGGATTTTTACTCCTTAGTTCAACTTTTTCCTTAAAAATTTGCAAATAAGGTGCTTAAGGTTCAATACATAATTCTTTGCTTCTTCAATTTTGATTTGGTTCCCCTCATTGTGATTGGTTGTGTTAACTAACTTGCTGGTCGAAAAGCACATTTGGAAGGATCTATTGCCAAGGTAATGATAAAAACAATGAAATCACTCAAAAATGCCACTAACTTCGGTTAGCTACAAGGAAAAGGTAAGCCTCAACTAGTCAATATTTTCCCTTAAATTGTAGCATTGGTGCATTTCATAATCTATTAATTTGGATAGCTAAAGGGATTAAATCAGACACTAAATCAAAGCCCCTTGTTTGTGGAAGAGAGTAGAAATACTCAAATCCCTATAGTTAGTGGGTGAAAGAAATTGAACAAAATTGTCTATTGTGTTTGGGAACTAAAGGAAAAGTTAGGGATATGCTCTTCACCTTTTGGTGAACCAAATTTCTAAAAACTTGACCTTAATTCCATTCTCCTTGCTTTGAATGAACATGCTAGAGAGTTAGTGGGCTCACCTCCCAAGTTGTGCCTTAACGAGGCCAGTGAGAGGGACAAACCAAAGTGGGATATGCTCACTTTTTCTGTGGGAATCCAACCCACTCTAAAATGAAACACATGCATCCTTAATGGGGTGTGTGACAAATGGATTTTAAATTTTTCAAATTTCCTCTAGTAGTCCTCACGGATTGTGCCAAATCATACTTTTGTACATGTGGGAAACCCCTTAACATACTTGGGGGATGAAAGTTTAAAGTCTATTTGAACAGAACCAATATTAAATCCTTGATAAAATAGCAAGACCACCTTTTAGAGCCATGTTTACGAACCAAATCTTGTGCTAGGTAGGTGCTTGAAGTGTCTTTTTGTGCAAAACCTATGACAACGTTCTTCAAATCAAACATTTTGTGTTAAGTAGGTAAAAAGAGACAAGTGAATGCATGATTGTTGTATTTGAAATACATAAACAAGTGAGAGATATATCCATTGAAAACTCATCTTATATTTTTAAATCTCTTCAACATAAAATCAACAATTTTTGAATCAAGGATCATTCCCAATCAAACCCTTGTTGGATACCAGTTTCCACACAGTCCCACACATATAGGGTATCAATACAAGGAGATAGCACACTTTTTGCAAACCAAGGGCAAGAAGTTGAATACCAAAGTCTTTACAAAGATCCTAATCAAGAAGAAATTTTTTCAAATCTATTTGAAAAAAGACTTGGAGAGATGGTGGATAGAAATTTGGCATATCATAATCACAATACCAACAATGTCAATTATAATTCCAAAGAAACACTCGAGGAAAGGGTTGAGAAAGCTACCCAAGACCTAGACTTCCTAGAGGTTATGGAAAAATTGATAGACAAGGATAAGGAGAAGTTTTTCCTAAATCTAGCCCAAAAGAGAGTAAAGTTGCCTTATGATTTTGACAATGACGAACTCAAGAAAGACCAACACCAAGATGACCCCATGAATGTTATGACTAGGTAGATAAAGGCCTTCCAAGAAAAAATTGATAACATGAAGAAGGCAGTTGAACCTAAGGCCTTTTCTATAGAAGCTTTGTGTCCTTTCCCTTTTGACAAAAGCATAGCTATGGTATCTTTTCCTTTTAATACCATTTTTCCTAAATATGATAAGTACATGGGTAAAAAAGACCCAAAGGATCATCTAAAAGATTTTTGCACCCTAATCATAGAGTTCATGCACAATGATGCATATCTAATGAGACTCTTTCCTAGAAGCTTAGGAGGTCCCACAATGGAGTGGTTTTCAAAACTAGCCTTGGGAATAAAGACCTTTGAGGAGTTAGCCTCCAAGTTCGTAACCCATTACTCTTATAACATTGAGCATGAAATTACAATGCTCAAGTTATGTGATACTAAATAGAAAGATGGAGAGTCCTTCTTAGGATTCCTACAAAGGTGGAGGACCGTTTTCGCAAGGTATCCACGAAGTATCCCCAAGAAAGAGAAGATGGAAATCTTCACTAACAATTTGACCTCAGAAATGAATTATAGATTACAACTTCAATGTCCCCCAACATTTGAAAAACTCATCAGAAATGGGATCAAGATTAAAGATTTTTTGGTCAAGAGAGGTGAAATCAAATTATTTAAAGATAACAAATCCAACAACAACAATAATAACAGCAACAACAAAAATTATGTGCCTAAGTATTTCAATAATCAAGGGTCTAATTATAACAATGATAAATCTAAATCATGGACCAAGAATAACAACAAAAACCTTGTGAATGATGGAGTTGTGGAGGCCCACACCTTGAAGTCAACCCCTTTTATCCTACCATATGGAGCAAATTCTTCAAATAATGTTAGTCAATCAAACAAAGCTCCATATAATTCCAATAATTCCAATAACAATCCTAACAATTCCAACAATAATGCTAGTGGGGACAAACCAAAATTCTCCTACTCCAATTATAATAAAAGGAAATTCACCTACTTAGGTGAACCTTTGGAGAATGTATTAAAGACCTTGGTTGCCAATAATGTCATCACATTACCCGATATGAAAGAATATGAACCTAAAGTTAAACCTTATTGGTGGAATGTGGCCCATCACTGTGAATATCATCGAAATAGAGGTCACCCAACAAATGAATGCATGAGGTTAAAATAATTGGTGCAAGATTTAATTGACAAGGGAACCATTCAAATTGAAGGACCACAAAATAATGGAGATCATATGGCCTTCAAGAACCCCTTTTTGAATCATGAAAAGGGTGAGTCATCAAATACAAATCAAAATTAAAAAAAAGGGCAATGAGAAAGTGAACTTTGCTCATACATATGATAACATGATAAATACTCTAAGAGAAGAGGATCAAACCATAAACGTTATCATAGTGAAAGATAAGTCAAGGGAAGTATCATCAAATGTTGTCACTACGGGGCAAGCATAAAACATTATCCTACCTACAAATGCTCCAAAAGTTGTGATATCAAATAAAGCTTCAACTTCATCATCAAAACAATACAACTTGCTTGATCAATTACAAAGAACTCCTGCTCAAATCTCTATTCTTGAGCTACTCAAATTATCACCAATTTATAAGGATATCTTGGAAAAGGCCTTGTTGGAAACAAATGTGCCTCTAAATTTGGAGGTAGACAAATTCCAAAATATGGTAGGAAACCTAATTGCACCCCATTGCCTATCATTTTTCAAACAAGATGACATGTCCCTTAATCATCCTCAAAATCTGCCCCTACATATAGAAGTGTTGTTCCATAAGCATAGGGTGAAAAGAGTCCTTATAGATGGAGGAGCTAGCCTAAAAATTTGTACCCTTAGCTTGGTGAAAGCCCTAGGATTTTCTGAGGAGGCTATTGACCGTAAGAAAAAGATAACCATAAAAGCCTATGATGATGAAGAAAGAGCCTCAAAAGGAGTCATAGTATTACCCATAAGAGTTGGTCCCATGCAAAAAGAGACCATATGCCAAGTATTGGACTTAAAGTTGACCTAAAATATCTTGTTAGGAAGGCCATGGATCCATGAAATGCAAGCCGTTGCTTTAACTTATCACCAATGCCTAAAATTCCCATATCTAGGGCAAGAGATAATGATAAGTGGGGATCTAAACCCATTCTAATATTGTAATAATGTCAAACCTATCAATGAATCCTTAGTCCCACACAATATAGAAGGGTCTATACCTAATCAAATGGAGCAAGGTCAAAGTTATAAGGACACCCCTTTGTTGAAAGGAAAAGAAAAGATGGAAGAAGAAGTTATTATTGAAGACACACCAAAACTCATTAACCAAACTACATCGACTAAAGGAAAAGAGAAGGTTAATGGGGATAAAATTATTGAAGAACCAACAGAAGATCATACTAAAGCTACCCAAGTGTACACTAAAGAGGCCCATTATCAAAAGATGGACCAAATTATGAGAAAATTTTATAAGCAATGCAAGATCAAGAAAAAAGGCGTAGGTGAATACTCCTTATCTATGATGGACCTACCTTTATCACCCAAGTCCTTTGGGAAACTCTCAAATATACCCCATAAATATAATGATAACTTTGTGAAGGAAATTACATCATCCACCATGGATGAAGAAGACAATGAGATCCTAAATTGGTTGTACAAAGATGAAGAATCAAGTGCCCACATCAAACATATGCAAAATATAACCATTCCCACACATCAATATGGGAAAGGGTTTTCAATCATGCAAAAGATGGGTTACAAAGGTTAAGGACCTTTGGGCACAAAGAATGAAGGGATCATTGAACCCTTAGAAAGTACATGGCAATATTTCAAGGAGAAAGTAGGAGTAGGGTATCTTGAGGAAGGATACACTCAAAAACATTATCCCAAGCTTTATAGCCAAATATTAAAATTAGAATCTCATAGTGATGAGGATTCTAATGAATGGGAATGGGAGACCCTATCAAATGAGTCATGCCAAGATAAGGGTATTGATGTCATTCATACCTATGCTTCTACCAAAAATGAAGGACCAATAACAGAATCAGCTTCAAAGCAAGCATCTAGTTCTAGCCAAGTGATCCTAAATGATGTGCCAAGCATAAAAATAGAGATAAATCAATGGGTAGGAAAACCATACGTTCCTTCATGGAGACCTACTATGGAAGAATAAAATGTTAGGTTTAATCCACATGAATTTTATCCAACAGAAACCCTAGAGGAGTCTAGTGAGGAGGACTTTGATCCTTCTTCTTTAGAACATTTAGAGGAAGCCCATGTTTGAGATTTTCAAGATACAATGTATGAACCCTATAATAATGAGATATACACTTTAAACCCAATCAAAACAAACCTAAGTGTTGAACCATTGACCCTCATACACCCGAACTTAATTTAATGGAGTTCCATTGAACCAACTACACTTCCAATTTTCTTAAATGACAACATGGTGTCCCAATACCTTAACGCGGTTGAACCCTCTTCTATCTGTTAGCACTAAAACTTGTAGAGGGTTGAAATATTTTAGAAACTCACTGAACATATGACCCATGTATTCCCAATAGCTTCATCTAGCACAATTTAAATGCTAAGGTACTAAGGCTTTGAGCCTTCTTCACTTTGAATGTAAAACTCAGGCGGGTTTACCTTTCAATTGCTTCTACAAAGCATAACAAAATTGATCTATGTACTTGACATAGCCAATACAGCTCATAAACATACAAATAAAAGTAAATGGAGATAATTTCTTGATAAAATGATGGTGAACAAATGTAAATCAAACTAAACCAGTGCCTTATTCATTAGGCTAGAGTTAAAACCAAACATCTACAAAATCCTATTAACACAAAGATAATGAAATTCAAATAAATTACCTAACAATTTATTCTCCCAATTCCCCACCCTGCCATCAAATTCATGCATAAATTTTCAAATCCTAGAGACCTCCCTAAAGGTTTACTCTTTCCTTGAGAGAAACTTGAGCTCAACCCCTATATTCACCTTGTGAACAATACATTAAAAAGCCTTACTAATTAATGCATAAGAAATTCAAAGCATCCATACATAAAGACAACCAGAGATAGCAACGGAACTTCAATATATTTGTATTAATTTTCAGCTGTATCCATTACAATTTCAACAAAATTTCAAAGAAGTCAGATTCTATATTAAGTCTTTCTTTACAAAAACTTCGACCACCTTTCAAAAAGAGAAAAAACTTGCTATATATACCTACAACCATCTTGGAATCCTTGAAAGGATGCAACAAGCTTTGGATGGCGAGGATACCTACAAACCAAAAGACAGTGATTACAGTAACAGAAAGTAGTTCACAACTACTAACATCTTCACAGGTGGCACCTTTGTCTGGAGATATTTCAGAGTAGTTACCTTGATTTGTTACATGAATGATGACCACTATTACAAGCTAACTTACATCATCCTATGTTTGAAACATAGTCTCCCTTGAATTCTGGATCAGGTGTCATGTGTGCTCTATTCTTCTTCTTCTTCCAACACTAGGACAACTGGCTTCTTCTTTTTCCTCTATCATTTTGTCCCATGCTGCCACATCATCATCAGATGACCAATTGTAGGCTTGCAGTTCTTATAGTGACTTGATCTGTTGGTCCCACATAGAATTAGTTATAGCTTTAGCTTCTTCCACAAACTATGTGCAGTCACCTTCAATTGTAAACAAACTATCAATTATACTATTGCACCCTTCCAAGTCTAGGACACTATCACTATTAAGGAAAGCATCTTGTTTAATTACCAATTGATCCATTGATGCCTTCCACTCATCTATACTAACTACATTTCCATTCTCACCATACACTAAAGGCAAGTACTTACTGTAGTCCTTATCAAACATAGCCAACTTGGCCTTTATTTGGTTAGATTTTCCTTTAAAAAACTTTGATATAGCACTTACCAAACCACTTTTCTCAAATACTTCTGTTACTACATTAGGAATATCGGGCCTACTTTCCTGCAAAGCATCCAATTTGTCAAACAACAAGCTTCTTCCTGACCATACACTGTATAGTGGCTCCAAAGTGATTACTGACTCATTCACCTTATCATTAGCCTTGTGCAATTGACTAATTGATTGATGGACTACTTCCATCTTCTCCTTTATTCTTCTTTGCCTATACTGCATAATCTTTGTTATAGTATCCAAGGATGCATCCAACCTTACTTTCTCGAAGTCCTCAGTAGGCTTGTCAAGAATTTATGTATCTGTCCAAGGAGGGGCCTCAATTTGCAAAGAAGGGGAAGGAGCTGCCTTTGAGGCTTCTTCAAGATTCGCCTTTAAATCCTCAACCTCATCCTCCAATTTCTTAACCATCATAAGTTGTAGATCCCTATCCTTTCCTACCTTCATTGAATTTTCAAACAATTTGTCATATCTCTTTGACAGCTGGATAGTTTTAGCTTCGTTAAGGTGGGAAAAGTGTACAACTACCTTTGACACCTCAACATTAGTAGTATTTTGCACGGTCCAAACTATCCTATCTCCCTCCATCTTGTCTTCTATGCTCACCAAAGATGGCTTCTAAGTTATTAGAGCTAGAGACCATAAAGCAACCACTTGAGACTTAGGGTCATAGCCACTTCCCCTGATCACATCATCAATCTATACCTCATATGACAAGCATCCCTTAGGCTCCTTCTTGATTTGATCTATGATGAAGGTGGATTTAAAATCCCATCCAGGAGTTATAAGCATACCACTTGACCTAACCATTTCTCTAGCCTCTTCTACAATGATTCTTTCAAGACTGGGATCATATGATGTTAAGGCCCTCATTGTTTCTTCACTTGGCAACACACCCTCAGACAGAGACTTCTTCACCTCATGTTTCCTCCAAATGAGAAAATCTCTAAATTCCTTACTTTTTATGAGCTGTTCATCATTAATAAATTCCTCCTGAGAGAGCTGTCTCTAATCCTTTCATAACAACAAGGATAGATCCCCCTCTTCTTTTGTTACAATCTTCTTGCCATCCCTGATGGCCTTTCTTATTTGATGGCGATAAGCCCTATCACCAGGCACAAGAGCTGAAGCAATATCAATTACCCTCTTTTACTTTCTCTTCTTTCTTTGAAGGCTCACCAACCTCAAGTTTCTATTTTTTCAAAGGTGGTTCAGAAGTAGCCCCTTCCTCCTATTGACCTTGAGTCAAATCAATCATTGGTACATCATCTCCTTAAGGTGGACTACTACCCTCTTGAGACTCTTCAGTGTACTCCTTAGGTTCAGAGGCTGAATAATCCCTTGGGACCTCCAACTTTCTTCAAGAGAATCTTCTAACTGATTAGATAGAGTGCTATATGTTCTCTATCATCTTCTCCATTCTTTGTAAAATGCGAGCTCAAGGAAATAACCACCAAAAGGAATACCAGCTAACTTTAGCCTTTTCTCAATACTAAGCAACTCAAAATATTTGTTCCATCTCTGCTTGGCTTCATCAAAATCTAAGATATTTCTTATCACATCTTCTTCATCTAGTCCCTCATGCTCCTTAATTGACCCAATGTTTGGAATCAGAATCATCCTAGCTATCCTGATGAAACCCTTGGATTCCACATACATGTAAGTGGTTGAACACATTTTGAAATGATTTAACCAAATGTTGACCTTATCCAAAGCCCTTTTTCCAATTAATAAACTACCCATTCTGAACTGCCTTGGTGTAAAATTCCCCTTTCAATGAGGTGCAAGGTGCTCTCTATTAGTCCACATCATTTGCCATATAAAATCCATCATGGCAACTCTAGGAGGCACAAATCTGGGTAACAAATGTGGGGGTTGAGGGCAGCCATAAACCCTAATAATTGTGTGACGATCTCCAAGGTAGAAATCACCCCAATTGTGATTTCCTATCCACTTATCATCAAACTACAATGGCTTTAGCAATCTCAAAACCTTAGGTGATAATCTTACAACATTTGTACCCAACATTCCAAGAACTGGATGAACAAAGTAATTCTGAAAAAAGGAAAAATTACACTCATTGGAAGTGTAATTCCAAGCCCTCAACCAGTACTGCAATGGGTTTGGTTGGTTATTAAAATTTTTCCTCAATTTTAGCATCCTAGCATCAAGGGAATTAACATGGTGGAATAAGATCAGGTGCATGCAAAGGGAATAGTGCAAAAACTTGATAGGTCTTTTATTTTCTTTGATAGATATCAAACCCTCATGAATCTTATCGATTATATACTAGATGTAATCATAGTCAGTGTTTGAGAGAGAGTTATGAATATCTAAAATTATCATTAACAGGTCGGCATGCACTTTTTCCTCATTCCCATCTACTCCTAAAACCCTACACAAACCATGACATAGGAATTTCATGTAATTACACAAGGATGAAAATAGATAAGGAGAATTCATACTTGCAAGAAGAGGGGCAATGTAATTACCATGCTTGGGCATGTGCCTTACAATTTGACTTTTAACAAACCCAAGATTACTAGCATACTTCTCTCTCTCTCTTTTTTTAGGTCAATCTCAGTGGAAGAAGAAGCATAAAAGTCAAAAGCCCTCATGAAGGATTCCCTATCTAAGGTAAGGAAAACAGACTAGTCTTCTTGCCTAATAGTTTTTGAAATGGGGTCATAAAGCCTTGCTAACACAATAACCAAGTCAACATCAAGGAAAACATCAGGAACAATCAACTTGGCCATCCCTAGAGCCCAAGCACTACAGAATAGAATTGCTTTATTCCTATTATTATAAAAATATGAGAAGATGGTGAAACCTGATCCTGAAGGCATGATAGAATCTCTTCACTTGTCCATAAGGTCTTCAAAGGCTATGTCAATAGCCTTCTTGTTCTAGTTTGAACCCGGTAGTAGCTTGACAAACTCATCAGAATAATTCAGCTTCCCTTTATCTTCTCCGCTCTGCTCCTTCACACCTCCACTGGAAGATGCAACACTCACTTCTGGATGACTCATTATGTCAAGAAAGAAGATACCACAGATCTACAACTTCACTTCTACAACTTTGGCACCAACAATTCTCAATCAACCTCAGAATAGCTTTGAGCATAGAAAGAAATGAAGTCCTGATTATATACTTCAAAAATTGCGTACGTATGATTGCCAAATTTTAACAAATCTAGCCTAAGTCACTTCTGCATTCAATTCTTCACACTGCCAATCTTCAAATCACAACTAGCCATGGTGTAGACGCTGACAGGATGATTTAAAAAATTTAAAAAAAGGGTGTGAGAGTAGCGATCATGGATTTTTGCATTAAAAACCCTTAATTAATGACAAAATTTATCGTTCAAACTTGATTGGATAGCTTTCTACTTTTTTCTAGCTTGGCATAGTACCCTTTTCCACATTGCAATAGCTCAAAAAAAACTGATGGCATGAAAACTTAACCAGACACGGTTTGAAGATCCAGCGAACAAAGGAAACTTGTGATCTCCAAAAGAAATGCTAACCCACGGTTAAGTTTGGAGATCCAGCGACCAAGCCATTCATGGAATCTCAGAATGATTTCTTAACTCATGGCTTTACATCAAGATTTTGCGACCACCGTTGATCCCAAAGATGATCGACAGTCTAAGGGCAATCTTTTAAAACTCACACTAAGCCTCGCCCAACTTAGAGATTTAGTGACCAAAGACTTTGCCAATTCTCAGAATCATTTTCTTAACTCAACATTCATCTAGAGAACCAATGAACAAAAGGATCTACAAACCCATAATACTTAACCACAGTCATACCTCGAGAATCGGTAAATAGTGAAATCTCTTAATCTCAGGAAGCCAAGCTTAACTCCCGCTTCATCTCACGATTCAACAAACAAGGTTATCTCACATTCCCAGAAAGAAATACTTAACCATATTTAGACTTTGAGAATGAGAAAATAACATCAATCTCCAATTTGCTAAGTACTTTTCACACCATAGGTTACTTCTTGAGATTACGCGCTGACTATTGATCCTGAACACAATCAGTGGCTATCACTGAATCACCTAAAGACTTTGACCATCACCTTTTATCATGAGAATCAGCGACCATTGAAAACACACTTAACTTTTCTTTTCTCTCCAAGTCATTGAATACTTTGGAGCTTTACCAACTAATTATGAGATCCCGCGAACACTTCACTCGCTTAATCGCTAAATAACTTAGAGCACCACCATCCTTTCCTGAGATTAAGAAACAAGAGAAAAATTCTAACCTTCACCAAATTTCTTTGTCAAAGTTGCCAAACTAAGAGATCATGAGAACAAGACTCAGTCACCAGATCGCCGGACAATTTTATGTAGGACCCAGTCTTTGTGAGATTAAAACATGACCGCTGGATGAAGAGACAATCAATGGCATTCGCTGGATCATTGAAAAATCATGAACTTAGCTGCCTGATCTAGAGAACAAGAGATAACTACCTCACTAAGTTTCCAAATGATTTTGAGAAACTGTGAGATATCAAGTGAAAAGGAGATTACACAGTCGCTGAAATGTTGGATGAAAACTTAATTGTGATATGAACTGGGAGACAAGGATTCAAACTTCTTATGTTTTCCTTTGTCCTCAGCCCTATCATTCCACTGTAAAACCATATCATTTGGCTGGAACTTTCTAGTAGTAGCTCTTTTGTCAAAGAGATATTTCATTTTCTACTATAATTTTACATTCTCTTTTTGACCTTCTCTTCTAATCTCATCCAACTCCACTAGTTTAATCATTCTATCTTGCAATGGATCACTTACTTCCATGTCTTCTTCTCTTATGAATTGGTAAATAGGCAAAAAATTGTTCACAGGGAGCCTAGACTTTACACCATATACCATCTCAAATGGAGACTTGTCTGTTGCTTTCTTTTCATTAATTCTGTCAGCCCACAATGCCAATTTCAATTTCACATGCCACATCATTTTATTCTTTTCTAGGGTCTTCTTTAGAATTTGTAGAATACTCTTGTTACTAGATTATGCTTGCCCATTTTCCTATGGATGGTATGGGGATGAATAGGACATAACTATTCCCATTTCAGCACAAAAATCAATGAATTCCTAAGACCTAAAGCTCATAGCATTATCCATTACTAGTTTCATGGGAACACCAAACCTAGTAACTACATTATTCATCAAGAATTCAATAACTACTGTATTGGTTGTCTTTTTTGTTGGGATGGCCTCTATCCACTTAGTAAAATAATCAATAGCCACCAAAATGTGACTATGTCCTCTACTAGATTTCTCTAAGAATTCCCCAATAAAATCCATGCCCCACATAGAAAAAGGGGCCTCTACAACCACAGGGTTTAATAACAAAGCACCTAAAAAATTTTAGTTTCTTTGAAAACCTCTGGCATGATTCACATTTTCTGACATGAGTGGGTATCCTTAAATAAAACCAGTGAGTAATATCCAGATCTTAGAATTTTATGACTTGTAGACCTAGCAAAATGATGCCCTCCACACATCCCAGAGTGCATCTCTTTTAAAACCTTTTCAGACTAATGCTTATCTAAACAGAAAAGTAACATTCCATCATTATCTTTCCAAAATAGATCACCCTATACTAAAACATACCTTTGAGCCTGTAACCTCAAACTCCTCTTTTGATTTTCATTCAAATCTTTTGGACAAGCAACATATTTGAGAAAATGAACAATATTGGTGTACCACGGTTGCATTTCTATACTTGTCACATTTTCCTCACCAGTGGCTACATTGTTTACTTGCACTAGGTCCATGTTTTCTTCTATCATGAGCTTAGCAAGTCCCAGACCTCTCACAAGCTTGGTTATGTGGAGTTCAATGTCAAATTCTTGAATCCTATTGATCCACTTACACCTCTTCCCAGTAACCTCACTTTGACTCAAAATATCTTTTACTGTTGCATGTGGAACATATGCATTTACTTTTGCACATACCAAATAAGGTCTGAATGCCTTAACTACCTTTACTAGTGCATATTCCTACTTCTCCATCAACTCATAATTAAACTCAAAATATTGTAGTGACTTACTAAAAAAAGTAATAGGATGCTCAAACCCTTCTTCATCTTTCTGTAACAAAATAGTTGCAATAGTATGAAAAGATGCAAAGGAAAATAGAGAAAATAGTTTTGAATAATCAGGGGATATTAAAATAGGTGCCTCTTGGATTGCTTGTTTAATCTTGTCAAAGGCTTACTGAGTCTCACAATTCTAGTCAAACTTAACATCTTTCTTCAAAAGTTTCACAATAGGTTTGACTAATTCAACAAAATTGGCAATAAATCTCTTGACAAAGTTAATTTTTCCTAGAAAATATTGCACACCTTTGACATTTTTGGGAGGAATCACCTTTTTGATGGCTTCCACTCTTTCTGGATCAATTCTAACCCCATTTTTAGACACTATGTGACAAAGCAATTTTCCCTCTGTTACAACAAATTGGCATTTTTTTGGATTTAGTGAGATGTCAAATTCCAAAGCCTTGACAATAACCTTTTCCAAATGTCTGCAATGATCTTCAACTTTCTTAGAATAGGCAGTCAAATCATCTTGATATACAACCATCAAGACATTGATCAATTATTTAAATGCAACATCCATTGCTCTTTGAAAGGTTGCTCCAGCATTCTTCAGGCCAAAAGGCATACGAACATAGACATAAGTTCCCCAAGGGGTGGTAAATGTTGTTTTGAACTGTTTAGACTCTTTGACCAAAACCTGGTTGTATCCTAAAAACCCATCCATCATGGACAATAGCTCATAGCCAGTTACCCTATGTAACATAGCCTCCATGTTAGGCAATCCATAATTGTCCTTAAGTGATGCAACATTTAAATTCCTGAAGTCAACATAGAGTCTAATGTCACCATTCTTTTTTCTCACTGGTACAAGGTTAGAGACCCAAGAAGAATGTCTAATAGGCTCAATGATACCAGCATCTCTCAATTTTGTCAATTCGGCTTGCATCTTTGTTGCTAATAAAGGGTTGATAGGTCTCTGTTTCTGTCTAAATGGCTTGGTTTCTTCCTTTAGAGGGATTTCATGTTGAAATAGATCAGCTCTATATGCTTTAAGATCATCATAGGACCAAGAAAATACATGCTTATATCTCTTCAAGAGTCTTATCAAATTTCCTCTGACCTCTCTACTCAAGCTTTTCCCTATGTACACCATCTGAGGGGAAGTTTCAGATCCTAGGTTTATTTCTTCTAAGTCTTCCATTTTAGTGTTAGATTTTTGAGACAAGTAACCATCATTTATCTTGAACATTCCTTCTAACTCCACTAACCCCTTTGGTATGTGATTTGAAGGAAGTTGTACTATCTCATTTTCCATAAGAAAATCTTTTCCCTCAACACACTGTTGTGCTTCATTAAAATCTATTTGTTGTCCATCATACTGATCTAGACCCTGAAGAAACCTAAGGATGTCAAAATCATCCTCAAAAACTTGCCAATTATATACATTGTCAGGAACTGTAGGCCTACTTTTGATCTCTAACATGGACACACCAGTGAGGGTAATATCATCATTTTTAAGGGAAACATTGGCAATAAAATATGCCATGATATTATTGGATCTTTCTACCCAAATGAGATTGAAAGCCTCAAAGAATTCTAGTCTATCCCAAATAGCATGTTTGTACAATTTCAATCTCTCATCTTTGGCAGCATACTTAGATCTTACTTGAGCTATAATTAATTGGGAATCACCATGTACCTTTAAACATTTGATACCGTGCTTTATAACAACATCTAATCCTAGTATTAGAGCCTCATATTCAGTAGTATTATTAGTGCACTCAAAAGTCAACAAGAAAGAGTACTTAAATGTAATGCCTGATGGGGAAATGAAAACAACACCAGCCCCTGATCCTTCCTTAGAGCATCCACCATCAAAGAACATTTGCCAAAGTCCATTCTACTGCAATATTAACTCATCCACTATTGGATTGGTGTTCTTCATCTGAGGCACTATCTCTTCAGTCATGAAATTATTCATGTCAGTGTCCAAAAAGAAATTCAAGTCTTCTGGTGCAACCTTTTCAACGATGACTAACGAATGAGGTTCCCTATATAGCTTTACTTCAATCTCATTGACTAGGATAGTAGCATATGACAGATCCATTTGCAACTTTCCACCAACTGTTGCATCCCATTGTCTTAATAGTAGCATGCCATAATGAGGCTTTGTATCAACCACCACCACATCCATTTTGTATGTGGCCTCTAGGAATGCAACAATTTTCACTTCAATTCCAACTAGGGTTCCTACAATAGGCATTGCCCTATTATCCATAGCATAGCATCTACCATTAGATGTATCAACTTGTAGTCCTAGCTCTTTCATTTCATGATAGGGCATTATAGTTGTAGCAGCACCAGAATCAATCATACAATTTTTTAGTAGAAAATTATTCACTATCAGTGTAACATAGAAAGGGTCAATAGAGGAAGGCTCTTGTGTCACAATACTTCCAACACATACATCAAAGATGTTATCAATTGAAATAGGCCCTTCCACTAAATTCCCCTTCTGTTGCATGGTAGGAGTTACCCTTTGTTCACTTATGAGAGCCAAGGTTGTTGTCTTATGTTCTTCAATTTTCAGCATTTCAAGTAAAGGGATGGAAACCTTCATTTGGGATAGAGCATGTCTCATATCAAAGGTAGGGGGATCTACAGAAACATCAAGGTAGTCTTTAGGCCTACCAACTTTCTTTTTACCCTTTTCAACAACAACCTCCTCATTCCTTTTCTTTTTAGTTACAAGCCCTTCCTTCTTATTATTTACAACATTAGGCTTCGGGGAATCCTTATTTTGAAGGTTATCCTTAACAAACACTGATCTAGGGACTCCTTGATCAGTATCCACCCTCCTATTCCTTAAATTATATGAGGATTTAGCTTGTGTTATAGCAGCCATAGTTAAAGTTTTGATCTTCTCTTCATTGGGCTTTCTCCATTATTTTTCATCTGACCCTGATTCTACCATATTTTTTGTGTATGTGTCATTATCAGATTCTTCATGATCAGATTGAGTAAATACTTGTTGTTCATAACCAGAGAGAAAATTCCTTTTATGATCAACATCAAAGTAGATCTCTTCATCATCTGAAGACAAGAGATCCCCCATTACTTTAGTAGTAAACATGTTAACAGTAGGCTTTTTAGATTCTTCATAATCTCCTACGTATGAATCATTTCCCTCTTCTCCCAGGGCCTGAGCCACAACACATTGGAAATGTGAATGAGGCATATTACAAGTCACACACCAAGGGGTATTTTCCACATTATGTGCTATGTTTTTCTTCAAAGGATCTGGTGTATCTCTTCCCTTTTGGGGTTCACTGTTATCAGGGACAGACCTCCCATCTTTCCAATTTGTTTTATAGGGCATATCTCATAAATTGGGGAGTCTATCTTTCCTTTGATAAGGTGGTCTTGCATCTTGAAAATTTCTACCACCTCTTTCAATCTTTGTTGGGAAGTCTTTAGTAATACCAGCTCCTTTGTCCATTTTATCATCATCTTTGGATGGCCTTGTAGGTTGCGGCTTGGCTTCCTTCCACAATCTACCCTCATCCCTCTTATACAACTGACCAGATGCCTTCCGATTACTTTCAATATTTATGGCTAGTTTAAAGGCATCCCTTAGGGTACGGGGATTATTATCTCTCAAGAGATAAGACATTTTACCATCCATAGAATTAAAATAAGTGGTCAGGAAAATTGCATCATCCAACCTCAATACTTGAAACAACTTTTACATGGCCTTTTGAAACTTGCCATTAAACTCTGACATTCTCTCATTGTAATGTTTTTTGATATTGTTAAACTCATTGAGCATGTAACAAGAATTCACATGTTCTACATATTGTTCTTGGAAACATCTGACAAACTCATCCCATGATGTAACACAGTTCTCAAGCAAACCCCTATACCAATCCCTAGCATCTTCAACTAATGACTGAACAAAGAGCTTCATTATAACAACTTCATGCTCAATCTCATAATCATTAATTTTATCTGTGAAGAACTTCAGATGTTCTTCACAAGTAATTACATTATTTCTAGTGAATAATGGGATCTTCTTTCTAATCTCATTAGGGATGGCATTAGGCTGGCTAGGGATACCATCAAAGAATAAAGGCCTATACCTATCTAGATGAACTAGTCTTCTTTGGAAATTTGGTTGGACCAGAGGGGTTTCTCCAAAAATTTGACAAGATACACTCCCTATTGTACCACCAGTCATAAGGGGAACTTGATTAGTATTCAAATTTGGCATAGGTACATTCTATCTAGGATGAGAGGTTTGAGGATTTGGAAGTGAATTGCAAGGCTGACTTGGTGGGATTATCCCTGAATTACTAGGGACTGAACTACTGGCAGATGTATTTATATTGGCATGCAAGAAAGCAATATTCCTCTTCATTTTATCTATAGTAGCTTCCAGTTCTAGTTTCTCAAGCTGGAGAGCCAAATTCTCTTTAGCTTTTCTAGCCTTTTCTAAATCTAGGCTTTCTTGGGAGGGTACACTAGAAGTAACAACAATTTTCTTAGGCTCATTAATATTCACACCAACCATTTTTTGTTTTCCCTTATCAGGGATCTCTATTGTGGCATTTCTAATATCCTCATTCCTCTAGATTTCAGATGGGGGTAATTGCCTGAGAATGTGGCATGTTCCCTCAAACTCATCTTGTTTAGGTTTACTACCTTCAGCCTAATTCCTTAGAACCTCCATGTCACCAAACAATTCATTATCCAAACCCTGAACATCTTGGCTTAGATCCCTAGCCTGGATTTCACTTTTCTTGGTTTTTCTAATAAGTTCTTGCCTTTCCATAAGCAGTTCATAAAAAAAAAAATTCTCTCACTTTCCTTCTACTAGCAATCTCTAACAATTGTTCATGCTCCTTTTTTCTTAAGACAATCACTTCCTCTCTTAATTTTTCTGAATCATATGAGGTGGTTTCTGCAGTAGAAGTTTCTCCTGGTTGCTCTAAGTTTTCTCCCATAGGGAAGAAACCTACTTATGTGACCTCCTCTTCATGAGTGGGAAAATGAACATTAGGCATGACTTTCTTAACATGTTCTGGGTCATCAGAAGACGAAGAAGCCTCATGGGGAAGTGGTGTGTGAACTCTCTCTAGAAGATCCTTGGGAGTTAGCAGTAATGTGACCTCTCCTAAACTACTATTTTCTACTAGGTGTTTGGAGCTAATCACCCATATTACTCTCTAGGCGATCCTTGAAATAGGACCTAGTGAATCTTGGCTGACACATGGTGTGTCACAACAAGATATAACAAAATTTCACAAATGTCAGCAACTGGTAAACACAGATTTCAAAGTTGCCACCCATGAACAAGTGGGAATCAAATTATTACGCTGGTCTACAACAAACACAATAGATAGTATTGCACATATCTATTGTACATTGTCATTTAACTCCCCAGCGGAATCACCATTTTTGTTAGCACTTAAACTTGCAGATGGTTGAAATATTTTAGAAAGTCATTGAACTTATGACCCATGTATTCCCAATACCTTCATCCAGGACAATTTAATTGCTAAGGTACTAAGGCTTTGAGCCTTCTTCACTTTGAGTGTAAAACTCAGGCAGGTTTACCTTTCAATTGCTTCTGCAAAGCATAACAAAATTGATCTATGTACTTGACATAACCAATACAACTCATAAACATACAAGTAAAAGTAAATGGAGATAATTTCTTGATAAAAATATGGTGAACAGATGTAAATCAAACTAAACCAGTGCCTTATTCATTGGGCAAGATTCAAAACCAAACATCTACAAAATCCTATTAACACAAAGATATTGAAATTCAAATAAATCGCCTAACAATTTATTCACCCAATTCCCAACCCTGCCATCAAATTCATGCATAAATTTTCAAATCCCAAAGACCTTCCTGAAGGTTTACTCTCTCCTTGAGAGAAAATCAAGCTCAACCCCTATATTCACCTTATGAACAATACATTAAAAATCCTTACTAATTAATGCATAAGAAATCCAAAGCATCCATACATAAAGAAAACTAGAGATAGCAACGGAACTTCAATATATTTGTATTAATTTTCAATTGTATCCATTATAATTTCAACAAAATTTCAAAGAAGTCAGATTCTATATTCAATCTTTCTTTACAAAAACTTTGACCACTACCTTTCAAAAAGAGAAAAAACTTGCTATATATACCTACAACCATCTTGGAATCCTTGAAAGGATGCAACAAGCTTCGGATGGCTAGGAAAATGACTTGCACTAAAGATAAAAAGTACAAATGAAAAGACAGTGATTACAGTAACAGAAAGTAGTTCACATTTACTAACATATTCATAGGTGGCACCTTTCTCTGGAGATATTTCAGAGCAGTTACCTTGATTTGTTACATGAATGATGACCACCATTACAGACTAACTTACATCATCCTATGTTTGAAACATGCTCTCCATCAAATTTTGGATCAGGTGCCATGTGTGCTCTATTCTTCTTCTTCCTCCAACACTAGGACAGTTGGCTTCTTCTTTTTCCTCTTTGTCATTTTGTCCCATGCTACCACATCATCATCAGACAGCCAATTGTAGGCCTGTAGTTCTTGTAGTGACTTGATCTGTTGGTCCCACATAGAATCAGTTATAGATTTAGCTTCTGCCACAAACTATATGTAGTCACCTTCAACTTTAACAAACTATCAATTATACTATTGCACCCTTCCAAGTCTAGGGCACTATCACTATTAAGGAAAGCATCTTGTTTAATTACCAACTGATCCATTGATGCCTTCCACTCATCTATACTGACTACATTTCCATTATCACCATACACTGAAGGCAAGTACTTACTGTAATCCTTATCAAACATAGCCAACTTGGCCTTTATTTGGTTAGATTTTCCTTTAAAAAACTTTGATATAGCACTTACCAAACCAATTTTCTCAAATACTTATGTTACTACCTTAGGAATATCAGGCCTACTTTCTTGCAAACTATCCAATTTGTCAAAAAACAAGCTTCTTCATGACCATACACTGTATAGTGGCTCCAAAGTGATTACTGACTCATTCACCTTATCATTAGCCTTGTGCAATTGACTAATTGATTGATGGACTACTTCCATCTTATCATTTATTCTTCTTTTCCTATACTACACAATCTTTGTTATAGTATCCAAGGATGCATCCAACCTTACTTTCTCTAAGTCCTTAGCAAGCTTGTCAAGAATTTTTGTATCTGTTCGAGGAGGAGCCTCAATTTTCAAAGAAGGGGAAGGAGCTACCTTTGAGGCTTCTTCAAGATTCACCTTTAAATCCTCAACCTCATCCTCCAATTTCTTAACCATCATAATTTGTAGATCCCTATGCTTTGTTACCTTCATTGAATTTTCAAACAACTTGTCATATCTCTTTGACAGCTAGATAGTTTTACCTTCATTAAGGTGGGAAAAGTGTACAACTACCTTTGACACCTCAAGATCAATAGTATTTTTCATGGTCCAGACTATCCTATCTCCCTCTATCTTGTCTTCTATGCTCACCAAAGATGGCTTCTGAGTTCTTGGAGCTAGAGACCATAAAGCAACCACCTGAGACTTAGGGTCATAGCCACTTCCCCTGATCACATCATCAATCTGTACCTCATATGACAAGCCTCCCTTAGGCTACTTCATAATTTGATCTATGATGAAGGTAGATGTCAAATCCCATCGAGGAGTTATAAGCATACCACTTGAACTAACCATTTCTCTAGCCTCTTCTACAATGATTCTTTCAAGACTGGGATCATATGATGTTAAGGCCCTCATTGTTTCTTCACTTGGCTGCATACCCTTAGGCAAAGACTTCTTCACCTCCTCATGTTTCCTCCAAATGAGAAAATCTCTAAATTCCTTACTTTTTATGAACTGTTCATGATTAATAAATTCCTCCTAATAGAGTTCTCTCTCATCCTTTCCTAACAACAAGGATAGATCCACCTCTTCTTTTGTTACAATCTTCTTTCTATCCCTGATGGCTTTTCTTATTTGATGGTGATAAGCCCTATCACCAGGCATAAGAGCTGAAGCAATATCAATTACCCTCTTTTTCTTTCTCTTCTTTGAAGTCTCACCAACCTCAAATTTTTGCTTTTTAAAAGGCGGCTCAGAAGTAGCACCTTCCTCCTATTGACCTTGAGTCAAATCAATCATTGGTACATCCTCTCCTTAAGGTGGACTACTGCCCTCTTGAGACTTGTCAGTGTACTCCTCAGGTTTAGATGCTGAATAATCCCTTGGGACCTCCAACTTTTCTTCAAGTTGATCTTGTAATTGATTAGATAGAGTGCTATACATCTCTATCATCTTCTCCATTCTTTGCACAAATGGGAGCTCAAGGAAATAACCACCAAAAGGAATACCAGCTAACTTTAGCCTTTTCTCAATACTAAGCAACTCAAAATATTTGTTTCATCTCTACTTTGCTTCGTCAAAATTTAAGATATTTCTTATCACATCTTCATCTAGTCCCTCATGCTCCTTAATTGACCCAATGTTTTGAATCAGAGTCATCCTAGCTATCCTGATGAAACTCTTAGAGTCCACATACTTGCAACTAGCTGAACACATCTTGAAATGATTTAACCAAATGTTGACCTTATCCAAAGCCCTTTTGCCAATTAAGAAACTACCCATTCTAAACTTCCTTGGTGTAAAAGTCCCCTTTCAATGAGGTGCAAGGTACTATATGTCAATCCACATCAGTTGCCATATAAACTCCATCATGGCAACTCTAGAAGGCACAAATTTGGGTAACAAATGTGGGGGTTGAAGGCAGCCATAAACCCTAATAATTGTGTGACTATCTCCAAGGTATAAATCACCCCAATTGTAATTTCCTATCCACTTATCCTCAAACTACAATGGCCTTAGCAATCTCAAAACCTTAGGTGATAATCTTACAATATTTGTACCCAACATTCTGAGAACTGGATGAACAAATTAATTCTGAAAAATGGAAAAATTACAATCATTGGAAGTGTAATTCCAAGCCCTCAACCAGTACTATAATGGGTTTGCTTGGTTATTAAAATTTTTCCTCAATTTTAACATCCTTGCATCAAGGGAATTAACATGGTGGAATAAGATCATGTGCATGAGAAGGGAATAATGCAAAAACTTGACAGGTCTTTTATTTTCTTTGATAGATATCAAACCCTCATGAATCCTATCGATTACATACTAGATGTAATCATAGTCAATGTTTGAGAGAGTTCTAAATATCTAAAATTATCATTAACAGGTTAGCAGGTGTCTTTTCCTCATCCCCATCTATTCCTAAAAGCCTACACAACCCATGACATAGGAATTCCATGTAATTACACATGGATGAAAAAAGATAAGGAGCATTCATACTTGCAAGAAGAGGGGCAATGTAATTACCATGCTTGGGCATGTGCCTAAAATTTTTTCTTTTAACAGACCCAAGATTACTAGCATACTTCTCTCTCTCTTTTTTTAGGTCAATCTCAGCAGAAGAAGAAGCATAAAAGTCAAAAGCCCTCATGAAGGATCCCCTATCTAAGGTAAGGAAAATAGACTGGTCTTCTCACCTAATAGGTTTTGAAATGGGGTCATAAAGCCTTGCTAACACAATAACCAAGTTAACATCCAGGAAAACATCAGGAACAATCAACTTGGCCATCCCTAGAGCCCAAGCATTACAAACTAGAATTGCTTTATGCCTATTATTATAAAAATATGAGAAGATGATGAAACCTAATCCTGAAGGCATGATATGATCTCTTGACTTGTCCATAAGGTCTTCAAAGGCTATGTCAATGGCCTTCTTGTTCTGGTTTGAACCCAGTAGTAGCTTGAGAAACTCATCAGAATAATTCAACTTCCCTTTGTCTTCTCTGCTCTGCTCCTTCACATCTCCACTAGAAGATGTGGCACTCACTTCTGGATGACTCATTCTATTGAAAAAGAAGATACCACGGCTGGATTATATACTTTAAAAATTGTGTACGTATGATTGCCAAATTGTAACAAATCCAACCTAAGCCACTTCTGCATTCAATTCCACACACTACCAACCTTCAAATCACAGCTAGACATGGCATAGATGCTGACAAGATGATTTAAAAAATCAAATATAGGGTGTGAGAGCAGCAATCATGGTTTTTTGCATTAAAAACCCTTAATTAATGATAGAATTTATCATTAAAAACTGATTGGACGGCTTTCTAATTTTTTCCATCTTGGTACAGTACCCTTTTCCACATTACAATAGCTCAAAAAAACTAATGGCATGAAAACTTAACCAGACACAGTTCGGAGATCCAGCAAACAAAGGAAACTCGTGATCTTCAAAAGAAATGCTAACTCACGGTTAAGTTTGGAGATCCAGTGACCAAGCCATTCACAGAATCTTAGAATGATTTCTTAACTCATGGCTTTACAGGGAGATTTCATGACCACCATTGATCCCAAAGATGATCGACGGTCTAAGGGAAATCTTTTAAAACTCACACTAAGCCCTGCCCAACTTAGAGATTCAGCGACCAAAGACTTCACCAATTCTTGGAATCATTTTCTTAACTCAATGATCATCTAGAGAACCAGCGAATAAAAGGATCTAAAAACCCATAATACTTAACCATAGTCATATCTAGAGAATCGGCAAAGAGTAAAATCTCTTAATCTCAGAAAGCCAAGCTTAACTCTAGCTTCATCTCACGATTCAGTGAACAAGGTTATCTCACATTCTTAGAAAGAAATACTTAACCACAGTCAGACTTCAAGAATGAGTGAATAACATCAATCTCCAATTTGCTAAGTACTTTTCACACCATAGGTTACTTCTTGAGATTACACACTGACTATTGATCTCGAACACAATCAACACCTATCGTTGAATCGCCTAAAGACTTTGACCATCACCTTTTATCATGAGAATCAGTGACCATTGAAAACACACTTAACTTTGCTTTGCTCACCAAGTCATTGAATACTTTGGAGCTTTACCAAATAATTATGATATCCTGCGAACACTTCACTCGCTTAATCACTAAATAAATTAGGGCACTGCCATCCTTTCCTGAGATTAAGCGATAAGAGAAAACTTCTAACCTTCACCAAATTTCTTTGTCAAAGCTTCCAAACTAAGAGATCATGAGAACAAGACTCAGTCACTAGATCACCGGATAATTTTACGTAGGACCCAGTCTTTGTGAGATTAAAACATGATCACTGGATGAAGAGACAATCAATGGCATTCACTAGATCACTGTAAAATCATGAACTTAGTTGCCCGATCTAGAGAACAAGAGATAACTACCTCGCTAAGTCACCAAATGATTTTGAGAAACCGCCAGATATCAAGTGAAAAGGAGATTACACAGTCACTAAAATGCTAGATGAAAACTTAACTGTGATATGAACTGGGAGACTTAATGACTAAAGAAAGCTTAACCAAAGGACTCACCACAATCACCAATTCACTGAAAGACTTAAGGACAAGGAAATACATTGCACGACTCAGCGAAGACTAGGAGAAATGACCACGTGTAGAAAGGAAAACTTAAGTGACTCGAAAAGTAATGAACAAATATAAAGACTAGGGCTCACTCAAGGCTAACCAAGGATTTAACCATTTCTAAGCAAAATGTCAAAGGCAAGGGTTTTACAACACAATTACAACAAAATTCTAGGAATTTTAAACCCTAAACCAGACATTTTCTAATCCATGACATTGAAACAGGACCAAAAGAAAATACCTTAGAAAAACTAAAATATACCCCACACTATCAGGGAATATCATTAAGAATTCATCAAAGGGAGCATCCAAACTTTCAATCCAAGAAAAAATGAAAAAAATTAAAAAAATAGAAAAGAAAAATAATCAAGTGTTGAAAACCACGTTGTGGCAACATTAGATCAAGAAAAAAATAAAGAAATAAAGGATGTTTCCAAAGGTTAAAACCCAACTGAGGCACCTAAGGAAGGGAGTTTGGATGCTCTACCAGAACATTATGAAGAAAGATCTATGATCTTAATTGAGCAAACAAAAAAGATAAATATTGGATCAAAAAGAAAGCCAAAGATCATCCACCTAGCAGCATCACTATCTAGTGAAGAAAGAATAGAATTCATTGAGTTCTTTAAGGAAAGATAAGTCAATTTTTCATGGTCTTATGATGATATGTTGGGTTTAGACCCAAATCTGATAATGCATCATCTAAATATCAAGGAAGGAGCCAAACCTATTAAACAAAAGCTAAGGAAAATGCATCCTCATATAGCACTACTTGTCAAAGTGGAGTTAGAAAAACTATTGAAGGTGGGATTTATAAGGGCCATTGATTATGCACAATGGATCTCAAATATAGTGCCAGTATCAAAAGCAGACAAATCTATCAAAATCTGCACAGACTTTAGAGACTTAAATTTGGCATGTCCTAAGGATGATTTCCTACTTCTAAGTATTGATTCCATCATGGACTTAACAACATGACACTCTATGTTTTCACTCATGGATGGATTTAGCGAATCTAACCAGATAAAGATAGCGTCAGAAGACCAAGATAAGACTGCTTTCACATGTGCATGGGGTACTTTTTGTTGGAATTTCATGCCATTTAGGTTAAAGAATGAAGGAGCAACCTATCAAAGAGCAATGACCACAATATTTCATGATATGATGCATAAGTTCATGGAGGACTATGTGGACAATATATTAGCTAAATCCCACTCAAGAAAAGAGCACCTTCCAATTTTGGTGAAATTTTTTGAAAGGCTAGAAGAATTCAAAGTAAGACTTAACCCAAAGAAATGTGCATTTGGAGTCCAATCTGGCAAACTACTAGGCTATATTGTATCTGGAAAAGGGATAGAGGTAGATCCCGCTAAAGTGAAGGCTGTCATGGAAATGGAAGCACCTAAAAACATTAGTCAGATGAGATATTTACAAGGAAGGATCCAATCCATTAGGAAATTTATCTCCCAATTAGCTGAAAAATGTCATAATTTCACCCAACTTTTGCATAAAGACACAATTTTCAAATGGGATGAAAAATGTGAAGAAGCATTTAATATATTAAAGAAATATCTCATGAATCCACCAATCTTGATGCCACTTATTAGAGGAAAGTCCTTGATCCTATACATTTCAGCAATGGAGAATTCATTGGGGGCACTTTTAGCACAAGAGGGTGAAATAGGAAAAGAGAAGGCAATTTACTACATTAGTAGAACCTTGGTCAAATAAGAGCCTAACTATACATTTATGGAAAGGGCACGCTTGGCTGTAGTTTTTTCTTCCCAAAAATTACACCATTATATGCTAGCCCACAAGATAAGGCTCATTGCTAGAGTTGACCCATTGAAGTATCTACTTAGTAAAACAGCATTGAATGGAAGGCTAGCAAAGTAGGTAATGGTACTAAGTGAATTCAACATAGAATATGTTGATAGAAAATCAATCAAAGGGAAATTCATTGTAGACCAATTAGTAGAAGCCCCACTTCAAGATGATCATCCCATCCAAGTGGAATTCTTGGATTCATAAATTTTAAAGGTGGAGGCAAAAACATGGCAACTTTATTTTTATGGCTCCTACACTCATCATGGATCAGGAGCAGGCATACTTCTCATCACTCCTCAAGGCTCTACTATCCCTAAGTCTTAAAAATTTCTATTCCCATGCACCAATAATATAGTAGAATATGAAGCCTTGGTTATTGGAATCAAGTTGGCATTAGAGTGGAAAGTGATAGAATTAAAGGTTTATGGAGATTCACAATTAGTCATAAATCAAGTCAATGAAGAATATCAAACGAAAGATGACAAATTAGTACCCTACAAAAACATGGTGCAAAGTCTCAAGATTTATTTCATACTCATTACATTTGAACAAGTGCCAAGAGAAAAGAACAAAGTAGCAGATGCAATGGCAACCTTGGCTTCACTTTTGCAGATGTCTGATCAGAGTGGCAGATATGAGTTCTTGGTAGAAGAAGTGGTTCAACCCGCATTTGATCCTACCCACCCCTACACCATTTTCTTGTTAACTACAAACAAATCACCTTGGTATGGACCAATTTACACTTACTTGAAAGATCAAATCCTTCCTATAGACCAAACCAGGAATCAAAAGAAAAGCTTCATTCACCAAGCCACCCGATACACCATAATTTCCAAAACATTGTATCGAAAAAGTCTAGACGGAATGCTCCTTAGATGTTTAGAAGAGGAAGAATCAAATGTAGCCTTACGAGAAGTCCATGAAGGAATTTGTGGATCACACTCAAATGGATTATCCTTAGCCAAGAAACTTCTAAGGATAGGATATTTTTGGCCTAGGATGGAGAAAGATGCTTGTAATTTGCCAAAACTTGTAGAAAGTGTCAATTCCATGGAAACTTGATACATGCACCTGCACAAGAGCTTCATCCAATGACAACACCTTGGCTATTCTATCAATGGGGTTTAGACCTAATAGGCATGATTTATCCACCATCCTCAAATGTTCACAAATTCATCATCAGGGCAATGGAATACTTTACTAAGTGGGTGGAAGCTGTACCCCTATCAACTGCAACAGGAAAGAAGATTTCTTTGTTTATCCTCAATCATATTATTTTTAGATATGGCATACCTCATGCTATCATAACAGATAATGCCAAGCATTTTAAGAACAAAGACTTAAAGGAATTATGCACCAAGTTTCACATGATTCACCATTCTTCTTCAATCTATTACCCTCAAGGTAATGGACAAGATGAAGCAACAAATAAAAACATCTTGAAGATTTTGAAGAGAATGGTGGACAACTCAAGGAGAGATTGGCACATTAAGATAAAACTGACCTTATGGGCTTATAGAACAAGCATAAGAATGCCAACAGGGGCTACACCTTTTTCATTAGTCTTTGGAACAAAGGTAGTTTTTCCTTTAGAGGTAGAAATTCCATCTTTGAGGAGATCTATGCATGGTTTGATAAATGAGGAAGACTATAGGGTTGGAAGGCTGCAAGAACTAGAACTTTTGGATGAAAAAAAGAAGCAAGCATTTGACCATTTGAAGGTGTACCAAAATAGGATGTCAAAGGCATACAATAAGCACATCAAGCCAAGGACATTCCAAATAGGTGACCTAGTTTTGAGATAAAATCCCAAGAACCAAGCAGAATGAGAAAAGAAAAGAAAATGGGAAGCAAACTGGTTAGGACCATTTGTCATTGTTGAAAATTTTGGGACCGGAACCTACAAACTAGCAGATTGTGATGGTGAAGAACTGCAAGAGCCAATTAGTAGCATACATCTCAACAAGTTCTATACATGAGGTAGATGAAAGAGTATAAAGAGTATCAGATGAGGAGCATCATATGTATTGTACATAGTGAAAAGAGATCCTAAAAATACCAAAAACATTTGAAAAGCAAAAAAGATCAAAAATAGTGGAAAATTGAGCCTGAAGAAAGTAAAAACATTCATATATGATCCTTAAAAAGATATTGTCTTGGTGAAAACCTAGCAAATAGGCACCTTGATGATATGGAAAAAAAAATTGAAAAAAGAAAAAATACAAAAAAATCAAAAAAGAAGAAAAGTGCCTTGGTGAAAACCTAACAAATAGGCACCTTGGTAGCAAAAAAAGAGAAAAAGCTTTAAAAATAGAAAAAAGAGCTGGATCCATTCAATCGGTGAAAACTTGGTAAACAGGCACCATTGAAAGTCCAATTCAGTTGCATACCTAGAAGGTCACCTTGTAAATATTGCATTCGCCAACATTTGTATATATTGCATAATAAAACCCCACATTTGCATTTGCAAGTACCTCAAGATTTTGGTCACCTAATCAAAAAATTGTCCTAAGTCCCACAAATGAAATTATCTCAAACTGGGGGCAATCTACTCCAAAGGAAAAAGGATTCATCAAAGAAAGCTTTATTCAATCAGAGAATCAATTCATCACACTCGAAAGAGGAACACTTAATCAAATCTACATCCCAATTCCAATTTGAGCCTAAAACGCAAAATTTGTTCCAAGAATTAAAATGACCTTACCTTTATCAGGATTAAAAATTTGAAATGGATGGAACTACACTTGACATATGGATTTAAAAAATATTGCAAATTTTTTTCTAAGTGTTAACTCAATTAATGAAATCATTTCTTTCTAGCAAATCGATGAAAGTTTTAGACTAGACAAGCTATGTTGAAAGGATAATTTTTTTCTTGATTTCTGAATGACTATCTTAAAATCAAAGTTTTAAATCATGTATTATTTGTCTAAGGACATGATCATCAAAGAATCATCAAGGACTTGTACATAGGATAAACCTGAGATTTCTGCTTGTTTATGCAAATGGATACCTTGGTTATTGTGATCTTCAATATCATAATATCAAAATCCACTTGCAACATAGAATATGACAAAATCGGTATTCAAAATCTCATGATTAGTTTCAATCAGTGATATTCATACCAAAGAGAGATGGGACAAAAAACAAAGAGGTGCAAAAAGTATTCATATCATCATAGTTGAACTAGTGATGGTTGTACTAAAACGGGATTCCAAAAAATGCTCAATGATGATAATAAGCTCCAAATTTTGAATAATGATAGTTATCTGCATACATTTTAGATTAAGTGCATTGTATATACTGTTTTGTCTTTCTTAGCTTAATTTGCAAGGGGGAACATCAATAATCTTGGTTAATCAAAGCATTAAAGAAATGGGGGGTTCAATTCAAATGTCTTATCCTTGATTTCAATCAAAAACAAAGTGAGATTATCTTTTGCATTCATGCATAGCATTAATCATTATTCATTATCCATATATCATAGGAAAAAAAGAGAGAAAAAGAATCATTACTCATACATCATTTGTATACATGTAATTAGAGATAGAATTGCATACATCTGAAAACCCAAAAACATAGGGGCATTTACATCCATATTCCCATAAAACACTTTGCATCCATATATTGAAAAATAGAGAAAATCATGTCATAAATCCATACATCAATGCATTCATCTATTTATATCATAAAATAAGATACATTGCATCCATAGCATAATCACAAGTAAATGCATCATAAACATCATATAGCTGCATAGAAAGATAATATCATAACAAACTCATCAAGAGAATCAAAGAAGTGTATCATCATATAAGTGTTCATCAAATGATCCAAGTACATCACTATATCAAGATACAAATGTCATGAAAATGATACATCAAGTGTTTCGATCAATAAAACATCATGAAATGTGATACACGGACGTCAACAATGAGTAACTCTATCAAGTCATCAAGATACATCCCCAGCACCAGATCCACCTGGACCCTTGTCATCCTGTCTATCTTGTGAGGGATGATCCTAAGAAGTGCTCATTGTGCTAGGTCTCTGAATCACATGGGTCATAAACTATTGCATCAAAAGAGCAACCTAATCCAGTCTGCCCACAATAGTAGATATATTTATCCTCATCGCTTGCATATCTCATGATAGACTATTAATGCTAGGAGCAGCCTGTGAACTGTGTCCCATATCTTGTGACTACTGCACCCGTGGAGGTACCTGATGATCCTGTGGAGGTACCTGTTGTGCTAGAACCTCATCCTGTTATGCTAGAGCAACCCTCTGTAACTAAACTAAGGGATCTTGTCCACCAGGAATCTATCGAGCAACATCTATATGCACCTGTCTCTACTATCTCTATTGTCGATGAGCTCTATGTTGTCTATCTATTGCTACTCTAGGACATATCTCAGTTGCATCATCCTGTCCTCTAGCTCTAACCCTATCCCAGACATGCCCACCTATCACTCATGGTCCATCTCTTGCTCTACCAATAACCTAAGGATCTCTCTATCCTCGTCATCTTTGATGTTTCCTACCACCACCATCACGAAGTGCCATCATCATCTCTCTCATCCCAATCTAGGATATGCTTTACTGGATCAGTAAATCAAGGAAACCTATTATGAGCCCACCAACCCTGATACTCACGAGACATCCCTTCATCTACAACACCTTCAAGCATCTCCCATCTACAATATCCCAAACTAGCAATCTGATCAGATACAAACTAGTAATCAATCAGAGGACCCCACATCGATCGCTCTGCCTGAACACCAGCGTATAATGCTGCACATTGTGGCATATCTTGTACTCTACCATACTGGTGAGATACTTGACCAAAATAGAAATGCTCAATAACACTGGTAGACTTACCGATCATCCATTGAGGAGCAAACATATAGGGAAGCTCATCATCATCCTCCCTCCAATACTCACACCCTATATATGGTCACCACTGTAGCTGATCAAGATCATTGATCTATTGGTGCCAATACTCAAGCTTTCCCAAATGATGCTGGAAAACCATGCTGCTATATAGAAAATCATATGGAAGACCTCGACCATGACTTATTCAGAAATAGGCCTAGTAATTGGAAGATACTCCCATACCCACAACTGTAGAATCACTGCACCGACAGATAAAGCAGCACTCTCTTTGTAGACAACCTCATGTAAATCATGATACAACTGAGTGAGAACACATGAACCCCAATCAAATCATCGAGGTTGATTTACTTGCTCAACCTCTGGCCAAACTATGGCCAAGTAATGGTATCATGATCAATAGTGTTGTCTCCAAACACCTGTCTACAAACTATACTATCATAAATAGAATCATAGTATACTAACTCCCCATGATAGGGAATGCATAGTAATCTGTACACATCCTCTAGAGTGATAGTCATCTCTCCAAAAGGAAGGTGAAAATTATTGTGTTCGGAGTGCCATCTCTCTGCCATAGCAGTCAAAAGTCCCTAGCTCAGTTGGAACCGTGGCATGTCGAGAAGGAAACTGAGGCTAGACAACTCAATGACACAAAACTCTATCAGAGTCAAAGCCTGATTGAGATCACTGACCCAAGATGCGACAGACTGTATGTACAGAACAAGGATATGTGCCTGTTTGGAAAAATAAAGGAATCATATCAGTATTCTATATCAAGGAATCATCTAAAGTCAATCAATTTCATTAAAAGTATTAAGCAATCACACTCAGTACTATTTGTTCATTTCTCTATATCCTGAGAAAAAAATATCAGTATCCA
The DNA here is from genome assembly GCA_027943335.1 of Chamaecyparis obtusa. Lineage (NCBI taxonomy): Eukaryota > Viridiplantae > Streptophyta > Pinopsida > Cupressales > Cupressaceae > Chamaecyparis > Chamaecyparis obtusa. The sequence continues at coordinate 1,124,581 of BSBK01002613.1, read as the reverse complement.
TCATATCAGTTTTCACACTGATTGATTTATCCTATCAAATTAACAAATCATATTCGTTGGTACCATTATCCTGATATCCTAATCAATTGTTTTGTTTAAACGTAACATACCTAATCTTATCAATTTAATTGAACATCTGAAGTTATCAAATTTTTTCATCGGGAAAAATCAAGTTCAAGTGAAAAAAATTTCAAAAAATGTCTCAGGCATGATTTTAATTATACCAGGTGACATTTCATCTCACACGATACAGAAAAGTTGTCAGGCGACACTTAATCTATCATAGGTGGTAATTCATGTTTTAGGTGACACTTAATGATGCTAGGCAACATCTTATAAAGCCTAGGTGACAACAAAATTCTAGGGTTTCACACACGAAAAAAACACATGCAATTTGGCATTAAAACCCTAAGTCTACGTGGTAACAAATTTTTCTCAAACGAAAAAGAAAAATTGCTAGGTGACAGTTTACTATGCGGAGGCATGATTAAAAAGTGTGAATGTGACACTTTAAGGGCTAACATGACATTTACCCTATCCTACTTGTGACTTTGCAAAATTGAAACAATGACAACATGAAAAAGATGCAATAAATGCAACAAGGAAGTTAAAAATGACTCACAAGAGGTACATAGTCAAGTAGTCTCTGATACCATCAACATCTCTCGAACTGATGCTCTCTGATAGGGACAACCATCTTGAAAATCAAAGCAGGACCAAAGAAAAATTTCAGAAGTCAAAAGTGAAAATGAGTAGTAAATCAAGTTTTTTTAACCCATTTAAGCTAATTTGACCTAATTTTGTGGTGAAATTTTGAATTTGAGCTATATTAACCTATCAATTCAACCTGGGCAAATTGTGAATCATGACATATCATCAGTGTTTTTCAGAAATGAAAACATATTGTATCAATCAATCAATTAATTAAATTTTTCAAATCAAGCATCAATATGTTTTATTTCTGAGGGGGCATACCATCGCATAATCACATGAACATTAGTAGTAACATCATCAAAAATCAAGAGACCGATCATCAAATCAAAGTGAAAGCTTTTATCAGGAAATTTTTCATAATCAAACAAATGGGGCATCGCATCGAAATCAATCATCAAATCAAGTATCATATCAGAACGATCATCAGAACCATATCAATTGAGAGTTTCATATCAATCATATCTACATCAATCTCATATCAGAAATAAAGGATCAAACATTAAAAGACATTGAATGAACATCAAAGATCGACCATCAATGAATCAAGACCTATCATCAACAAGATCAGAGTATTCTTTGAATTGACATGCTTCGCACATCAACTCAAAGAGGGGCATTTGTAACCACCTAAAAATGGACAAAGATCAAATCAAAGAAAATCAAGGACATAATTGAAGTAATTGAATCACAATGCATAATTAGCCAATCAAAATTAAAATCAAGTCTTAATTCAAGATCAATCAAAATTGAGAACATTTTAATCAAATGCAATCAAATCAAAATATAATTAAATCAATTAATTGTATAGTCTTGGATTAAATTAAATTTAACCCATTCAAGGGGTACATGGCTAAAATAAATCAATTAATAAATCTCAATTACTCTCAACAACCAAAAAGGAGAGGAAATCCGGGCAACCAATGAGATTTGAGGAAAGGCATTCACATGGATCAAGCCAAATTCAATCTCAATCACTCAAAGTGAAAGACAATCTTGACCATTGATCTTGTCTACTTGTCCCAAGCTTTGAGGACAAAAAATTTGCATTGTCTTCAAATGGTGGAACCAAAGACTCAACCAAGGCTTAATCATGATCAAATACAACTACACCCCCTACCATTATTATCTAAAGGAATTTGAGAAGGCCTAAATCCTTCATTATTATCAACCACACATCTAAGAATTGCATTGAACCTCTTGCAATTTAAGTTTAGAAAGGAATTTGAGAGCTTAATTATCGGTGATGGGGATGGAAAAGGTTCACAGTCAGTAAGCCAGCATATGTGTACGGAATTAGATCTAATATTTGCAAAGTGAGTTGTATGTTTTTCAGATCATTACTACTGCTACTTTCTAACCATTGTAATAGTCAAAATCATTTTAACAAATTTTGACCTAACAGTCATAGGTATAAATCCTTTGAACAAGGTTGCATTATAATGGAGTGTATGTAAGTCCTATAACAAGGCACACTTTTAACAAAGTGATTTAAATTCTTTAACCGGGTCACACCTGACAGTGTGTTTGTAACCTTTGATAGGGTTGGATTTTCACTGAGCTCACTTCAGAAGAGTTCCACTATAAATCCTAGTGTTGATACTTGTGTGAATGTTTTGGTTTGAACATTTCTGTATTTTACAAGTTAGATGCTATTGGATAAGTGGACTGCACTGTTATATGTTTCTGTTATGCAATTACTAATGACTGAGTAGGTGTTGGTTATTAGATTTGATTTGTTGAAGATTTTAAAGTTTCTTTTATACATCTAGACCTGAGAACAACTGATTCACCCCCCCCCCCCCCCCCCCCCCGCTCTCTATTTTTCTAAATCATATTAACAATTGGTATCAAAGCTATTGGTACTTACAGAGAACAAGTTTGAAGGTACTTGAAGAAAATGATCAAGATGTATAAGAAGGAGGTACCAAAGCTGAATAAGGAAAACTTTCCTACATGGAAAAGCTTGATGAAGCCGCATCTAGCCAGTATTGGTGATTCTACAAAGTATTACATTGAACATGACTATTTCACACCTATTGCACCTCTGACTACCAAGGAAATGAAAGTTAAACAAGAGCACAAACAAGAAATGTTGGAGATTGCATCTACCCTAAGTTATCCAAAATTTGAAGACATCAAAGACTGCAGTACTGCAAAGAAAATGTGGGACACACTTGCAAACATTTATGGTGGTGATGTAAATGTGTTGAGAGCAAAAGCCGAGAGCCTAAGAGGTAAATTTGATGAAATGAGAATGCAAGAAGGTGAGAGTATTGCACAATATTGTGGTAGAATAAAAGAAGTTGTAAATGCTATTAGAGGAGAAAATAGAACTATTGAGGATGAAACTGTAATAGGAAAATTATTGACAACTCTATGTCCTATCTATGCAATCAAAATTTTTGCAATTCAAGAATCTAGATGTAACTCTCCTAATGCTCTTACTTTATAAAGTTTGGTTGGTAAGCTTACTTCTTTTGAGCTCTCTAACTATAATAACTTCACTATTGGTAGTATTGAATATACTTTTAAGTAACAAATGGTTCTGAATAAGTCAAATAAGGAAAAAGAAAGATGCATCAGTGAAAGTGAAAGTGAAAGTGAAAGTGAAAGTGATAGTGACAGTGGCACATCTGATGAAGAACTTGAGGATCTAGAAGCTCTTATGGCTAGAAGACTGAAAAGGGGAAAAGGAAGGTACAACGGTAAACTCCCTATTATATGTTTTTCATGTAATAAAGTTGGTCATATAGTTGCTAGATGTCCTGATAGGGATAATAAGGATGAAGAAAGAGATAGAAAGCATAAAGACAAAAGAGAAGATAGAGGTTACCGAAGATAAAAGGACTACAAAGGGAAAGGTAAGAAATCCTGATACATTGCCGAAGAAGAGACTCACACTGATAATAATGATTTTGAAATTGAGGTTGTCTATGTTGCAATGAAAGATAAATCTGATGAGGATGATAAAACTGCATTGATATCTTATGTGAACAAAAATGATAAATAAATTATTGACAGTGGTTGTTCACATCATATGACTGGAGATAAGAGTAAGTTTGATACCTTAAATCATTATAAAGGTAGGAGTGTGAAATTTGGTAATGATGCACCATGTCCTGTTAGAGGAAAAGGATTGATTAAGCTGACTGATAAGATCACTTATGAAAATGCTTATTAGGTTGAGGGTCTTAACTATAATATGTTGAGTGTGGCACAGCTGAATAGCACTGGCTATCGAGTGGAATTTCATCATAGGAAGGCCAAAATATTTGATGCTTCTAGTGAACTAATTAGAAGTGGAGAACAGACAAGAGGTAATTTGTTCTATCTAGACCTATCTGAAGAAACATATTTGATTGCACAACTCGATGATATTCGGTTATGGAATAAGAAGCTATGTCATGTTAACTTTGATAATCTGGTAGAAATTAGCAAGAAAAAGAAAGTGAGAGGTCTACCTAGATTGAAGAAACTTGAGAATGTAATATGCAAAGAATGTCAGTTGGGTAAGATAACAAAGTCTAGTTTCAAGAGCAAAACCTTTACTTCTGAAAATATCTTAGATTTGGTTCATACTGACCTTTTTGGACCGATGGGTGTACAAAGCTATTGTGGTGCTAGATATTTTATCCTGTTTGTTGATGATTATACCAAAATGATGCATGTAATGTTCTTAAAGGGAAAATCTGATTCTTTTCAAATTTTTAAGTGGTATGTAGCTAAGGTTGAAAAAGAGACAAGTAAGAACCTGAAGTTTTTGAGAACTAACCGAGGTGAAAAATTTACATCAAATGAATTTAATCTATTTTGCAATGATAAAGGGATCAAAAGACAAATGTCTGCACCTAGAACTCCTCCACAGAATGGTATAGCAGAGAGAAGGAATAAATCTATCTTGGACTGTGCAAGGACATTAATGATTGAAAAGAATGTTGCATAGAAGTATTGGAAAGAAGCTATAAGTACAAGTGTTTATACTCTTAACCGAGTACAGATAAAAAAAGGTACAAATCTGACACCTTATGAATTATGGCATGGGTATGCACTGAATGTAAAGTACTTTAGAATTTTTGGAAGTGCTATATACTAAAGGATAGTAGAAATGGAAAATTTGATGCTAAAAGCGATGAGGGTATATTCCTAGGCTATTCAACAAAAAGTAAGGCTTATAAGTGTTTGAATTCTAACACTAACAAAATTGTGGAAAGTGTGAATATCAAAGTTGATGAGTATGCGGAGAAAAATTAAGCTGACAGTAACAGAGAACTAGAAGATTACAAATCTTTTGTGTATATAGAGGAAGAAGAGGCAAGTGACAGACCTGCACCTAATGCTGAGTCTCAGGTAAGCAATGTCAAGCATCAGGATAATAATGCTGAGAGAGAAGGAGAGCATGTCAAGTGATAGGAAGAAGCTGTCGAGTATCAGGAAGAGGTTGCCGAGCATTCAAAAGTTGAATCTGACAATCTTGTTGGTGAACCTGATGAACAAAATGAAAGAAGAGAAGAACCTGTTCTAGCACAATATGTAAGGAGACATCACAAGCCTGAACAAATTATTGGAGATAAAGATACTGGAATTTAGACCAGAAGCAAGGCAAGAGATCCAAGATGTTTACTATGTGAATATGAGCCTAAGACAACAAAGGAGGCATTATAAAATGAAGACTGGATAGAAGCAATGAATGAATAGATAGACCAGATAGAGAAGAATGATACCTGGACTCTGGTGCCGAGACCAGAAGATAAGAATGTCATTGGGACAAAGTGGGTATTTCGTAATAAGTTGAATGAACATGGTCAAATCACAAGAAACAAAGGCTACACACAATAAGAAGGAATAGATTATGGGGAGAAATTTTCCCTTGTAGCAAGATTGGAAGGAGTCAGAACTCAGCTTGCATATGTTGCCTATAAAGGTTTCAAGGTATACCAAATGGATGTCAAGTCTACATTTTTAAATGGTATATTGGAAGAAGAAGTATATATTGAACAGCCAGAAGGATTTGTTGATCCAAACATAAGACACATGGTTTGCAAACTAAATAAAGCACTATATGGACTAAGACAAGCTCCCAGAGCATGGCATGAGAGATTGCACAACTACTTAATAAAGATTGGATTCTCAAGGATAAATGACACAAGAAATCTGTACATGAAAGATGAAGAAGGTAAAGGAATCTTGTTGGATAAGATCTTTGTGGATGATATTATATTTGGTGGACAAGATGCCTTGTGTAAGAAATTTTCAAATGAAATGCAAACTGAATTTGAAATGAGTATGTTTGGGGAGATCAAATTTTTTGTTGGGTTGCAAGTATATCAAATGGAGAAAGGAATTTTCAACACCCAGTCTAAATATGTTCATGAGATACTAAAAACCTTTGGTATGGAAGATTCAAGGCCAGTAAGTACTCCCATGGCTACTAGATAGAAATTGTCTAAAAATGATGATGTTGAAGTTAACTAGACTTTGTATAGATCTATGATCGGAAAGCTACAATATGTTGTACATAGAAGACTAGATATTGCATTAGCTATTGGGATTGTGGAAAGATTCTCTGCCAATCCTAAGGAAACTCACATGATGGTGGTTAAAAGAATCATGAGATATTTGAAGGGAACTGCTGACTATGGATTGTACTACAAGAAGCATGACAAATTTGAACTGAGATTATATAAAGATGTTGATTGGGCAGGACATGTAGATGACAAAAAGAGTACTAGTGGTGGAGCTTTCTTTCTTGGACAAAGATTAGTTTCCTAGACAAGAAAGAAACAAAATTGCATTTCCCAATCTACTGCTGAAGCTAAGTATGTGGCTGTAGCTATGAATTGTTCAAATTTGATATGGATAAAGCAATTGTTGGTAGGCATGAAAGAAGAAATCACTGAACTAGTTGTCATCTTCTGTGACAACACAAGTGCTATCAATAGCTCTAAAAATCTAGTGATGCACACAAAGACCAAACATATTACCATCAAGTATCATTACTTGAGAGAACTGGTACAAGATAAAGAGGTTTGCATGGAATATGTGAATACAAAGGAATAATTAATAGATATATTCACTAAAGCTTTACCTAAAGAAGCTCATGAATACTTGAGAAGTCAATTAGGGGTCCTTCCCCTAACTGAGGTTGCCTAGTCAAGCTAGGAGCAGCCCTAGAGTTGTGAAGAGCACAGCAAAGTCAAGAATAATTCATAAGCAAGATGACAAAGGGAGAAATATTGTATTACTGAATTGAAAGGATGATATAGACATCTACATGATGTATGTTTTTGTTGCTACTTTTGGCATTTTGTCAAAGAGGGAGATGATCACAGATTAATACACAGAATGAGAAGATCAAGACAGTAGGAGAGATCTCAATGGACGATCAAGCATGGCTAATTGATTCTATATCAGAATGAAGCTAAGGATATTATTAAAAAAAAATTTGATGGACAAATAAGTTTTTGGATTGGTTGGTAATTCATGTGATATTCATATGGTGTTGTCATCAATGCCAAAGAGGGAGATTGTTGGAAACTATAATTGAAGCAATTGTTGTATTGTCATTGATGTCAAATCTTAACTAGTAAGGACTATTTCTATTTAAGAAAGTACTATATCTATTTGAGTGCTGCTAAGGGGATAGGCAAGGTTGGTAACAATAGCACCTAAGGAAAGGTTGAGTTATGTTGATACTTCAATGAGTACTTGATTATGTGGCACAATGATAAGATAATGTATTATATATCTAAGTAAGAATGAAGACTAAACTGGTAGGGTTAATTGAGCAAAAGTGAAGAAATCTAGTTTAAGCCAAGTGTTGTTTGTGTCCACCAAGCTAGTATATGCCGAGTAAAATCAGTGTTGACCGAACACCAGTTAATTACCAAGGAAGACAATATTAGCTGAGGAAATAGTTTATGTAGTGAGCGAGCTTTCCAGAGAAGACTGAGAAGTTGAACACAGTATTGTCCGAGTGTCAGTATTTTGCATTTGATGAAGAAATCTGATTTCCAGCCGACATCGTTGAATTCTTGGATTATGTAAAACATGTTGACTTTATTTATTGATTGTATGAAAGCATTTAATGCATTGTAAAACATTTTATTGTAAATCTTTAAGAGATTCAAGATATTTCTAGAAGGATAGCTGAAGAGCATAATGTAGGATGGATTCAATGAATCTGACCTAACCCTAAGATCTACAAAGGAGATTAAGTGGCAAAAGATGTATTGACCTAATAGAGGTAGTATTAAGGAAACCTAAGTGAGAGGTTGTTGTAAGAAGTGGATGTTGGAAGTATTGTTGATGTTATTGACTGTCTAAGTAGAGAAGGCTGAAGGAGAAGTGTTGTGATTGCTTGAAGAGGGTTCTGAGCAGATCAGTGATGGAGATGGAAAAGGTTCATAGTCAGTAAGCCAACATATATGTAGGGAATTGGATCTGATATTTGCAAAGTGAGTTGTATGTTTTTCAGATCATTACTACTGCTACTTTCTAAACCATTGTAATAGTCAAAATCCTTTTAAACATAGGTTGACCTAACAATCATAGGTATAAATCCTTTGAAAAAGGTTTCATTCCAATGGAGTGTATGTAAGTCCTATAACAAGGTGCACTTTTAACAAAGTGGTTTAAATCTTTTAACCGGGTCACACCTGACAGTGTGTTTGTAACCTTTGATAGGGTTGGCTTTTCACCGAGCTCACTTCAGAAGAATGAACATAATAGTAACATGTTACAAAGTGGTTTTTCCCTAATTGGGTTTCCACGATAAATCTTGGTGTTGATACTTGTGTGAATGTTTTGGTTTGAACATTTTTGTGTTTTACAAGTTAGATGCTATTCGATAAGTGGACTGCATTGCTATATGTTTCTGTTACACAATCAGTAATGACCAAGTAGGTGTTGGTTATTAGATCTGATTTTTTGAAGATTTTAAAGTTTGTTTTTATACATCTAGACCTGAGAACAACTGATTCACCCCTCCCTCTCTATTGTTCTAAATCATATTAACAGTAAGAAGTTTCAAATGAATGATAATATATTCTAATTGCTAAAGAGAGAGAAGGCGATGAATAAAATCTGCAACAAAAAAAATATGATCAACAATGAAATCACTGGTCAAGGTAAGAAGAATCCTGTGCAAGGAGAATTGTTGGGAGAAGGGCTGCCCGAGGGAGAGAAAATAAGACAAATTAAACAGCAATGTGAAGGAGAGATAAGGCTGGGAGGTGGAGGAGACTAAAAAGGAAGATAAGTATATATTTTAATAAGACTTTATTCTATAAATGAAGCATCAACAAAGTAAACAGGCCCATACAAAATGAATTACAATAGATATGCGCTATTAATCCACCAATATTATTTCTTAACACTCAAGAAAACTAGAAAATACTTAAAGCCAAAATGCACAATGAGGATGTTAATTCACGCGAACCAAAGTTGCTTATATTTAAATCATCAAGATAAAATAAATTTATAGGGATTTATGCTACTGTTATCCACGTAAGAAGAACTTATGTTATTTTGTGCACTAAGTTATAAAGCTGCACACTTATGTTATGTTGCGCACTTATGAAATAGTATTAAATTTATAGCCAAATTCAATGAAGATTGCTTAAGGTAAAGAGCAGGGAAGAGACAGAAAAAAACCACGCAAGGGACAAAAAAATGAAGGATGCTCATGCAAGGTAAGATGGCTTATGCAAGGTAAGATGGCTTACGCAAGGTAAGATGGCAACTAGCAAAAGAGCTAAGGATGGCTCAGTTCTAAGTTGAGTGACCTGAAGTTTTTTTGGTTGAAGAGAGAAAGCAAGATAACAGCTCTATGGTTTTCTTACTACAAAGATGGGGCCATTGAACCAACC